>JAJHZJ010000167.1:2880101-3280014 GCA_023548195.1 Bettongia penicillata ogilbyi | reverse complement strand
TACAAGGGAATTTTTACCAAACATTTAGAGAACATTTAGTACCAAATACTGCATAAAGTATTTGAAAAAAATAGCCAAGAAGGAGTCCTATAAAATTCGTTTTTTGACACAAATATGATGCTGTTACATAAGCCAAGAAGAGCGAATTCAGAGAAAGAAAACTGTAGACGAGTGGTAGTGATCCTGTAGCCTCAAGGTCTTTTGGTGTAGCCTTTTGACTGAGTCCCAGTTTTATAGAATAAATTCTTTTTTGAGGGGAATCTGTTTCTGAAGTTTGGATTCAAAGAACTGTACTTAATTAAAGACCTAGAGAGCCACATGTGGCCATGAGGGCCCCAGGTCCCCTACCCCTGCATATAGAACAGTTTTTGTAATGAATATTGATGCAGAAATTATAAATAAAATATTTGGGTAAGAAGATGACAACAATATATCATAAGGCATAACACTATGACCCAGGAAGGATTTATATCATGAATGCAGGGCTGGTTCAACATTAAGAAAACTATCAGCACAATTGGCCATATCATTAACAAAACTAACAAATCATGATTATTTCAGTAAATGCAAAAGGAACCCTTTTAACAAAATACAATACTCATTCCTATTAAAAACACTACAGAGCATAAGAATATATGGAGCTTTCCTTAAAATGATAAGGAGTATCTATCTAAAACTAACAGCCAACATTATCTATAATGGAGATAATCTAGAAACCTTTTCAGTAAAATCAGGAGTGAAGCCAAGTATCCCCATTATCACCACTATTATATTGTACTAGAAATGTTAGCTCTATCAATAAATGGAGAAAAAGAAATTGAGGTCATTAAAACGGGCAGTGAGGAAACCAAACTGTCACTCTTTGGAGATGACGTGGCGGTGTACTCAGAGAATCCTAGTGAATCAACTAAATGACTAAATGAAATAATAAGCAATTTGTAACAGTTGTGGAATGTAAAATAGACTCACCTAAGTCATTAGCATTTTTATGCGTTACCAACAAAGTATACAGTCATGAAAGACAGAAAAAATTCCATTTAAAGTAAGAGTAGACAATATAAAATACTTGTTGAGTCTCCCTGCCAGTACAAACCCAGAACTCTATGAGCGCAACTGCAAAACACAAAGTCACTTCTAACCAGTTAGAAAAATGTCAGTTGCTTACTAATAGGCAGAGCTAATACAATAAAAAAAAAAGCCAATTCTTGGTTCATTTACTTATTCCATGCCATGCCAAACTACCAAAAAATTATTTTATAGAGTAACAGAATTTATCCAGTAGAATAAAAGGTCAAGAATATCATTGGAATTAATGTAAAAAAATGTCAAGGAAGGTAGCCTAGCAGGACCAGATCTCAAATTGTATTATAAAGTGGTAATCATCAGAACTATCTGGTACTGGTAAGGAATGGAATGGTGGATCAATGGAATAGATTAGGTACACAACACTTAATAATTGACCATAGTACATTTTGTGTTTGATAAACCCAGAGACCTAAGCTTTGGGCATAAAAACTCATCATTTGACAAAAACTGCTGGAAAAACTGGAAAACAGTATGGCAGAAACAACATATTATACTACATAGACCAACATATTATACTACATATCAAAGTAAGGTCAAAATGGGTACCTGATTTAGATATAAAAGGTGATATTGTTAGCAATTAAGGTATCATGGAATATTTTACTTGTCAAATCTGTCTGTAGATAAAGGAAGAGTTTATGACCTTAAAAGAGATAGAGTATTTATAGCATGTAAAATGGATAATTTTGATTATATTAAATTAGAAAAGTTTTGCACAAACAAAACCAATCAGCCAAGATTAGAGGAAAAGCAGGAAGCTGGGAAAATTTTATATGCAAGTGTCTGTTAAAGGCCTCATTTCTTAAATGTATACAGAACCAAGTCAAATTTGTAAGAATACAAGTCATTCTCCAACTGATAAATGGTCAAAGGATTTGAATAAGCAGTTTTCAAAGAAATCAAAACCATCTGTAGTCATAAAAAATGTTTTAAATTACTATTGATTAGAGAACTGCAAATTAAAACAATTCTGATGTACTGTTTCACACCTATCAGATTGGGTAATATGACAGAAAAGGAAAATGATAAATGTTGGAGGGGATGTGGGAAAATTTACATACTAACTTTCATGTTAGTGGGATTGTGAACTGATCCAATCATTTTGGAGAGCAATTTGGAACTATACCCAGAGAGCTTGAAAGTTGTGCATACCCTTTGATCCAGCAATATAACTACTATGTCTATATCCCAAAGAGGTGATAAAAAAGGAAAAGAAAATATTTGTACAAAAGTATTTGTAGCAGCTCTTTTTTGTGTTAGCAAAGAATTGGAAATTGAGGTGATGTCCCTTAATTGGGGAATGGCTACGCAAGTTGTGATATATGATTATAATGAAACACTATTATGTTATAAGAAATGATGAATATATATAAGAACATATAAGAAATGATTTCAGATTTCAGAAAAACCTGAAAGGACTTACATGATCTAATGCAAAGTGAAATGAGCAGAACCAGGGTAAAATCATAACATAACAATAATATTATGTGATTATCAATGGTATTTGACTTTGCTATTCTCAGCAATACAATGATAGAAGACAATTCCAAAGGACTAATGGTAAAAAAGCCTAACTCCAGAGTAAGAACTGATGGAGTCTGGATTCTGATTGAAGCATGCTATTTTTCATATTCTTTATTTTTTAGTGTTTTTTTCTTGGTCTTTTGTTTTCTTTCACAACATGGCTAATATGGGAATATGTTTGCCTGATTGCCCATGTGTAACTGATACCAAATTGCCTACTCTTTCAGAGGGGAGGGAAAGAATTTGGAACTCAAAATTTTTAGAAATGAATCTTAAAAATACTTGATGGAAAAAGTAAAGCATTCACACAAACATACAACCCCCCCCCCCCAAAAAAAAATCACCAAGCACCCCATTAACTACAAAAATACAATTAAAAATTCTTTAACATTTGAAGTTCCAAATGTAATAAAAAAATAAACATATAAAGGATATAAAGACACTAAGAAACATTTGTGGGCAGTTTGACTTTAGAAACATTTCTGATTATCTTGACTCAGGTCAGTCTTTTTATAATTCAGTCCACCAAGCCTACAAAGCCCCTGGACAGGTTAAGGATTAAGTTTGGCAACAGTGGTTGCAGTAACCTCAGGAGCCAGTTGAAACTCTGATCACATCCTAGGACAGGACATCAAGATCTCTACAATTTCTCCCAGGAGGACCTTTCACCATTAAACAAAAATAACTCTAAAAACCAGGGCATGGAAAACAAAATATTATTTGTTGAGTCATTTTTCAGTGATGTCCAATTCTTTGTGACCCCACGTGGGGTTATCTTGGCAAAGATACTGGAGTGACTTGTCATTTCTTTCTCCATTTCCTTTTACAGATGAGGAAATTGAGGCAAACGGGGTTAAGTGACTTGCCCAGGATCACATAGCTAATAAATGTCTGAGGTTGGATTCGAATTCAGAAAAATGAGCCTTTCTGATTCCAGGCCTGGCACTTTATCCATGGCACCACCTCACTCCTCAGATAGAAAACAATATAAACAGTCATTTTAAAACAGTGGGAAAATTGGGTGAAGGGCAGTTTATAAAAATCAAGAATATTAGGTCCAGCAAAATGTGTACGTATCCATTATCATTAGTTCTAATCAGAAGTCTGAATCATTTTAATGAAAACAGTTAAGAAGCCACAGGCCTCTTTCAAGCAGTCTGTCTGTGTCTTAAATTGATAGGAAAACTCATCCCGTACTGCTGCCCCATTTAATATTTTCAAGCCCACCAGCCAGAATCTCCCCCATCCTAGGAGCCAACTCTGGCCCTTTTCTAAACCCTTAGTGATAAGCCTACCATCTTCTTCCATGGAGAATTAGATAAAGCTTTCTCTTCACCTTTATCTAGGAATTTTAAATTACTACTAACTCAGCCAAAGAATCTACTTTTCCAAGTAAACTCCCTGGTCATCATGATTATAGTAATACAATTTTGCATATTTCTTATTAAAAAGCAAAGCTTCTCCCAATAATTCCACCTCTTGGTCCCCCTAACTTTTTCTGGGAAGGGACTATCCAAACCATCATAAAGGAAGAGGAACTTTTGCCTTTTCCCTGGGTTGCACAGGCCTTTCTGAGCCTGGTTGATTCCCCATGGAAGATGAAATAAGGAAGACTTGGAGATACTTCGTTGGGATTATATCTGAAAGTAGTCTACTCTGGTCAGGTAAGTCCTCTGAAAAGTAGACTCAAGAAATTGAATGAAGAGCACTTACCCTTCTTGGGGTAATGCTGACTTAGCAAAGAAATCACCTTTAGAAGGCGAGATACCCAAACCTGATAACCACAGCCAACATTTACATAGCACTTACCCTGTGCCAGGCACTGTACTAAGTCCCTTCATAATTATGATATTATTTGATTCTCACAACACCTCCTGGAAGGTGAATGCTATTATTAACCCCTTTTACAGATGAGGAAACTGAGGCAAACGGAGGTTAAAAAGACTTGTGCCGAGTCACACAGCTAGTGAGATTTTCAGGCCAGAACTGAACTCAGGTCTTCCTGACTCCAGATCCAGAGCACTGTCCATTGTGCCACCTAGCTGCCTGTGATCATGAAGCTGTTTACTTTAAAAGTCAATTTCAGTGTTCCATAATACTGACTGCCTAGGAATGGTATGGAAGTTGTAACCTAGCCAACTATGGTGAAACCTTTTTAATGTAAAATGGGTGCCCTCAACCAAGGCAGTTGTCCAAGGGATCCCAGAGGGAGGAGACTGTTCTGTAAGGGCCATGTTAGTGACGGCAGAAGTAGCAGATTGAATTGCTGTGAGTGTAAGCTTCTTCCCCTTGGAGGAAGAGGGCCAATATAATCAATTTGTCAGTGAGTTATGGGTCAGGAACTATTTGGGATCATACCATACTGATCCTTCTACAGTGAATGCTCATGAAGAAACCTCATTGGACAGAGGTGGCAGTCACCTCCTTATTTAGGGGGATTATGTGGTCCCCTGCCCCACGTAACATGGTGTCATGGGTCTCATGTCCAGATTGTTGATAAACCCAGTCCTTATTCTCTGCCTTTTCTTAGAAAGGTAGTAATCTGCTTATTTAGTTGAATAGAGGGTGTGTGATATTTCTGATGAGCACTGACATGCCTCATAAACAGCTGCATCTTGCAAGAAGCACAAGCCAAGTCCTTCCATTCCTCAGGAACCAAAGGGAGGGCCTTGTCTAGTTCTGTTTTCTGTGGGCCCCCAGACCATTTAGCTTAACCCATTGCCTAAATCAGGAATTTGTGTAAATAAAACCTTTGTCAGTTCTATCCTTCAAGACTCTTTTACAGGCCTGTCATTCAACATGCAGCTGAGCCCACTGGGAAGACTTGCCAGGACCCCCCATTTCTTGGAGAATCTGTAGGGATTAATCTAATAACTGAATTAGTAGTTACTGAGTTATAGCTGTGTATACCTTTCTCACAGCATGAGAGACCATTCCTCTATCATGTAGATGTGAAACAGCATTCTTCAAGAGCTGTGTCCTTATAGGCAGGGCCCCACTGGGCAAGATGTGGTGGTCCAGCATTAGAGTTGAAGTGAGAGGTCAGTTTTCAGTCTTGTGCTTTATCTGGCTTGTTAGTGCATCCATCTCACATTATCCAATTCAGGAAGGACAATTCTGGATGAAGGGTCATCATATGGCTGTCTCATCTGATCAGTAGCAACCAGGGCCCAATAACAGGAAAGCAGTCATTTGCCAAACAAATAATTGCTGGATGCCCCAGGGAGTTTGTGAACTCCCAAAGCTCAGTAAGTGTTTATTCTCTGCACCACTTCTATGCCAAAGACTTCCTTGTGAAAAGAGATCTCTAGGAACATAGGTATTACAAAGTTATAAGGGATCCAAAGGGAAAGACTCCGTGACACCTCACTTTAATCTCAACTCCAAAGAGGCAGACTTATGAGTCAATTAGCAACCAGAGCCATTGCAGTACTCACATGTGGAATGTGGGTTTTCTAAAACTCATAGTGCAATAAGCCTTGGAGTTTCCTTCTTAGTCTGCGAAGAAGCAAGCGTCAATAGCAACGTGGCATCACCCTCCATCTGTCAGCATCTGGGTTTTCCCCATGCTTTGTATCCCCTAAAAACTCAATGAAGAGGCTGGTCCCTGAATTTCTTTTGGGTTAATCCCAACCTCTTGTCTTTCAGTTGAGTCTCCATCCAGTCTAAGGGTTCTACGCTTCTGGGTATCATCTGGGCCAGTCAGCATTTTATGGATCAGTAAGCATTTATTAAGCACAAGGGACTATGCTAAGGATACAGAGAAAGGCAAAAAAAAACCAACCCAAAAAACCCTGCCTTCAGGCATTTCATAGACAGTATGCAAACAGCTATTCATAAATGAGATAGATAAGGAAGAGATGAAGGGTGACATGAGAGGAGAGACGCTATATTACTGACATACCAATGGATATCAGTGCCCTCAGCAGATGGAGCCTGGTGAAGGATGGTGAAAGTACTCTGAATTCCTTTCCCAGTTTCCTGACCCATCTTGGATTCCAGCTGGATTGATCAGGGACCTGGTTCTGGGCTCTTTGGGCAGAAGGAGTTTAAGAGAAGAAACTCCCAGTCCATGTGTTTACTTGTGAATTGCTTCTGACTCTGTCAGTGACTTTAATCTGTTTATTTTCCTTAGCTTCTTGGTGAATTTGAGGTTTTCCCTGGCTTTCTTTTAGTCTGACTCCTACCCCTAAGGAGCATTGATTCAGGTTCCCTACCTCATTGCTGTTAATGTTCAGTCACTCCTTGAAAGCTCTTACAGCTCTAAAAATGGTAAATTATGACTTAAGGATAACACCGTGCAGTTTAAATACTGAAAAAAGTGATGTGGTAGTCAAGAAAGTGTTTAATGTGGAGCCTGGCATGTAGTAAGCACTATGTAAATGTTAGTTATTGTTACCATTTTTATTGTTTAGAGAATCCTAAAGAGTTATGTAAAAATGAATTGAGAAAATGAATTTCAGTAGAATTGCAGTACATATAATAAAGCCACATAAATCAGAAGCATTCCTATATATATAACCAACAAAACCCATTAGTGTTAGGAAAAAAAATTCCCATCAGAATAACTATGGAAACTATAAAATATGTGGAAGTGTATCTACCAGGATTCAGCTAGGTACTATATTAATCTAACTCTAAAATTTTTTTGCCAAAATAATGACAGACCTAAATAATCAGAAACATTAATTGCAACAAGAGTAGGTCTAACTAATATCCTAATAATAATACTACTGTATTAATTAACATTTTACCAAACTCCCCCAAATAATAATTTTATGGCACTAAAAATTAAATAAAATTGATTTGTAGGAAGAAAAAGTCAGTAAGCACAGGTGTAGTGATGAAAGTCTATCTACTAGTTCTGAAGTTGTATACTATAAAGCGGGAATCATTAAAAAAGAGAAAGGTCAGTGAGTGATTACATACCTAACATACAGAAGGAAACAAACACAGCAGCCTAGTGTTTGATGAACCGAAGGACTCCATTTTCTTTGATAAGGACTTACTTTTGACAAAAACTAGTAGGAAAAATTTAAAGTAATCTGGCAGAAATTAAGTTTAGGTCAGCACTTCACACCATGCACCAAGCTAAGCTCTGAGTAGGTATAAAACCTAGATATAAAAGGTCATTTCACTTAAAAAAAGTGGAGCAAGAAGAAGGTAAGGGTGAAGAAGAAGCAGGGAATGAGGTTAAGTGACTTGCCCAGGGTCACACAGCCCATTTCTGAGGCTGAATTTGAACTCAGGTCTGTCTTAGATCCCGATGGTAAAAGTAGACATGGAAAGAATCTGTTGATCACGTCCTTAAAAGGATGACAAAATGAAAACAACCCAGGAATATTATAGATAAATTCCAGAGCTTCCAGGTCAAGGAGAAAATATTGCAACAGATTGAAAGAAATGATTGAAATATTGTGGAGCCACAGTCACACTCATACAAGATGTAGCAGCATGTATGTTAAATGAGTAGAGGACTTGGACTATGATATTCCAGAAGCAAATGGTCTAGAGTCATAAGCAAGAATTACCTGTGTAGCAAAACCTGAGTGTAATCCTTCCAGAAAAAGAAAAAATATAATGAATTAGTGGGCTTTCAAGCATTCAAAATTTGGCGTTCAAACACAGAACTGAAGAGAAGCATGAGAAGGTAAACATGGAAGTGAAATCCTAAGGGACTCAGTGATGTCAAAGTATTTACATTTATGTATGGGAAGATGATACATGTACTCCCTAACAGCTTTATCATTATTAAAGCAGTGTAAATGAGTTTGCGTCAATAGAGAACATGAGTATTATTTGATTATGTGAGAAAGAGGGATTTGCTATGAGAAGTGGAAGGCAGAAGTAGAATGGGGACAATTTTTCTTACATAAAAGAGGTATGCAAGGAAGAACTTTTACTGTGGAGGGGCAAATGGGTGGAGGTGGCAGGGGATGCTTGAACCTCTCACTGGAATTGCTTCAAAGAGGGAGAACACACACACACACACACACACACACACAACATACAGTTGGTGTATAGAAATCTATCTTACCCAATTGGGAAATAGGAGGGGAAAGAAAAAAGAGAAAGGGCAGGGATGATAAAATGAAGGGCAGATTGATGAAGGCAGCAGTTAGAAGCAAAATTGTCCTTTAGAGGAAGGACAGGAAGAAAAGAAAAGAGGAGACTAAATAGAAGATAATGTGATGGAGAAAAAATACATAGTAATCATAACTGAATGTGAATGGGACGAACTCACCCATAAAACAGGAGTGGATAGGAGAATGGATGAGAAATCAAAATCCAACAATATGCTGTTTAAAATAGATACACTTGAAACAGAAACACATATACGGGATTAAAATAAAGGACTGGAGCAGAATTTAATATGCTTCAGTCATGTTCTTGGACAAAGCAAAAGCAAAATTAAACTACCTGAAAGAGATAATTAGGGACTGACATTTTGCTAAAAGGGTCCATAGATATTGAAGTAATATTAAAATATTTTACAGCAGATTTCTCTGGTGAAGGCCTTATTTCTCTAATACAGAGAGAACTGAGTCAAATTGATAAAAATAAGAGCCATTCCCCAAATGAGAAATGGTCAAAGGATATTAACAGGCAATTTTCAGAAGAAAAAAATCAAAGCTAGCTATCCTTATATAAAAATGCTCTAAATCACAATTGATTGAAATCGAGAAATGCAAATTAAAACAAGTCTCAAGTATCACCTCATACCTATTGGAAATGACAAATATTTTAGCGGATGAGGAGAAATAGGTATACTAATGAACTATTGGTGGAGTAGTGAATGGATCTAACTATTCTGGAGAAGAATTTGGAACTCTACCCAAAGGCCTATTAAACTGCATACATGTCTTTTGGCCTAGCAGATCCAGTACTTGATGTGTATCCCCAAGAGATAAGGAAAAGGAGCTATATGTATAAAAATATTCATAGCAGCTCTTTTTGTGTTGGCCAAAAATTGGAAATTGAAGGGATGCCCATCAATTGGGGAAATGGCTAAACAAGTTGTGGCATATGATTGTTGATAGAGTACTATAGTACTATAAGAAATGATGAAGGGGCGGTTTCAGAAAAATATGGCAAGACCTGTATTACCTGATGTAAAGAAAAGTGAGAACTAAGTGATCATTAAGCATGGTAATAGCAATGTTGGAATAATGATCAACTGTGAAAGACTTAGTATTCTGATCATACAGTGATCCTGGACAATTCCAAAGGTTTGTGATGAAAAAATGCCTGTCCACCTCCAGAGAGAGACCTGAGTGCAAATTGAAGTATATTTTTTGTTTCTCTCTCTCTTTCTTTTCCTTCCTTCCTTCCTTCCTTCCTTCCTTCCTTCCTTCCTTCCTTCCTTCCTTCCTTCCTTCCTTCCTTCCTTCCTTCCTTCCTTCCTTCCTTCCTTCCTTCCTTTCTTCCCTTTCCATTCTTTTTTCACGCTGTATGGCTAATATGGAAATGTTTTGCATGATTTCATATGTATAATTAATATATTACTTGCCTGTTCTGTGGGTGGGGAAGGGAGAGGGAGGGAGATCACTTTGAACTTAAATTTTACAAAGAAAAGACTGTCAAAAAATAAATGATTAATCTTGTTAAAAAAGGAATTGGGAAAAGACCTATGAACTAATGCAGAATGAAGTGAGAACATGAATAGTATATATGGTAATAAGAATATTACAGAGAAAAATAACTTTGAAAGATTTTAGAGCTCTGATCACAAAAGAATAAAGGTGATGACATGTCACTCACTGCCAAATAGAGGTGATGAGCTCAAAATGCAGAAGGATTTTTTGGAAATAGCTAATGCAGAAATCTATTTTGCTGGACCATGCAGCTATGTATAGAGGAATTTTAAAGACCTCTTTTACAGTTGCTCAGTGAGAGTGGGGGAGGGTAGTGAAAGAGACAGATTAACAAAATAAACTTGTTACTTGAAAAATAAAAATCAGAACCTTTTAAAAAACATAATGTGAACTTAAGTGTAAGGGTTGTCTTACTTGTTTGTATTTGTATCCCCATTATTTAGGACTGTGCCAGAAACGTAGTAAGTGCTTATTAAATGCTTTCACTAACCTGATGAGATTCTGTCAGTGTGAGACTGTATTGTATATTTCATGTGAGGTTCTGCTCTTCATAATCTTTGGTTGATTTTTTACTTCGAATAAATACAGTGAAGCAACATGTTGGTGTCTTGGAATTGAAAATTTACTTTTTGGCAGGGATTCAAAAGGGATGGTTAATCATGAGATATTTATGAGCACTTGATGGCCTTTTGAAAAACTGATCAAGAGAGATTTATTATGTTCCCCATACTTTTATTTGATAAGCTTCTCAGTCACAAGGGGAGGCATTAGAGATCTAGGATTCTGTTACTCATCATTCAGCAAGCACTTGTTAAATCTCGGCTCTAGGCAGCATGTTGTGCTAGTTACTTGGAAAAAGATGAAAATCAGGTGGGCCATTGGAGTTCTTGAGGGACTTAGATTCTGATGTTATGCAAGGCAAATCTGCAAGAATCAGGCATATGAACCAACTCTTATTTATGTGGATTGCTTCACTCCTTGAATGCTTGCTTTGTTGTTCAGTTTGGTAAACATTGATTAAGAACATGTGACATAGAAAGCACTGTGTTGCTTCACAATGGCCAAATGAGATTTGATTGTATGGTAAAAGAATCCTAATTTCTACCAAGTCAGTCTTCTAGGCTTGGAGATTGCCTTGTAAGGGTTAACTGCCCTTCCATGGGAACGCTGCTGTTTCTTCTTATTATTTAAAGAACTTCTATTTATTTTTTTAAATATATAATTTATTTTTCAGTTCTCAGCATTCATATATACACACATACACCCATGAACATATACATACCTACATGAACATATACATTCCTACACATGTAATATACATATACATACATACCCACCTACACATACACACACACACACACACACACACTCACACACACATAAATATATATATATATTCCCTCTAAATACCCTAATACTGAAAAAGGTCTCATGAGCTACAAATAACATCTTTCCATGTAGGAATGTAAACAGTTTAACTTTAATGAGTTCCTTAAGGCGTCTCTTTCCAGTTTACCTTTTCATGTTTCTCTTAACTCTTGTATTTGAAAGTCAGATTTTCTGTTCGGCTCTGGTCTTTTCAAGAAGAATGCTTGGAAGTCATCTTTTTCATTGCGATTCCATTTTTTCCCCTGAAGTATTATACTCAGTTTTGATGGGTAGGTGATTCTTGGTTTTAATCTTTTCTACTTTGACCTTTGGAATACCATATTCTAAGCCCTTTGATCCCTTAGTGTGGAAGCTGCTAAAGTCTGTGTTATCCTGAGTATATTTCCACAATACTTGAATTGTTTCTTTCTGGCTCTTGTAATATTATCTCCTTGATCTGGGAACTCTGGAATTTGGCTACAAAATTCCTAGGAGTTTTCCTTTTGGGATCTCTTTCAGGAGGTGATCAGTGAATTCTTTCCATTTCTGGGTCTAGAATATCAGGGCGGTTTTCCTTGATAATTTTTTTTTAAATATAATTTTATTTATTTAACTTTTTACATTCATTTTCACAAAATTTTGGGTACCAAATTTTCTCCCCATTTATCTCCCCCCACCCCAATACACCGAGCATTCTAATTTTCCCTATCACCAATCTGCCCTCTCTTCTATCCTCCCTCCCTTCTCTTGTCCCCATCTTCTCTTTTGTCCTGTAGGGCCAGATGACTTTCTGTTCCCCATTAACTGTATTTCTTATTTGTTGTTCCTAAAACTTTGAGTTCCAGATTCTCCCCATCCCTCCCTCCCCACACATTCCCTTTGGGAAGGCAGGCAATTCAATATAGGCCATATTTGTGTAGTTTTGCAAATGACTTCAATAATAGTCATGTTGTGTAAGACTAAATCTATTTCCCTCCATCCTATCCTGCCCCCCATTGTTTCTATTCTGTCTTTTGATCCTGTCCCTCCCTGAGTGTTGACTTCAAATTGTTCCCTCCTCCCATTGCCCTCCCTTCCATCATCCCCCCCACCCTGCTTATCTCCTTCCCCCCCCACTTTCCTGTATTGTAAGATAGGTTTTCATACCAAAATGATTGTGCATTTTATTCCTTCCTTTAGTCGAATGTGATGAGGGTAAACTTCATGTTTTTTTCCCAGCTCTCCTCTTTTTCCCTCCACTAAAAAGTCTCCTGCTTGCCTCTTGAATGAGGGACAATTTACCCCATTCCATTTCACCCTGTATCCTCCCACTACATTTCTCTCTCACCGTTTACCCTAATTTCTTTTAAGATATGGTCTCATCCTATTCAATTCACTCTGTGCTCTCTGTCTCTGTGTGTGCGTGCATGTGTGTATATGTGTGTGCGTGCATGCGTGTACGTGTGTGTGTGTGTGGTCCCACCAATTACCCAGATACTGAAAAGTTTTAAGAGTTACAAATATTGTCTTTCCATGTAGGAATGTAAACAGTTCACTTTTGGTAAGTCCCTTATGACTTCTCTTTGCTGTTTACTTTTTCATGGTTCTTCTCATTCTTGTGTTTGAGAGTCAAATTTTCTTTTCAGTTCTGGTCTTTGCATCAAGAATGCTTGAAAGTCCTCTGTTTCATTGAAAGACCATTTTTTCCCCTGAAGTATTATACTCAGTTTTGCTGGGTAGGTGATTCTTGGTTTGAGTCCTAGTTCCTTTGACTTCTGGAATATCATATTCCACGCCCTTCAATCCCTTAATGTAGAAGCTGCTAGATCTTGTGTTATCCTGATTGTATTTCCCCAATACTGGAATTGTTTCTCTCTAGCTGCTTGCAAGATTTTCTCCTTGACCTGGGAATTCTGGAATTTGGCCACAATGTTCCTAGGAGTCTCTCTTTTTGGATCTCTTTCAGGTGGTGATCGATGGATTCTTTCAATACTTATTTTGCCCTCTGGTTGTAGAATCTCAGGGCAGTTTTCCTTGAGAATTTCATGAAAGATGATGTCTAGGCTCTTTTTTTGATCATGGCTTTCAAGTAGTCCCATAATTTTTAAATTGTCTCTCCTGGATCTATTTTCCAGGTCAGTTGTTTTTCCCATGAGATATTTCACATTCTCTTCCATTTTTTCATTCTTTTGGTTTTGTTCTATGATTTCTCGGTTTCTTATAAAGTCATTACCCTCCATCTGTTCCATTCTAATTTTGAGAGAACTATTTTCTTCAGTGAGCTTTTGAACCTCTTTTTCCATTTGGCTAATTCTGCTTTTGAAAGCATTCTTCTCCTCATTGGCTTTTTGAACCTCCTTTGCCAATTGAGTGAGCCTATTTTTCAAGGTGTTATTTTCTTCAGCATTTTTTTGGGTCTCCTTTAGTAAGGTATTGACCCGGTTTTCATGCTTTTCTTGCATCTCTCTTATTTCTCTTCCCAGTTTTTCCTCCACTTGTCTAACTTGATTTTCAAATCCTTTTTGAGCTCTTCCATGGCCTGAGCCCACCGGACATCCACCTTGGATGTCTGGGATACAGAGGCTCTGACCTCCATGTCTTTCCCTGATGGTAAGCATTATTCCTCGTCATCGCAGATGAAAGGTGGGAACATCTGTCCCCCAAGAAAGTAGCTTTCTGTGGTCTTATTTTTCTTCCCTTTTCTGGGCATTTTCCCAGCCAGTTACTTGACTTCTGAGATTCCTGTCCACCCCGTCCTTGATCCTCCCAGCTAGTGCTTGGGGTCTGAGATTCAAACGCTGCTCCACAGCCTCAGGGCTTTCCGTGGTGGGTGCAGCTGCTATTCAATGTGAGCTTAAGTTCTGGTGCTTGTGTGGGGGCAGGGCCACCTCCCAGGCTCAGTTCCCTCAGGGGGTTTATGCAGAGACCTTCAACAATGGAGCTCTTGCCTGCTTGGGGAGTCCCAGGCCACCACTGCCTCTGCTGCTGCCTTTGCGGCTGCCTCTGCCACTGCCTCCCGAGGGGCCCTGAGTTATGGAGACACCCTGCTCCCCTCTCGGCCAGCCCAGAAGTCTCTCTCACTGACCTGTAGCGCTTGTGGGTGGAGGGACCTTCGCGGCCACCGGAGGTTCTGTCCCTGAAGCCTGCTCGGATCTGCTCCTCTTGGGCCTCGCAGCCAGGGCAGCGCAGGGGTGGGCTCTGCTGTCCGGTGTGTGATGGACCCCTGGGGACGGCTTTCCACGGTTCTCTGGAACAGAAATCTCTTGTGTTTCTGCGCAGCTTGCACTGCTACAAAATTTGTGGGGAGTTCTTTTTACAGAAAATGTATGGGCTGTGGGTACGGAGCTGGCATACCTGAGTCTTTCTACTCCGCCATCTTGGCTCCTCCGCTGATAATTTCTTAGAAGATGATGTCTAGGCTCTTTTTTTGGTCATGGTTTTCAGGTAGACCTGTAATTTTTAAATTGTCTCTCCTGGATCTATTTTCCAGGTCACTTGTTTTTCCATTGAGATATTTCACTTTGTCTTCTATTTTTTCATTCTTTTGGTTTTGTTTTATAATTTCTTGGTTTCTCATAAAGTCATTAAGCTTCCATCTGCTCTATTCTAATTTTTAAAGAAGTTTCCTTCAGTGAGCCTTTGAACCTCCTTTTCCATTTGGCAAATTCTGCTTTTTAAAGTATTCTTCTCCTCATTGGCTTTTTGGATCTCCTTTTCCATTTTAATTAGTCTATATTTATTTATAAATATTTTATAAAGGTGTTTTTTCTTCAGCATTTCTTTTTGCATCTCCTTTAGCAAGCTGTTGACTCACTTTTCATGATTTTCTTGCATTGCTTCCATTTCTCTTCCCAATTTTTCCTCCACCTCTCTTACTTGATTTTCAAAATCTTTTTGAGCTCTTTCATGCCCTGAGTCCATTGCATATTTTGTTTGGTAGTTTTTGTATGTAGAAGCCTTGACTTTGATGTTTTTCTCTGATGCTATGCTTTGCTTTTTCTCAACCAAAAGGATGGAAGAAAATATCTTTTCACCAAGAAAGTAACCTTCTATAGTCTTATTTTTTTCCCCCTATTTTGGGCATTTTCCCAGCCAGTTACTTGAGTTTTGAGTCCTTTGTCAAGTGGAGGATATACTCTAGGGACATGTAAGTTTTCAGTTCCTCCAAGGTGACACAATCAAGGGAGAGGAGTTTACCCCTTTCCTGGCGTGTGTTCTGGTCTGTGAGCAACCACAAGCACTGTTTTCTGTCCTGAAACTGTGAATAGGATTCCCTCTCCACAGCCACCACTAGTTTCACTATGCCAGCACTCCTCCTCACCCTAGGACCTCCATTAGGTACTGAGACCCAGATCAGCTACTGAATTCTCCCCAGGGTCCTTAGGCCAAGGACTCCCAGAATGGAAGCTGCTGCAGCAGTGACTACCACCCTGGCACCAGGGCTGGGGCTGGACTGTGCTCCCCTCTCATCCAGGTGAGAGAGCTTTCTTACTGACCTTTGAAGCTCTCTTTGGCATTTGTGGGTTGAGAAATCTGGGAATCGCATCTGCTATCTGTGCTTCTGTGTCCTGAAGCTTGCTCCAATCCTTTCCATGCTGCATGGCCCACGTTGTGCTGTGCTCTTCTCCTACCCTGGTTCAATAGACTTTTCCTGTTGGCCTTCCAGGCTATCTTGGGCTGGAAATCTGTTTCACTCTGTCAGTTTGTGGCTTCTGTTGTTCTAGAATTTGTTTAGAGTCATTTTTTATAGGTATTTTATGGGCTGTGGGGGGAGAACTAGAGCAGGTCTGTCCTTCTACTCCGTCATCTTGGCTCTGACCCTCTTAAAGAACTTTTAAAGTGACTGCAAAGTACGAAGACTGATTTTAAACAGATATGCCAGAAATTAGAAGACTGTAGAGATGCCAAGAGTGGTGCCTGTAGAATCAGGAGGGTCTGGGTTAAAATTCAGCCTCTATCCCTTTGCAGTAGTGTGAGAGTGCATAAATAAATAGGCAAGTGGAGAGATTCAGGGGATCATCTGTACTTTTCATTCGGCATTTAGCCTTCTCCTTGGGATTGTTGTTTTCCTCTGGAGGCCTTGTCTAATAAGTTGGACTATAGTTCCTTGAGGTATTTATCAGTGTGTTGTTCATAGGATATGCTCATTAAATGTCTTAGTTTGTACCAGATGTCTCACAAAGTCAATTTATTTAATGATATTTGATCATTGATTGTTTATTCTTCTTCAGTAGTTCAAGTACAGATAATTTCTTTATTGTGGTTATTCCCCTGACCCAAACCGCAGCCTTTCTGTTAACCTGATAGATAATTGTATTCAATTCAGGTGATCAGATATTTATTAAGTACTTACAGTGTGGAAGACTGAGGACAACAAACCCTTGTTTTTACTTTGCTTATACTTTACTTTGCTCATGTCAAATGAGATAAAATGAAAAACACTTTGCAGACCTTAGAGTGCTTTGTAAATGCTAGTACTAGTAGTAGCAGTAGTAGTAAGTAAATGTGATCTTCTGGAAATGTCTTGGACAGAAAGTTCCTTCCCCAGTAGTCAGTCTTGTAATGAACCTTTCCATATGTAATAAGCTATGGCCTTCAGATGTCAGACATAATCTGTTGCTAAAATTGTACGGTTTTTAGAGGAAAAAAGATAACTCCAAACAAATTAATACCAGTTTTGTGTCATCCCACTACACTTCCATGTATGATACATTCCATTACTAAATGACATACTTCTTTTAGACATGTTCATCTATAGTGGCAACTCTTGAGTTTCAGGAAAATGGTTGCTTGAATTGTAGTGTGGTGCCAAGCTGTGTGATATGACTGGTAGGATGGCAAGATCATAGAAACAAAGGATCCAACCTGTTTGTCTTTCTCTTTCTCTCATTTTACACTCACGCATCAGTGCTATACATTCAAATGAGCTGCTTTTCTGCGTATTCTATTATTTTCTGTGGTCTGATCTGCTTATCAGAAATTCTTAAATAAAAAATTCAGTTGATGTGGAACAGCTTACATGTGGCTTATGGGAGTTGCACTGGTTGTTCTTTCCAACTCCCACTTGGGGTTTCTTTTCAGCTAATTGCTACTAGTACAATTAACTCAACTTGTTTCCGATAAATTTGGATATGTCAGATGAGTTAAAATTATAGAAAATGTTTTAATAAATTATTATATTTGCCTTTCCCGTGTCCAACAGAATTCCTACCTACTGAGTAGTGTGTGTGTGTGTGTGT
This sequence comes from Bettongia penicillata ogilbyi, assembly GCA_023548195.1. Taxonomy (NCBI): domain Eukaryota; kingdom Metazoa; phylum Chordata; class Mammalia; order Diprotodontia; family Potoroidae; genus Bettongia; species Bettongia penicillata. The sequence goes on along the minus strand of JAJHZJ010000167.1, from coordinate 3,262,223 downwards.
GTGTGTGTGTGTGTGTGTGTGTGAGAGAGAGAGAGAGAGAGAGAGAGAGAGAGAGAGTGCGAGCATAGGCTCGAGTGAGTTTGGGACCACATCTATTTCTTTAATACTCGTTATTTTCTGTGCTTTACATTTTTCTAAGAATTAGCGCCCCATTTGATAGTTTATATAACTGTGATGAGTAAACAGAAAAAACAACCTCTTTCCCCTCTATAGCTCTTGTTTTAAAGAAAATGTTTTAAGCTCCAAGAAATTATCAGATGTAACCTCTAAATAAGATAAGAAACCAGCATATTTATTGAAATAGACACTGATGCTTAGTTGCCCTCTAGGGGTTCTATTTTAGCACAACACATAGAGAACCAGTGTACTGCAAGCTGAAAAATGGGCTAAAGAGAACTTTTCAGGTAAAAGCTGCGATCGTTGAAAATATCTGTTTATTGAACAAGCATGAATACCTGCGTGTGCACACCCACACCCTTTCAGTAGTAGGAGATAGCTAATTCTGAACTTAATTGTACTTTTTCATCAGTTTAATGTGTACCCTGCCTCCAAACCCAGTCCTCCCATTTTCAAGAATTGTTTTATTCTTTTATATTTTTATATTCTGACATTTTCATCCCTAATCTCTTCCATCTCTTCAGTTACACTCCTTTCTCCAGAAAACCCAGTGACAGCCTCTATGAGGTGACTTCAGTGTGTTTTAAGCATAGGGCCAAAGCAAGCCACATAGTTATGGAAGAGATCTTTATTTTTGGTTTTGTCACCTTGATTGGCACCTTTTTTGGAAGCAAATTTTAGCCTCCTTTTAAAGTTCTTGCTGTTAGCTTTCTGCCACAACTTGTAACATTTCATTGTCTGAGATCTGTGTTGCATGATTACAACTCTGTCATTGCAGAATTAGGACATTAATGACTTGGTAAGAAAGAACACTTTTTTTTTTTGAGAAAAGTATTTTAAATCTTGACATAATAGGAAGAGGTGGTTATCTTTGTAACTTCTGTATAGATGATTTGAATACTTAAATGTATATATCAGATATGGAATATTTGGATTTTTAAAAAATGTCACTGTAAGGAGGCTGTACTTTTTTCTTCTGAAAATTTTCACACAGCAATTTTAATGGGAAAAATGTTTGTTACCCTATTTAGAAATAAATTTTAATTTTTATGTTACGATTATGGACAATACCCAAATCATTAGTCTTCTCAATTATTTAGAATGCCTTTATTTTTTAATGGTCAGCTGAAACATCAACTGTTTTATCTTTCACTGTTCACAGTAGCTCAGTTTCTTTGGGAAAAAATTAATTTTTATTTTTGTTAATGATGTTAGATTGGCAAAACTATGATAATAGTTACATATTTAAATCCTAGCATCTAAATAATTGTAGAGCCAACCTTCTCAGAATTCTGTAACTTATATACCATTAGAATTCCTTGTTCTATTTCCTTATTCAAAAGTGAGTGTCTATCCGTATCTTACCATTTCTTTATTTTAAAAGAATATTTTATAAATAACAGCAGTTTTATATGATTGTATGTGACTTGCTTTTCTCTAGAACTTATTTTTTTAATACATACTTTACATAGTCTCCTTATACAGACTGGTGGTTTTAAATCTTTGATTTCAAAGTAACTTTTTTTTTTTTTTTGGTCGAATGTAAATTCATCTCCTTTATCTCCATCTTGTGGTAGAAACAAAACAGAATGCTTACTTCTTTAAAGCATCATCTCAGGTTTGTCATTTTCCTTTTGGGCCAATGGGTCTACTTCTGGCTTCAGCCAATAAGTTTTTAAATGTTAATGGAAAACGATTCGAGCTTCAGTTCAATTTTATAGTCAGGTCATTATTATACCTGATTATTCTTATTCCCCTTAATAAATGCAAGCAGAGGAAATTGGGGGCAAATCTTTTCTAAGGCTACTAAACTGAAATGCTTTATAAGTTATTAATATAAAGTCAGGCAGTGGCAGTAGCTGTGGTAGAATTGGAATTAATTTCATTTCTGCTTGTTTTAGCAGTAGATCTGTAATATTAGATGTGAAATATTTTTAATAGGTGTTGAAGAGAATCATTTAATTAATTGCTTACTTTCCAAGTAGCTATTTATTTCACAGAATCTTAGAATTTTAGTGTGGAAGGAAACTTAGAGATTATCTGATGCAGTCACAAGGTGATGAAACCGAGCCCCACAAAGGGTGGAGGGTTACTGGCAAAGCAGGGATTCTAGAACTCAGGTGTTCCAGCTCCTCTCTTTAATTCAAAATGATCATGATATGATTTTTTTTTTTATTGTAACATGAACCCATATAATTTGAGTTGCCCCCTAGAGTACAGTAGTATATGTTTTGGGGAATATTTGAAGTTTTGGGATCGACTTATTTTTTAGCATGTTCTCACATTCTTTCTTTCTAGAGATTTAACAGTTGTTAGGTTACTTTTGTGATTTTTATTATAGACATTAAAATATTCAGATTGATTTTGTGTTGAGAATCTATTGTTAAGAAATTGTAAAGCTACATAGCAATGATATTTAATAGTAACAAGATTTGCTTCTCTAGATGTGTCCTATCTCCCTTCATTTTGTTTTCGGTTAATCTGTCTTCCTAAAACATCTTGACTTACTACTTTCTTTTTCTGTTCCTTTTCTAATTTGGGATAGTTTTTTCTCCAATTAGGAAGAGTTGCCGTTTTTTACAAAACATGATACTTCGACGTTAACATTTGTGTTTTGTCCGTCTGCTTCCTGTAACTTCTACCTTTTGGTTTTTCTTTGTTCTGAAGTAGTAATGATAGCTCATTTTAGACTTACAAAGAACTTTACCTACATTATCTTTGAGTAAAAATAGGCTTCCATCTGACAGCCTTTCAGATATATGAGAAGTTCTTTTGTCTCTCCTTAGTTGTCTTTTTTCCAAGCTTAATATTCAGAGTTCTTTGAAGTGCTCTTTACGCAACTTGGTGTAAAAACTCTACTTTGCCATCCCAGTCGCCCTTTCCTGGCATTCTGTTTTTGGTCAGTGTCCCTCTTAAACTGTGCTGCCCAGAGTTGAGAATGATACTCTACATGAGATGTTACTGGGACAGAACATAATGCTACACTTTTAATTCTTTTGATTAGGAATCATCAGAAACATGCTTGACGCTAATAGGTTTCAAGGAATACTTATTACAGCAAAATTCAGAAGGATGGAACACCTTTGGCCAAAAGTGGGCTCAAACCTGTCCTCCTCTGGCCCCCCCCCCCCCCCCCCCCCCCCCCAGGAAGGAAGAGCTCTGTTAGTTCAAGACAGATCCTCCCACCGGAAGACAGACCGTCTGGTCCATTCTGTCACTGTCTTCTCTTCATGCTTGCTATGGATCTCCTTGATGTTTCCCCCTTTCCCTTAACGTATGAATTGTGCCCAATTTTGTTATGTTTTTCCTCCTGGGTGGAGAAGTTAATATGCAAGTAGCTTATTAAGCAAGCTCACAGCAGAAAAACTTTCTCCGGGTTATTCCTGAGCATGTCCCCTGAGTCGTTCAGGCCGGTTTCAGGCCTGGATTTTCTTATCAAAAACTTTGTGATTTTCCGAAGGCTGCTGTCTGTCTTCTGACTGGTTGAGTCCCTTGAAGCATGCTAGGTTTCTCACTATCTCATTCTCAGTGACTTCATCAGCTAGTAACTTGGCTGTCCCTCGCAGAATCTGTGTCATCTACAAGTCCGAGATCCTGTTTGCTTTATTGTCGGCCAATGTTACCTGTCTTGTATTTATGGAATTTATTTTTTTGAACCTTATTACAAGACTTTACATTTACCCTTGTTGAGTTGCGTTTGTTTTTGTTTCACTCAAACATTTTAATATTTTGATTTTGCTGTTTATTGTATTAGTTATCTTTTCCTCTCAGAAGATCTGATCAAATGCCATCTGTTGATGAAAATGTTGTCAGACCAGATCTAAATGTAAATTATTCTGCTGCTGTAGAATTTGTTGAGAGTTATTTTTTTACTGGTATTTTGTGGGCTGTGGGGGAAGCCCTAGAAAATATGCATCTTTCTACTCTACCATCATGGCCCCTGGGAAAGAATTTTTTGCAATCAGTGTCTGTGATAAAGGCCTCATTTCTAAAATAGATAGAGACCTGAGTCAAGTTTACAAGAATACAAGTCATTCCTCAATTAATAAATGGTCAAAGGATGTGAACAATCAGTTTTCAGAGAAACAAATTAAAGCTATCTATAGTTAATATTATATATATATATATATATATATATATATATATATATATATATATGCTTTAAATCACTGTTGATTAGAGAGATGCAAAACAAAACAACTGTGTGGTACCACATCACACCTATCAGATTGACTAGCATGACAAAACAGGAAGACAATAAATGTTGGAGAAGATATGGGAGTGTTGGAACACTAATTCATTATTGGTGGAGCTGTGAGCTGATCCAACCATTCTGGAGGGCAATCTGGAACTATAAAAATATGCATACCCTTTGACTAAGCAATACTGCTTCTAGGAGGGGCAGGAGTCAGGAGGACCTGAGTTCAAATCTTATCTCAGACACTTGACGCTCACTAGCTGTGTGACCTTGGCCAAGTCACTTAACCCAGTTGCCTCATCCTGGGTCATCTCCAGTCATTCTGATGAATATCTGGTCCCTGGATTCCAATGGCTCTGGAGGACAAGTGAGGCTGGTGACCTGCACCGCCCTCCCTCACTCAAAACAAAGTCAGGTGCAAGTCATGTCATCGTTTCTCTGTTGGCGTGGTCTTCTTTGACAATGGACGAGCGCGCGCACACACACACATACACATACACATTTAGATTTCAGAGCTCCTGTCTCTCTTCAGGTTGACCCCCATTTTTTGGTATAGTTGTTCAGTCAGCTGCAAACATAATCAATTTACTTGGACATCTTATCCACAAGAATAGTATAGAAATGGCAGTGGTGTTTAATCAGTCAGTCATTGTTTATTAAGGACCTTGTCTGCCTCAGTCATTGTGCTGAGCACAAAGAAAGAACATCATTCTAATGGAAGAGACAAGTGCATATAAAAATATTGAAGCATATATAATGTATATGTGTGTGTAAGCAGACCCACATATAATAGTGTATCCTTTGGAGAATAAATACGTATATACTTTTAAACTAGCTAAATACTAGGTAATTTGGAGGGGACGAGAGATGATTCATAGGTGACTCCAAAGTTTCCATTCTACGACTGAGAGATGTTACCTAGGTGGTGCCAGTACAAAGACAGGCATTTGCAAAGGAAGGAGAGATGTGATGAATTCCATTTTGAGTGCATTGAATTTGAAGTGGCAGTGAAATATATAAATGTCAGTCCATTGGTCTTTGCTTAGACTGTAAGATTTAAGACATTATACAGCCAATTTTTTTTGTGGGGGAGGGATCATTTTTATTACATAGACTTAGCCTACCCATGAATAATTAATATTTCTCCAGTTGTTTAGACTGTCTTTATTTGTATAAAAAGTGTTTTGTAATTGTGTTCATGTGGTTCCTATATGTTCCTTCACAGGTAGACTCTAATATATTTTTTACTGTTTGCAGTTATTTTAAATGGAATTTTTCTCTCTTCCTTCTGGGCTTCTATTGCTAATATGTGGAATACTGATGATTTATGTGTGTTTATTTTATATCCTGTAACTTTTCTAAAGTTATTGATGATTTTGACTTGGTTTTTAGTTGATTCTGTAAAGTTCTCTGAGTGTACCATCTTATCAACTGCAAGTGATAGCTTTATTTCCTTGTTGCCTATTTTTATTCCTTCAGTTTCTTCTTCTTCTCTTAACTGCATTAGCGAGCATTTCTACTCCAGTATTGAATAATAATGGTGACAATGGACATCCTTGCTTCACCCTTGATCTTATTGGAGAGGCTTCTAGTGTATAACCATTGCAGTCAATGCTGCTTTTGGTTTTAAACAGATATAACTTTTTAAAGAAAAACTCCATTTACTCCTGTTCTGTCTAGTGTTTTTTAATAGAAGTGATTGTGTTGTATTTTGTCAAAAGCGTTTTCTGAATTTGCTGATGTGATCATATAATTTTGGTTACTTCTGTTACTGATATGGTTATTCTTATAGTTTTTCAATAATGAAACAGTCCATACCATGTTGTGGGGGTTAAGAGTACAGTACCTCCATGATATAGAAGATTCATGTAAAACTTTTTGGCCTTCCCTTTTTACCAGGGAAGAACTCTGAATTTTTTCTTTTTCTTTTATGGGATGTTTACAGTCTCTTATTGTAAAATATTGTAAAAATTGGTCATTGGTTCTGTGTCATCTGCAGGCCTTCACGTGTTTTCTGCAGCTTCTGCAAAACTTCCCTAAAATTTTCATTTAACTTCTTATGATAACCCATAATCTGTCAAAACCACAGTGGGAAAAGTTGTGATGTGGAAGGGATAGTTGTATTGCTTTAATCTCTTTGCCAGTGTTTTATTTATCTTTTGCACCAGTATTTATTAGGTAAATCAGTTTATAGTTTTCTTTCTTTGTTTCTGCTCTCCTGGTTTAGGTATCAAAAACCATATTTGTATTATGGAAGGAATTTGGTAAGAGTCCTTTACTTTGTTTTTTAATAGTTATGTCATATTAGATTTTTTGTTCTTAAATGTTTGGTAGAATTTGCTTGTAAATTCATGTGGTCCTGAGTCTCCATAATTTTCATTGCATTTTATTCCAAAATGGGTTCACTTATATTTCTGCAGTTTGTTTATGATATTTTAAATGATTTAGGAGATGGCCAGCTTTTGTGAAGGTGCCATGTATTGCTGAGAAAAGATATTTTCCTTTCTATTTCCATTCCATTTTCTAATTTTCTAAAATTATATTCACCTGTTTAGCTTCTTATTTATTTTATGGTTAAATATTTCTAGGTATGAGAGGGCAAAATTGTGGTCCCCTACTAGTATAGTTTTACTACTTCCTCTTGTAATTCATTTAACTTTTCCTTCATGAATTTGGATGCTATACAATTTGGTGTATATGTGTTTAGTCTTCATATTATTTCATTGTGTATGGCACCTTTTAGTAGAATGAAATTTCCTTGTCTCTTTTAGTGACAACTGCTTTTGCTTTTGCTTTGTGTGAAATTGTGATTTCTACCCCTGCTTTTTTGTACATCACCTGAAGCATAACAGATACCACTCCAGCCCCTTCTTTGAACTCTTGTATCGTTCTTTTCAGATGTATCTCTTGTAAATGACATATTTTTTGGATTCGATTTTCAGTACCTTCTGCTGTCCTCTTCCACTTTATGGATGCATTCATCCCATTTTCATTCACAGTTATGATTGCTAACTTTATGTTACCCTCCGTTCTGTTCTCTTCTATTGATCCTTCTTTTTTTACCATCTCTTCCTCAAAAGGCTGTTTTGCTTCTTACCACTGTCTCTCTTAATACAGCTAGTTCTCACTTTATGTAAATTTGCATTTTGCAAATTTGACTTTGTGTAAAGAATTCTGAAAGAAATCCACACTCCACAGAGGTACCTATGTTACCTTTGGTATACAGTACCATGCTCTCTCCACTCCCGCTCCTTGGCTTGGCACTTTGCAGCCTCCCCCCACCAAAAAACCCCACAACAAACCTTAAAAAAGACCTCCAGATGAAAGCAGAAGAATGGATGAGTGCATAGACTGCTGCTGGCACTGCTGGATAGGGGGCATGGCTTGAGACCTCTGACCCAGAGAGAGGAAACCTTTTCCCTGCTCTACCTACCTACCTTTGTGTCTGTCTTCTGTCTGTTTGTCATGCTTGGTTACCACGTGTTAGTCCCTGGGACCCATGTGTTGCCTATCCTCTCGGGTCTGTGTCCATGTTCAGCCCTCATGTGTCCTTGAATCATATGCTGACCTCTCCTCCATGGGTGTGTAGCCCTTTCTCCTTCCCTCTTTCCCTCTCTTCCCCATGTCTGTGGGCAAATTCACATTATGTGAAAATCATTTTACACAAAAGTCTGTAAACAGTCCACTTGCATAAAGCAAGAACTGTGTATATACCCTGTCTCTTATCACTCCCCACTCCACTCACTTTCTCTTAGTTCCTTCCCCTTTGTCTTTCCTGTTGGGTAAGATGAATTGTTGTACCCAACTGTGTGTATATTTCTGTCTGTCTGTCTATCTTCTTTCCTCTTTTAACCAGTTCAAATGGAATGAGGTTCAAGTGTTACCTGTTGTAATGGTAATTCAAAATGAGGAGGTCTTTCTTATTAATAGTGACCTGCCTGGGTCACATGACTCTGAGTCCTATGGAGCCTGCTGAATGGGTGGAATAGGAAAGGTGGAGCAGGAAGAGGCAGAGCTGGAGCAGAGCTGAGAGGGAGTTAGTCTTGAGAGCTGTCAGAGCTAGAAAGGATGCAGGCTGCGTGTGAGTGAAGGGGCTTGTTTGTGATTTTGTTTAAAAGAGCTGGTGGTGTTGTCTTCTGCATTGTTATTGTGCATGGATTTTTGCTACTGTGATGGATTTGGCTTTCCCGTGCCTGAAGGGGTATATTGGTTCTGTGTCTCATGTGGCGTGTCTGTGGTATTTTGTGATTCAGAATTGCGCCAGGATGTTCATGGCTACCTTAAGCGCTGTGAATATTGCCTTGGTGCTAGACCTCCTCCTCCCATTCATTTTTCCTCTTCTTTCCCCCTTCTCCCAGTACATCCTTATTTTTTACACCCCATTTTTATTTTGAGATCATTCCAACATAATACACTCATACTCATGACTTTGTCTAAGTCCAGAGGTTCCCAAACTTATTTGACTTCCTGCTCCTTTTAAAAAACATTATTCAGTACCCCCTTGGAAATCTACTTTCTTTAACCTTTTAATGGTGTTTTTTTTTTTGAAATTTGCATGATTTCAAAAAATATAAATGTTTTAAAAATATGCATCTTAAATTTAATAATCTATGGCAAATTTCTATTTTTTTCCTTGCATTGAAATTTTGATGAGGCAGTATTGTGTCATATAACTCTGTAGAATCATATTGTAAACAAGTCATTTATACACACATATTCCTGCCAACACTAGATGCTAGAGTTCCCAACAATATGCAGCCTGCCAGCACTTACTTGTTAAGCCCTTGGTGGACTTCAACATTAATCAGTTATAATTTGCATTTTGTGTGTTTATTTGAAAAATAATGTAATTACTATCACTTTAGCTCAGTTACACAACAGATGAAACGTTCAAATACATGGTTTTTCAAATTTTTCTTCCCTTCTTGCCTTGTGTTCCCACCGCCCCCTTATTTTTACCCAATGCTTCTCAGTTATACCCAAGGCCACAACCACCCCCCTGGGTCATTCCAGTGTCCCCCAGGGGTGGCATTGCCCACTTTGGGAACCTCTGGCAGACTACTTCTGACTGTCCTAATGATGATAGAGTTTTTAGGGGTTACGTGTATTATCTTTCCATTTGAGGGTGTAAACAGTTTAACCTTATTAAGTTCATTATAATTTCCCTCTCATTTACCTTTTTCAACTTTTCTTGAGTCTTATGTTTGAATATCAGATTTTCTGTTTAGCTCAGGTCTTTTCATTTTCAGGAATGCTTAGAGGTTCTCTATTTCATTCAATATCCATTTCCCCCCAAAAGAGTTATACTCAGTTTTGCTCACTTGGTTATTCTTGCTTGTAATCCCAGCTCCTGTGGCTTCTAGAATATTGTTCCAAGCCTGCACCCGTTTAGAGCTTCTACATCTTGTGTGATCCTGACTGTGACTCCATGGTATTTGAATGTTTTTTTTTCCTGGCTAGTTGAAGTATTTTCTCCTTGACCTGGGAGCTCTGGAATTTGGCTATAATATTCCTGGGAATATTATTTTGGGATCATTTTGGGATATGTTCCAAGAAGTGATGAGTCAGTTCTTTCAATTTCTGTTTTGCCCTCTGGTTCTAAGATGTTGGGGCAGTTATACTTGATAATTTCTTGCAATATGATATCTAGGCTCTTTTTTTGATCATGGCTTTCAGATAGTCCAAAAATTCTTAAGTTAACTCCTCATTCTATTTTTCAGGACAGTTGCTTTTTCATGGAGATATTTCACATTTTCATCTTTTTTTCTTTCTTTTGACTTCATTTTATTGTTTCTTGATGTCTCATGGAGTCATTAGTTTCCACTTGACCAGTTCTAATTTTTTAGGAATTATTTTTTTCATTTTGGCATCTTTTGCCTCTTTTACCATTTGGCCATTTTTGATTTATAAGAAATTACTTTCTTCAGTATTTTTTGTGCCTCTTTTACCAAGCTGTTAATTCACTTTTAATAATTTTCTTGTGTTGCTATGATTACTTTTCCTAATTTTTTCTCTATTGTTTCTGTTTGATTTTTAAAATCATTTTTGGCTCTTAAAAAAATCTCTTTCTGTAAATCCTCTTGGAATTCTTGTTGGACTTGTATCCAGTCTGAATTTTTCTTTGCGGCTATGTAGTCAAATCATTGTCTTCTGAATATCTATCTTGAGTTTTCCTGTCGGCACAGTAGCTTTTTACAGTCAGATAAATGTTTGTTCTTGCTCATTTTTTCAGCCTGTTTCTTGGTTTTAGACCTTCTATTTGTTACCCTTCAGAGGTGATGTTAGCTAGAGAGAGATCTGGTTAGTGCCCTCGTGTTCTGTGTTCTGGGTTTTACCCAGTTAGAAACTCTTCTCCCTCATGGTCACTTTTCTCTGCCCTGGAACTGCCTGTTCTTACAGACAAAGAGAGTGAATTATTAGCTGTATTACATTACTTTTTACTAAAATTTTGCTTTATTATTTTTATTTCTTAATTTAAACTTTGTTTCATGGGTTGTCAGTAGTGTAAAATTGGTGGGGTTTTTCATGTTTGTTTTAATATAAGGTTAAGTGAGAACTCTGGAGATGAGGAGGGTGAAGATAATAACTTAATTTTTTTTTTAGTAAGATGTGTGGTATAGTATGTGATTTTAAAATGACACCTTTGAATTATTTGGATCTAAATACATAAATTCACTCATTTGCTCTTGTTTATTTTGCTGGTATGTATAAATGCCAGCTTGTGGAAACAAATAATTGGACTCATTCATCAAGTTATTATCTAGTTAATGTTAGCTTATGCACAAAAATTACATGGCAAGTTATGCACCCAAAATAGAAATTCTTATTTGTAATTTGTGACATGTTCAGTAGTTGACATAAAACTTTTTTTAAAAAATCACAGTTATCCCAAAAAATAGTCTTATGAATATTTAAATCGTACAGTTCAATGATTATAATTTGGATGTAGCATTAAATATGAACACTGCATAATATAAGAGTTTTGAGAAATTTTTTAATGTAAGTCAATGCCTTCTTTCCCTTCCTTAAAACTGAACCCAGTGGTCATCATTTAATATATGAAGTAGAGTGGGAGGACTGTTCATATTGATAGAAAGTCCAAAGCACAAGATGCAGTTTAAAAAAGCAGGCAACTTTGTCACATCATTGGTTGTACTAGGAAGGAGCAGACATTGAACGTTGTCTTGCTTGTGCTATAGTAAACGTAGAAAAGACAAAACTAAAAAGTGTTATAAAAGCTTTTGGATAAAAAATATACATATACTCAGCTTATTGTAATTGTAACAGAATGCCAAAGAAATGCTAAATTTTGATCTACATTATTTCAGGCATACTTGAAAAAAATCACCCCCTTATTTTAACATGGAGTTGTTAATCCTTTCCCCTTCTTCTACCTTTGGATGGAAAAGCATGCTGCTTTGTGTAGAAGTAGATGGAGGACTTGCGTGTTTCAGAAGTGTTCATTACATCTGGATTTCTCTGGGTGGTCTTTACTCTGGAAACAAAGGATGCAGTGTATTCACTCCCTATCCCATGGCTTCTCATGGATTCCCTCAGGGATTATTGGATGAATTTGTGATTCATCCTCCCTCTTGTTGCATAGAAGTTGAAAAAAGGCATAAGTTACGGTGTTAATTTTGTTTAAAAAGGAAGCCCTGGAATTCAAGGAGTGAAGAACACCACCTTCACACTTGGCTGCTCCCAAAATACTCTCAGTGAAGAGGGTTCTTCAGACAGATTCATTTTGGTTCTGTTTCATTTTCTGCTTCAGGATTCTAAATCCTTCCCTTGGTGGCTTGGTATGTTTCCCTGTTCTCATTCTTTGCTCAATTCCAGACTCACCTGAAGACTTAGGACTGATATTATCCATCCAGTTTGTCTCCCATGAAAACAGTTTTAAAATATATCAATCAGTCAGTCTTTGCTGATAACCACATTTCCTCTTTAAGAATCTTCACAATAGCCACAAATTAAGAGTGGAAGAACCTAATCCAGATATTCCAAGTGAATCTACTTGAAGTCTTCCTTCATGCCTCTTCTCTATAAACCATTTAAATTATATTACTTATAACGAGCAACTTTTGTTATATTTTAATTTGCTATCCTTTGTAAGTGAAAATTATTCTACTGACTCACACCCCTAATTTAGTTAGATGTATATGAGGGGGTGAGGAGATTGCACAGTGAAAGTATTACTTAAAGCTTGTCTATAAATACAAGAATCCTATTTTCACCTTTGACTTTTATTACTGTGTAGATCCCGTAGGATTTGGAGCTAAAAGAAACCTTCAAAGTCATTGTTTGGGTCCCTCGTTTTGCAGATAAGGTAATAAGTCTAGAGACAAGTCATTTTAATTTAGAATTTATCTTTGGTAGACTGCTTCTAATATTCAGTAATAGTAGGAATAAAAAAGAGTAATGGATGGAGATATCCCTGTGTTCTAGACCTGTCAAGCTGAAAAACCTTGCACTATGGCCTTGACAAGTTACAAAGTGATGATTTCTATTACAGTAACTTGTGAAGTCATCCGCTTACACAGGGTGATGCTTTGTTCTCCTTAATGAGGAGTGCCCATTCTGAACAAATCACAAATGTTTGAAGAATTGAAATAAAATGAGGAAAGGAATACCTGCCTCACCCATTTCTAAGGGTTGTTATGCAGTACAATTTTATATAACATACTTTCCAAATTTTAAAATATTAAAATATGTAAATAAGCCATTATCATCATCGATTTCACTATGGTCAGAGGATGTCATAATCAGAAGTAACAAAGTATCGTTTTTATCGGTTTGACATGAGGACAAACTTGTAAGAAAAAGAGCTGTCAAAAAGTGGAATAGACTGTCCTAGGCAATGGTGGGGTTGCTCTTCATTCCAAGTTTTTCAGCCAAGCCTGGATAAACATGTGGAAAGGCATCTTTAGGCAGGGGTGAGGCAGACAGGAGGGTTCTGATATCCCTCTCACTCTGATTTGATGTGATTCTAGGGTTGGGAAAGTGGCATTTTAAAGGAACTATTTTGTGAATCTTTATGTAAGGAAAACAAATTCCTTTTGTTTTGGAAATAATGGCTTCCTAATTTGTCAGTTTTGTTAGGATGTCATTTTTTCTTAAAGTGCCAATCTATATTTTCTTGATAGGTGAGATCAATAATTAGGTTTATTTGGCTGGACTAGAATCTGGTCAGATGTAGGATCAGGAAAAGGGATCCACATCCATGGAGCAATGTATTTTTCCCAGACTGCTATGGTGTTTCTAGTCAATCGTGGGGATTTTGCTTGCACTTAGTTGAACCATGCAAAAGTCCAATGAAGTTCAATTTAAAGGATTCTTTTTTTTATTATTATTTATTTATTTAACTTTTTACATTCATTCTCACAAAATTTTGGGTTCCAAATTTTCTCCCCTTTTATCCCCTCCCCCCACCCCAATACACAGAGCAATCTAATTTTCCCTATCACCAATCTGCCCTCTCTTCTATCATCCCTCCCTTCTCTTGTCCCCATCTTCTCTTTTGTCCTGTAGGGCCAGATGACTTTCTATTCCCCATTACCTGGATTTCTTATTTTCTAGTAGCAAGAACAGTACTAAACAGTTGTTCCTAAAACTTTGAGTTCCAAATTCTCCCCATCCCTCCCTCCCCACCTGTTCCCTTTCGGAAGGCAGGCAGTTCAATATAGGCCCTATCTGTGTAGTTTTGCAAATGACTTCGATAATAGTCATGTTGTGTAAGACTAAATCTATTTCCTTCCATCCTATCCTGCCCCCCATTGTTTCTATTCTGTCTTTTGATCCTGTCCCTCCCCGGGTGTTGACTTCAAATTGCTCCCTCCTCCCATTGCCCTCCCTACCATCATCCCCCGTCCCCTTGCTTATCTCCTTCTTCCCCACTTTCCTATATTGTAAGATAGGTTTTCATACCAAAATGATTGTGCATTTTATTCCTTCCTTTAGTCGAATGCGATGAGGGTAAACTTCTTGTTTTTTTCTCATCTCTTCTCTTTTTCCCTCCACTCAAAAGTCTCCTGCTTGCCTCTTGAATGAGATATAATTTACCCCATTCCATTTCACCCTCTTTCCTCCCACTACATTTCTCTCTTACCATTTAGCTTAATTTCTTTTAAGTATGGTCCCATACTATTCAATTCACTCTGTGCTCTCGGTCTCTGTATGTGCGTGCATGTGTGTATGTGTGCGTGCACACGTGTACATGTGTGTGTGTGCATGCATGTACATGTGTGTGTGTGTATGTGTGTGTGTGGTCCCACCAACTACCCAAATACTGAAAAGTTTTAAGAGTTACAAATATTGTCTTTCCATGTAGGAATGTAAACAGTTCACTTTTGGTAAGTCCCTTATGACTTCTCTTTGCTGTTTACTTTTTCATGTTTCTTCTCATTCTTGTGTTTGAAAGTCAGATTTTCTTTTCAGCTCTGGTCTTTTCATCAAGAATGCTTGAAAGTCCTCTGTTTCATTGAAAGACCCTATTTTCCCCTGAAGTATTATACTCAGTTTTGCTGGGTAGGTGATTCTTGGTTTGAGTCCTAGTTCCTTTGACTTCTGAAATATCTTATTCCACGCCCTTTGATCCCTTAATGTAGAAGCTGCTAGATCTTGTGTTATCCTGATTGTATTTCCCCAATACTGGAGTTGTTTCTTTCTATCTGCTTGCAATATTTTCTCCTTGACTTGGGAATTCTGGAATTTGGCCACAATGTTCCTAGGAGTTTCTCTTTTTGGATCTCTTTCAGGCGGTGATTGATGGATTCTTTCAATACTTATTTTGCCCTCTGGTTGTAGAATGTTAGGGCAGTTTTCCTTGATAATTTCATGGAAGATGATGTTTAGGCCCTTTTTTTGATCATGACTTTCAGGTAGTCCCATAATTTTTAAATTGTCTCTCCTGGATCTATTTTCCAGGTCAGTTGTTTTCCCAATGAGATATTTCACATTCTTTTCCATTTTTTCTTTCTTTTCGTTTTGTTTGGTGATTTCTTGGTTTCTCGTAAAGTCATTAGACTCCATCTGTTCCATTCTAATTTTGAGAGAACTATTGTCTTCAGTGAGCTTTTGAACCTCTTTTTCCATTTGGCTAATTCTGCTTTTGAAAGCATTCTTCTCCTCATTGGCTTTTTGAACCTCCTTTGCCAATTGAGTGAGCCTATTTTTCAAGGTGCTATTTTCTTCAGCATTTTTTTGGGTCTCCTTTAGTAAGGTATTGACCTGGTTTTCATGCTTTTCTTGAATCTCTCTCATTTCTCTTCCCAGTTTTTCCTCCACCTGTCTAACTTGCTTTTCAAAATCCTTTTTGAGCTCTTCCATGGCCTGAGCCCACCAGACATCCACCTTGGATGTCTGGGATACAGAGGCCCTGACCTCCACATCTTTCCCTGATGGCAAGCATTGTACTTCCTCATCAGAAATGAAGAGAGGAAGGAACATCTGTCCCCAAGAAAGTAGCTCTCTATGGTCTTATTTTGCTTCCTTTTTCTGGGCATTTTCCCAGCCAGTTACTTGACTTCTGAGATTCCTCTCCACCCCTGCCTAGATCTGCCCAGCTAGTGCTTGGGGTCTGAGATTCAAATGCTGCTTCCCAGCCTCAGGGCTTTCCGTGGTGGGTGCAGCTGCTATTCAATGTGAGCTTAAGTTCTGGTGCTCGGGTCAGGGCAGGGCTGCCTCCCAGGCTCAGTTCCCTCAGGGCGTTTATGCAGAGACTTCAGTAATGGGGCGGGTGGGGGCAGGGCCGTCTCCCAGGCTCAGTTCCCTCAGGGGGTTTATACAGAGACCTTGGGTAATGGCCCTGAACTTCTGCATGCTGCTCGGGGAGTCCCGGGCTGCCGCCTCTGCTGCTGCCTCCCGAGGGGGCCCGAGTCACGGAGACACCCCGCTCCCCTCTCCGCCAGCCCAGATGTCTCTCTCGCTGACCTGTAGCGTCTGTGGGCGGAGGGACCTTCCTGGCCGCCGGAGATTCTGTCCCTGAAGCCTGCTCAGATCCGCTCCTCTGGGGCCGCGCGGCCAGGGCAGCTCAGGGCTCGGCTCCGCGTCCAGAGCGCGACGGACCCCTGGGGACTGCTCTCCAGGGCTCTCTGGAACAGAAATCTTTTCCACTGTGTTTCTGTGCGCCTTGCAGTGCTTCAGAATTTGTGGGGAGTTCTTCTTGCAGGAAATATATGGGCTGTGGGTTTGGAGCTAGCATACATGAGTCTTTCTACTCCTCCATCTTGGCTCCACCTAAATGAACTTTTCCAATTAGCACCAGACACTGTCAGAAGAACAGACTTAATCAGAGCCTATAGAACACTATAGAGCACTCCAACTAGCAAAGGAATAGACTGCATCATAGCCCACGAAGGACTTTGACGTCAGCTAGTGTGGTGGCTCGTGGGTTTTTCTGTGAAATAAGGGGTGTTGTCTTGCTCTTGTGGGGAGAAACTTCCTGAACAGCTGAAACCCAAGAGACCATAAGACTTGCAGACACCCGGCTGAGAACTAATTCACAATGCCCACCCCCAAATGAGTGGGGACATGAGATGGGCCTCACAGCAGACATGGTGCCCTCATCAACTGCGGCATCATCTTGGGCTTTCTCACTTGCTGTGAGTCGTCTTGATCCATGTTTCCTGATCTCATCTGCTCTCTTTGTGAGGGTTTTCTCAAGCTCCATCTGTGCTTCAAGTAATTGACTTTCTTGTTATTTATGTTGTTTGATGAAGGCCCCTGTTTCTGTCTGAGGTACCACCATTCTTCCAGTCTCCTAGGGTCATTGAGCCTCAGTGTCATCCTATACTCCTCCCTCTCCCTCCTCCAGATATCCAGTTAATTGCCAAATCTTTCTGTTTCTACTGCCACAAAATTTCATGTCTTCTCCCTTCCCTCTACTTATAAAACTACTATCATGGCCCTCATCATCTGACACCTGGTTCCTAATAATAGAAGGCTCCTAATTGTTTTCTCGCCATTATCTCTTCTCACTTCATTCCATCTTCCATAGTGCTGCCAGGAATTTTCCTTAACAACACATATGACCATGTCATTCTCTTTCTCAGTGAATGTCAGTGGCTCCTGATTGAGCAGGAGAAAAATAGGTGCTCTGTTTGGCTTTTTAAATGCAGTAGACTTCTGGTTGGTCTCTGTCTCAAGTTTCCCTACTCCAATCTCCACTCAGCTATCAAATTGATCTTTTTTGTAGCATAGGACTAAACATCTCCCTCTTCCTTTTCCCATTTTAAAGTGGCACCCTGGCTTTCTTTTCAAGTAATCAAATGACCAACTTGGTATAGACTCTTTCCCAGGAGTTGACTCTCCTATCCTTGCTTTTCCTCTTCAAAAGTTAGAAGTGACTTTAGTCTTCAAGGGAAATGCTAAGGGGGAAGGAATCCTGCTTGAGTTGGTTTTGTTTTCCAGCCAAAATTACTAGAGGCGGTTGACCCCTATCAAACAATTAACATTCCTTAATTGCCACAGTGGGACCGTGATCATCCATACCTGAAGGCCAACTCACCTACCAGTCAAGATTGCCTTACCTTTGCAAGAGGAGGTCCAAATGCTATACTGTCTGGCCAAGCAGAAGAAAGACACCTGCATTTAAAAGGCCCTCTTGGCCCTTCTTTGGGGTCTCTGGTCACTGACCCAATTTCTTGACTACTGCTAGCCTTACTAATAAATTGATCATGTTCCAGTCCCTGGCTTTTGCTGAGGTGCCGGTGTGACCCATATGTGTAACAGTATGTGTCCCTGTTAATAAAATGATATCTTTTCCCTGGAGAAAACTGTTCCTCAGCATCTTTTTTATTCACCACACTCCCCGCTCCCACACTCTGTAATGCAAACTGGCCTCTCTGTTCCTATCACGTGATATGTCTCTCTGCCCTTACCCTGGGCCTGAGATGCTGTCTCTCCCCATCTTTGCCTTGCCTCGTCTTGCCTTCCTTCAAGATAAACCTTCCATACCACCATCTGCAGCAAACCTTTCGTGGTTTTTCCAGCTTCTAGTGCCCTTCCTCCCAAATTGCTTTGTATTTATTTATATGTATGCTGTCTAGACTTACAAGCAACTAGTTCCTTTCTTAGAGCATAAGCTTCTTGAGGGGGAAATTTGTTTTCTTTGTATTTGTATCTCCAGGACCTAGCACGATATCCTTGGCCTAAATAATTATTGGTTGATTTGAACTAAGATGTTCTCTAGCTGACTCATAAAAGTAAATGCATTGTTGAGGGCTCACGGGCTATGGTTTTGTGTTGGTGATGATCCACTAAGTTCTATGAACCTGGGATAGATTTTGTGGAGGGCTCATGCAGTAGAGATATCCTGGGTGTTAAAATTAATGCTGTGAAACTTTGTACTTAAAATATAGGTGGGACTGCTGAAAATATAAAATATACTTCTGTCTACTTTTGGCAGAAGAATTAGATGAGATTTCAGTTTAAGAATCTGTTGATTTTTGAGAAAGTTCTAAGTTATATTGATGTCAGCAAAGTAGCTGCTATTTGAATTTACTTTGCAGAACACTGAATTATTCATTTCCATAAATAAAACTTCCTTAGTAATTATTTAGCATTCATTTACTTTCTATTATTTCAATGAATGCTATTGACATTCTGTTTGAAAATTAAAGTACTTTTTGTGGGTTAGAAAAAAATGTAAGATATAGCTGGCTAAGTTAATCTTTAATGCATATATATATATATTAGCAGCTTTTGAAATCTATCTTTTTATAATTCATGTTACACAAAAAATTCTAAATGGAGGGGAGGGGAACACCAACTGTTGATCCTTAAAAAATCACGAAGTACTTGCTGAACTTTGATAAATTCTCAGTACCTTATTTTGCAAGGTAACAGTAGCTTTTTGATGACTGCCTTGTATCTGATTTATTGTTACTGCTTACCACGATACCTGTGTAAAAAATGTCATTGTAAATTCTCTAATAATCAAATTATTAAAAATACTTAGATATCTAAGTAAATGCTTTGTAAGCCCTGAAGTGCTACGTAAATGTGAGTTACTGTTGCCACCATGAGTTTAGAATAATGTGATGATATTTATGGAAACTCAATTTAAAAAAGAATCATACTTAAGAGGCCCTTCTCATTCATTTATTCATTCAGTAAATACTTATCCAGATAGAGATCTCTTATGTTGAAAATACAAGTTATAGAGAAATCCGTTCATTTCTGCCCTTCCTTCTTTCAACATGATAACCATTGCCTCTCCCACTGATGGGCAGTTGTCCTGTATTGCCTTAAACCCTTTTCCTCCTAGTTTAGTTCTGCACCCCTTGCCCAGAATATTATTGCAGTGGCTTCCCAGTTGTTTCACTGCTCAGTTCATTCCTCTCAACAATCCTTTTTTCCACAGAATTGTACATTTAGTAGGTGGCTAAGAAATATATGTTGAATTATAAGTTGATCTGACTAGAGATCCCTTGGGAATTAAATTCAAGATGCCACAAAAAAAGTCACAGGCAACCCAGATTATTTCACATTATTCTTGGAGCAAATGCTAGCTTCTTACTAGATTTGGATCTTCATGTACCTCTTTGTTGTCTCAAAACAGATTTTCACAATTAAAACATTTTTATGACCTGATTTAAATTTTTAAACTTGGCAAACCTCAACTGAACAGCCATTTCTTGAAATCCTTTCTCCTGAGTATGCTCTTTGCAGGGAATATTAACAGAGGTGGAAGGGGCTGTAGAGGTGTTCAATTGCATACCTGATTAAGGATCCCTTTGTACACTATAGCTAAAGGTGGTCATCTAGCATTTCCCTGGAGACTCCATTTTGGGGGAGCTCTACAGTGCAGACCACTTGACCTTTGAGCTTTTTAAGAATTGGGTTCTTTCAGTCTTAGTTCCACAGAGCACCTGGGGAGAACATAGGAGAACAGTTCCTCTGTCCCCAAGTGTTTGGGACCTAATTAATACCCATTTTGGTTCTTTAGCCCATGCTTTTGGGAAATACTGCTGACAAGCAGGAATTATCAGAAATTGGCAGTCTTCAATTATGAAGACCAGTTCTCCATTTCCCCTCCTTAGTGACAGGCTAAGTTATGTGCCCATTTAACATGCACAGCACCTTATTTTTTTTTAAACACACAACTTCTATATCTATCAAAATATTCAATTGGTTTTCCCTTTTAAGAATAATGTTTAGAATTTATTTACTGACCATTTTGTAACATCTGAACCTTTTAACCCTATTAAGAAACAAAATAGTCATTTCCAGTAAATGGAAAGGCCCTACCAGTTCTCATCTATGGGTTCAAAGAAAGAAAAAGAAAGGAAGAAAAGAAAAAAAAGAAGAAAAAACAAGTAAGGATGGGGAGGGGAGAATGCTTCCCTTCTCCCCACCCTCAAGAGTCAATATGGATTTCCTCCCCTTCAGCCTTTTCAGTTTTTCTAGTAGGATTTATTGATTCTATGCTCTACAGAGATAGGCTTAGTACTTCAAGGCACTTTTTAAAAGTTTGCTGCTATTTTTTTGTTGTTTTTGTTGCTGATTATTTTGGGAAAACAGGATGGGAAAATTAAATTGGGGAAGATATGAAAGGGGATGGTAAAAAAAGGGGCTATTTTTTTAATCATTTTGCTGGCTTCAGACATTTTTTTTCCAAAAAGAAGTAATCCCAAATAAACCATATCCCTAACTATTGGAGCTGATAAAGAGGGAGGTTTGTTTTAAGGAAGTAGAGTTTATTTTATGTCAATTTTCTATTTGCCCTATGTAAGATGTATTTAATTACTTCCTTCCATCTCTCTGTTCAAATTAATCTGATTCTCCTATATATTGTTGCTCAAATTTGAATAATTCTTTAATCAGCTGTGTTATCCATGCTATGGTAGACTAGAATAGAAAAGCCACTCTTGGCATATTGAAGATGCAGTATTTTATTTGTTATTGTAATTTAAAAGTAAAATCAGAAATATTGATTTCTACTTGACTGGAGAGATGATTTAGTTTGAATATCAGCCTGATCTTAATCAGGTGAGAATTAATTGAGTTGGAGGTATTAGATATTCAGTGATGTTAACTGAACCATGATCAATCTAGAGAGAAGCTTTCTTTTGTACCATGTTAGAATTATCAAATAGCTCATGCACTACAATGTAAAACAATCTTTTCATGTTCATCCTCCTACCTTCTTGGCTCATTAAATGCAACACTAAATTTGTTCTGTGCACACTAAGTAATCTTCAAAGTAACAAGCTAATAAACCACAATTAAATACAAAATTAAAAGCATAATAACTTTGTCATAAAACATTATTGATGTCAGAATTTTATAATTGTATATTATCTTGTGCCTTTTTAAAAAATTAGATGATTCCAAATCTCTATAATTTTCAAGATATAACATAAGACTTTTTCTTTTAACTAAAGTGATAATTTTCCCATATTCAAACAAAGCAAGATGAAAATGAGTCTTACAAAATTAATGTTTTTATCTTTATCACCAGAAATAAACATAGCCTATAGTATTTATTTGGTCTTTAAGATGTTATAGACTTTTTATTTATTTGAAGAGTGTGATAGCAATATCATAAGTGTTGTGAAAATATAAATGGTGAGATAGCACCTCCATAGGACTCATTCTTAAGCAGCAAAATTGTAAAGTCTTTAAATAAAATGGAGTCAGACCTCGAAGGATCAGTTTGCCATAGGTGACCAGGCATATGAAATTTATTTGTCATAATGCCTTTTATTCCTTTTCTCTCCATGAAAAGGAACCATTTGAGCTTATTCATTAGAATTTTATTTATGAGAATTTTGTTAGGTTTCTTCTACTAACACAGTTGGTGTCAGTGTGTTAAATGACAAGAAGCTAGAGATCCTTTGCTATAATTTTGACAGTATCAAGCATATCAGGAATGACATTGTTTTTCACTTGGCATTAATACTATGAGAATAGCAGCATTTTCTTTACTATGGTTTTTTTTCCCAAAAAAACATATAAGGATTGGTGTTTTCATAAGTGTACACACAAGAAAACAGAACAAAACGTTTAGAATTATATTTAGGGCTTTATTTATTTAGAACTATATTTAGGTGGCCATTGAGAACCTCCACACTCCTAATGTTCATTAGTCAAGGAGAATAATTTTTGTGCAAAATTTTTCAAACTGCTGGGTGTACCCCAAGACAGTTTGGGGGGGGATAAGACTTAGGAGGATGCATTTATTGGATATTTTCAAAAACATCTTTTGTATAAATACATCTATTTTTTCCAGTGAAAATAAAGTTCAAACCCAAATCAACAAAAGCATGACCAACACTGCAAATTAACTTCAACCAATTGTTTTTCAGCAATTGTTTAATAAGGTATACACAATCAAGGTCATTTTTGAATTGGTGCATGTCAGATCTTAAAAAGGGTATGATCTGCCACTACACTATCAGAGCTTAGGCTTGCAAAGACATATTATTTTACTTGTGTTTGAATGTGAAGTATGTAAACCTGAACTTAATATTGGTATGGAAGTAAAAAGCATCAAATTATCTGTTGTTTTCTTAACGATTTTAATTTTGGTAAACAAAATCTAATATGCTAGTTTCCTCCAAAAAACACTTATGAATTTGTGGCTTACAAACTTTATGTAACAATCCTCTCCCCACTTTTTATTTCAAATTGTTATAAAACAATCTAAACAAATAATTGTCTTAGGTCACATTTTATTCAACATACAAACCTTAAAATATAAAAAAAGCATAACATACACACATACTTTTGATAAAATTCTTTTCAATTCTTACATTTGTTACAAAAACAGCAACAATAATATAAGGAGATTAGGGGAGTTTTTCGAGGTGCCGTGTTCTCAGATTTTGGTGTCATTGACTGAGGTTGATGCTCATGATTCTTTTTCAAAGCTCATTCATAATTGTTTTTTTTAATCAGTAACAGCGATGCCAGAAGGGATTTCACCCAAATCGGATGTTACTAACATTGTATTCTTTAGTTTGATAAGCCAGAGAGAAGTAGCTCTTCAGTCACAGCCCAAACGGAGGCTTTTCAGTTTCACAAAGTGGTTGGTGTGTCCTTCCTGCCCTTCGGCAAGGGTCTGTTAACTCTTCTTGTTCAGATGGGCTCAGAGCAGCTGCCTCTTGGTTGTCCCTGCTACCAGGGATGCTCATTTGTTCATATGTAAATGTCTTTAGGCCTTTAAAATAAAATGTGATTTGTCGCTATAGGCCAGTACAAGAGATTAATAAGCAGGTATTTTTCTTCCGTTTTTTTGTAGGACAGGTCTTTTTTTCCATCAAAAATGTGATTTTGTAAACTTGTTTTGTTTTTGTATTGATCTCCCTCCATGATTCGTCTTTGGTTTACGAAAGCCAAATAACCATTCTTTTGTTATTTGTCAGCTATAATTAATAAAATGATTGTTAATTACCTAGACATTATCTCTTGGACTTTTCGTATGTCATGATTCTTATTGATTGATCGGTTAAAACTGGGGGTGTGATCATGGTGCTGTAGTTCTTGTGGTCATACCACATGCAGAAAATGTCACGTTCTGTTTTAGACCCCACATTTTTCAGAGGTACACTGATGAGCTGGAGAGCAGCCTGCGCAAGAAAGCCAAGAGAGCGAGGAGCCTTGATGGGACTGATTGAAGGAATTGGGAATGTTTAACCTAGGGAGTGTTATACTTGGTGAGTGAGAGGCATTGTTCAATTGTCCAGTCATGTCTGTCTCTTCATGACCTCATGGACTATGGTATACCAGGCTCTTCTGTCCTCCACTATCTCCCAAAGTGTGTCCAGGCTCATGAGCATTACTTCCATGGTACTGTCTGTCCATCTCATCCTCTGTTGTCTCCTCCTTTTGCCTTCAATTTTTCCCAGCATCAGGGTTTTTTTTCCAATGATTCTGTCAGTTCTTTGGTGCTCAGATTTCTTTATTGTACATAGTTTGCTACTGGAAAAACCATGGATTTGACTGTACGAATCTTTGTGGGCAAGCTGATGTTCCTTGCTTTTGAGTTTACTGTCTAGATTTGCCATAACTTTCCTTCCAAGAACAAGTGTCTTAATTTCATGGCTGCAATCATAATCTGCAGTGATTTTTGAGTCCAAGAGTATGAGATCTGACACTGCTTTCATTTCTTCTCCCTCTATTTGCCAGAAAGTGATGGGACCAGTTGCCAAGATCTTTGATGTTAAGCTTCGAACCAGCTCTTACACTTTCCTCTTCCACCCTCATCAAGAGGCCTTTAATTCTTCTTCACTTTCTGCCATCACAGTGTAATCATCTGCATATCTGAGATTGTTGTTATTTCTCCCAGCAATCGTAATTCTGACTTTTGATTCATCCAGCCTGGCACTTTCCATGAAGTGCTGCTCATATTAATTACCTATATAAGGTGACAATATGCAGCCTTGCCATATTTTATTTTTCCCATCTTAAACTGGTCAGTTCCATGTTCAGCTCTGGTGCTTCTTGATCCACCTGCAGTTCTTCAGAAGATAGGATGATTTGTTACTCCCCTCTCTTGGAAGAGTTGGCACATTTTGTAGTGGTCCACACAGTCAATGAAGCAGAAGTGCATATGTTTCTGGGACTTCCTTGCTTTCTCCATGGTCTAGTGAATGTTAGCAATTCGGTCTCTAGTTCCCTCTGCCCCTTAGAAAACCAGCCTGCTCTTCTCGCTTTCCTTTGTTCACATATTCCTGAAGCTTAACTTGCAGCATCTTAAGCATAATCTTTTCAGTGTGTTAAAGGAACACAATGGTAATTTGAACATTCTCGTGCCTTTCTTTAAGATTGGGACATTAACTGATCTTTTTCAATCCATTGGCCACTGTTAAGTTTTCCAAGTTTGCTGGTATACTGAATACAGTACTTCAACAGCATCACCTTTTAGGATTTTAAATAGTTCAGCTGGAATTCCATCATCTCCACTAACTACTGTGAGCAGTGCTTCCTAAGGAAGCACTTGACTTGACTTCATTCTCCAGGACATCTGGCTCTAGGTCAGTAGCCGTGCCAATGTGGTTATCAAGGATGCCAAGATCCTTCTCATGTGGTTCTGCTGTGTATTCTTGTTGCCTCCTCTTAATCACTTCTATTTCTGTTAAGTCCCCACCATTTTGCATGCCCATTTTTGCATGAAATGTTCCCTTGATATTTGTACTTTTCTTGAAGGTGATCTCTTATCTTTCTTTCCCATAATCTTGTTTTATTTCTTTGCATTGATCCTTTAAGGAACCCTTATCTCTCCATGCTGTTCTCTGGAATTCTGCATTCAGTTGGATATAGCTTTCCTTTTCTCTTTATTTTCTCAGCTATTTGTAAAGCCTCATCAGAAAGCCATTTTGCTTTCTTGTTGTTTTTCTTTGGAATGTCTTTTGTTGCTTCCCTCTGCACAGTATTGTGAATCTCTGTCCACAGTTCTTCAGGCATGCTATCCACCAGATCCAGTCCCTTAAACCTATTCACACTTCCACTTTATGTTCATAAGGGATGTTATTTAGGTCATACTTAAACAATCTGATGGTTCTCCTTACTTTCTTTAATTTAAGTCTAAATTTTGCAATAAGAAACTCATGATCTGAGCCACAGTCAGTTCCAGGTCTTGTTTTAACTGGCTTATGTAGAACTTCTCCACTTTTGGTGGCTAAGTTTATAATCAATCTGATTTTCATATTGACCATCTGGTGATATTCATGTATAGATGCGTATTTGGGTTGTTGAAAAAGAATGTGTGCTATGACTAGCAAGTTATCTTGACAAAACTCTCTCTGCCCTATTATATTTTGTATTACAAGGCCAAACTTGCCTGTTATTCAAATTATCCTTTGATTTCCTGCTTTAGCATTCCAATCCCCTGTGATAAATGCGACATCTTTTTTTGGTGTTATGATTGGAGCATAGACTTGTATTACTGTGATGTTGAACAGTTCCTCTTGGATTTGAAGAGAGAGCATTGTCATTTTTGAGATTCTACCCCAGTAACATTTTTCTTACGCCTTTAGTTGACTATGAAGGCTGTTCTATTTCTTCTAAAAGACTCTTGCCCACAGTAGTATATGTAGTGATCACCAGAATGAAATTTACCCATTCCCATCTATTTAAGTTTACTGGCACCCAAGATAGTGATGTTTAAACATTCCATCTCCTGTTTGACCACATTCAGCTTACTTTAGTTGCTAGATCTTATATTCCAGGTTCCTTTCCTATACAGTATTGATCTTTTGCAATTTTGACTTTACTTTTATCACCAGACATGTCTTCATCTAAGCTCCCTTTAGGCTTTGCTCCAGACCATTAGTACTGGGGCTACTTATAGTTGTCCTCTGCTCTTTCCCAGTAGTGTGTTGAACACCTTTCAACCTGAGGGGCTCATCTTCTATTGTCATATCTTCAATCATTTTAATGTTGTCCATGGAGTTTTCTTGGCAAAGATATTGGAGTGGTCCTCCATTTCCTTCATTGGACCATCTTTTGTCTGAACTTTTCCACTGTGACCTATCCATCTTGGGTGACTGCACAGCATAGCTTATAGGTAGAGAGGGGAAATCACGATGGTTTGTCTTCAACTGTTTGAAGAACTTTCAAATGTAGAGAGTCTATTTGTGTGCTAGGCACCAGAAAAGAGAATTAGAATGCCTGTTACTAGAAAGGATAATTTTGTTGTTTTCATGTAAAGAAAAGTTTTTCTAACAGTTAGCTCTTCAAAAGCTTATATATGAATGGACTGCCCTGGGAGGCAATGGGTTCTTTTTGACATGTAGAATGTGTGAAGGAGGAATAGGATAAAATAAGTCTCAGACAATCATTTGGAACCAGATTCAAGTAACAAGCATTTATTAAGTATTTACTGTGTGCCATGGTCTTGTAATAAAAAGTAAAAAAAAATGAGTCATTTTTATTAAGGTTCTCGAATACCAAGATCAGGAGTTTAAAATCTATTGTGTAAAATCTGTTGTATAACTTTTGAGTGGAGAAAGGCATATGATTAGAGCAGTTCTTGGAAAGGCTGCTCAGGCAGCCTTTGAAGGACACATTGAGGAAGAAATGGAACAAGTTGTTATCCTTATCCCCTGACACCGGGACAAGGGAATTGAGCTGCACCATGTAAGTAACTAGTAATAATAGTCCATAGTAAGGCTAATTTCCATTGCAGTTTCAGTAACGGAGGGTTATAATTAAAGTTACAATAGAAATAGCATGTTAATAAGGAAACATTTCACAACTGAATTCGATTTGTCCCCTCAAATATTCATGTTCTGCCCCCTGGATCAGCAATGCCTTCCTAACCCTAACAATACTTCCTAAAGTGACCCGTGCTCCCAAAGAGAGATGCTAAAGGCTCAGATGAGAGTAATGACGATGTTTGGAGGCTGCAAGGCCGCCTTTTTTGTCAGAATTTGCCCTGTTTTTTCCTCTATTAGGAGCAGCACGTTAGAGATAACTAACTGGAAGCTTTGTGGTCACGTGTTAACCGTGCCTCCTATTTACATGACCATTTACATGCCACACTAAACCTTGAGAAGTCAGAAATCTGTTGCTTCTGGCTTTATTTCATGAGGACATCATGCCTTTAACCAATCGAAACTAGTAAAACCAACAAGTGAGAGTGACCTCCTGTTGGCTTCAGCTGTTTTGTATTTCACAGCTTCCAGAAGGGAAGATTATTACAGAAAACAGCGGAGCACCCAGGCTGGGTGTCTACTGGGACTTGAATTCAGTGTTGGCTATACGTATTTTCAAATAAAATAATATTTTAAAATAAAAATACGGAGTTTATATATAAAAGTGAGCGTATTAAAAATCAGCACTTTTCCTGTCTCTTCCTAAATGCTACCAACTGCATTTTATTTTTAAACATCATTTTTCCCTTTATAATTAAGGAACTGATCACACCACTTTTTATATATGTCAGTAAAGAACAACTCATTTTATTATAATTTTTTTCAAGGTATTCAGGGTTAACACAGCTAGTAAGTGTCAGATGTCTGAGGATGAATTTGTTTTCAGGTCCTCCAGATTCCAGGGCCAATGTGTCCATTGTGCTACGTAGCTGCCCCTAACAAGTCATTTTATTAACACTTAGATGTTTTCTTTTAAGAATGGTCAAGATATTTACCCACAAAGATTATTCCAAACAGAATCCATCACATATGCTAAGTTCAGGGAAATGTTATTCATTTTCTCATTAAAACTTAATCATCAGGACCTCCTGACAGTTATTAATCTTGATAAAAATGAAACCCTGTGGCTACTAGGGTCAAGTGTGCAGGTTGAGTAAGATGACAAATTGAAAAGGGTCAGCACAGTTAGTGACTGAAATAGTGTCAGATTTCACTTGATATCAACTCACTTCAAAACTGGCATCGAAGGCCTCATTTCTGAATGGGTTATTGTGACTGTGTTTGAAAAACAGTGTAAGTTGTTGATGACTAAATGCCGTGGAAGAAAGCAGAAGGGGATGTGTCCAGTAGGGCTCTGTGCAGATATGGTACTTGACAAAAAAGATCTAAGTTAGGTGCATTTTTTTCTGTAAAAAAGCATTGCTATTCAAATCAACTAGCTTCAATGAATTATTCTTTACTTAACAAAAGATAATGTTTTATTTCAGTTATTTTGCCATTTGGATAGGATAAATGGTAACATATGGAACCCTTCTGAGAGGACTGGATTCCTTCCACAGCCAGGGGTATCCTACCTTCCTTTTCTTTACCTGTTCCCCTGACTTGAGGCCACCCAGAAGCCATCGGGTATGATTGGATATGGATTCATTAACACATTTACCTTGTGTGACAAGGAAGAGCACTAGAACTCTTACCGTCAGCACCTTCAGGCCATCCCATGTGCCTCCCCCCCAGTATTACTGGTGTATCCTCAGGTCTTTGGGGTCTGACCATCTCTCCTGTGGTTGCACTCTTAGGACTTTCATGGGGTGACTAGGTCTCATAGTGGATAATTTGCTGAGCCTAGAGTGAGAAAGATTGGAGCTTAAATCTGTTCTCAGATACTTAATTAGCTGTGTGACGCTGGGCATTTAGGCTTAGCACAGTGCCTAGCACATAGTAGGTGCTCTGATTATCCGGCTTTAGATTTTTACACCCAGTGCTTGGCACATAGTGAGTACTTTACTACTACTGCTACTGCTACTACCACCACCACTACTACTACTACTACTACTATCACTACCACCACCACCACCACCTCGCATTCACATAATGCCCACTGTGTGCCAGGCACTATGCTGAGTGCTTTACAGACACTATTTCATTTGATGTTTACAACTACCTTGGGAGGTAGCTGCTTTATCCCCACTTTACAGATGAGGAAACTGAGGGAAAGGTTAAATCACTTGCCCAGGGTTACACAGATGGTAACTTATTTGAGTTCAGATTTGAACTCAGGTCTTGTTGACTCCACATCCACGCTCTCTCCACCATATCACCTTGCTGTGCTTTCTCACTCGTTTATGTAGCCAGATCAGTGAATGCCTGATGATGAGCTATGCATTTGCATATCACTGTAATCTTGTTGGAATACTGAGTAAAAGGGCTCCAGATCAAGCAGATTAATTCTGTGTTTTCCCTTTATTATATCTGTGACTTTTTTCTAGAGATTTTCCTTTTAGTTACAAAAATAAAAATACAAAATGTATGTACAGAGTATTTGCCTTATTTGACTGTGTATAAGGAAAGAAAGAAGAAAACAAGTATTTATTAAGCGCTTGCTATGTACCAGACCCTCTGCTAAGCACTTTCCAAATATCATCTCATTTGATTCTCACAGCAACTCTGCTCTGTAGAGACTATAATTATCCTCATTTTGGTGAGGAAACTGAGGCAGATAGAGGTGAAGTAACTTGCCCAGCTAGTAAATCTCTGAGGCAGGATGTGAGTTCAGGTCTTCCAGACTCTAGGCCTGACGTGCTGTCCACTGTACCACCCCACTGCCTGTAAAAGTCATGTAACATCTGCTTCTGTAAAGTGGAGGGTTAATCTAGAAATGTTTTAGTTCTGAAAATCTGAGATTATGCCAGGCAACAAAGTGGCTCAGTGGATAGAGCGTTGGGCCTGGAATGAGAAAGAACTGAATTAAAATGTGGCCTCAAACACTTACTAGCTGTGTGACCCTGGATGAACCTCTTGTTTGCCTTAACCCACTGGAGAAAGAAATGGCAAACCACACATAGCATTGCCAAGAAAACTCCATGGTCAGTACTGGTGTGCTGTGGTCCAGGGGATATGACTGAAGAATAACCATTTTCTTCCATCTTTTGCCTTACTACAAGTAAACTAATTCCACATGAGATTATTTTACCTCTCAGTGTTTTTTTTCTTCAAACATAGGATTAAAAGGAGTTGGTAACAGAGCTGGGTTTTTTACGGTGTTTTACAAAAAGTTGTTACCATAAGAAGTCATGTGGTGCAAAATCTCATTCCCGAGATTTAAGAAAAGTAACCTGGCAGTTCTCTGTGTAGGATGGTTCTAAGTGTGTTAAGATCCGCAATTAGACAGATTCTACAAATTCTTGGTATTTATTGGCTTTTCAACTCATTCAGTATTGATTGTCCTCTAGAAATGCAGTTGCCTGGTGGCAGCTGTCCAGAGCCTTCAGTATCTGTTTTTGGTCCTGACCTGAGATTTCCTTCCTGTATCAAGGCAGGTCAGACTGCTCTCAGTCTGCAGCCTCTGAAAGACTTGTCTTTCATAGTGATTATCATATCAGTTATTTGCATGTAGAATAGTATGTTCTGGCTTTTTAACATGGTAACGTTATTTGGCCCTGTGAGTAATGAAAGGCAGAAGAATTTTAAATTGGATTTGTTGCCAAATAGTATTTGAGAAATTAGTTGGCAGCATTAGCAACATCACTCTGGATATATGAAAGTGTGCTAATGTGCTATGTGGTATGAAGGAAAGATCCTAATTAAAAGCTTGTTGCTAAACAAGTGACAAAGACCTTACAAACAGCTGAGGCTTCAGGCCAGTCACAGTTATTCCTGAAGAGCTGATTTGGTCAAGTGAGAACATATAAAGATATGCCTTTACCTGATTGGCTCAGGACCCAGAACGGTGCTGCCATGCACGGCTGCCGGTCTTTAGTCATCTACTCATAAATGGTACAGAAATGAGGCAGCACGAAGGCCATCTCTTGTGAATTTCTCAGTTTAACAAGAATTAGATTTGGAGACTTGGCTGTCAGTAGTATCAAGCAGGGCTTTTGCCATTTTGCTGGACTGGAGGTTGATACTTTACGTGAGGGAAAGGGCATTTTTTATATGTACTTACCATCACTTCAGAGTAAATACTCTGTCTCCTAGAACCCATAAAATCAAATGATTTTGTGTTAGTTCTGCTAGACCAAGGTGTTTCTGGTTATCAAGGTAGAGCAAGTCTTTCTGAAAATTTCCGGTCAGCATAGATCCAATTGACGCATCCTGCTTCTCCCCTTGCATGTATCCCCTCCTCTCTGTTCCTGCTTTCCCTTTATGTGGGCATTTATTTCTTCCATTGAGGTTCAGCTCAGCTACCATCATTTCCCTAAAGCTTTCCTGCCTGCCTTTATCCCTACAGGTGAAATAGAGCTCTCCCCCTCCTTCAGTGACCTGTAGCACCTGGGATCTCTCCTGGGTTTTATCGCATCTTACTTTGTGTTATTCGTACTTGGGGACAAATTGTTCTCCTGCCTATATATGTTTATGTACATATATATGTGAATACACATACACAAAGTATATGAACACACATATGTAGGTCTACAGATACTGAGACTGAGGTCCTTTCTCCAGCTGAACTGCCAAGCACTCAGACGCTACTGCAGAAAGTGCAACTCCCATGAGCTGGCCATGTTGTTCAAATACCAAACATACACTTGCCAGGAAGACTATTTGATGGAGAACTCACACAAGGCTCACACAGAGGTCAGGAGAAGTAATACAAGGGCACTGTCAAGGTCTCTCTGAAGAACTCTGGAATCGACTGAGTGGCATGTGAGACACTGGTACGGGACCTCCCAGCATGGCGCGCTCCCCTCAAAAAAGACACTATGCTGTATGAGTGAAGCAGAATTGCAGTAGCTCAAAAGTAACCAATATACGTATTTAGAACCATCTCCATCCCAAATATTCATGTGGACTGTTTGTACGTGACCTGTGCTGGAGCCTTCCAAGTTTGTACTGGTCTGCTCAGCCACAGCTGTTCACACTGAAGGACAAGATTATTAGTGCCTTTAGAGTATGAACTGTTACTAGCATGGCACCTAATAAATATGTTACCTTGAACACGCTTAAGCTGTTGAATACAATATTATTTAAAATTAAGTTACAGTTATCTTTATGATGAAAATATTTTCTTTGCTTACTGCAGTAATATTTTCCCCATTTGTCATTTCAGACTTCACCAAATGCTGCAAAGACTCTGGGTTTCTTATGGTGGTTAAATGTCGAAAAGAAAATTCAGCCTTAAAAGAATGCCTAATTGCTCAGTAAGTAGCTGAAAACCTGTGTTGTGTTTGTTTCCATATGTATGTGAAATAGTTCTGCCTCTAATGTACTCGAGTGTCCAGAGAAGGAATCGAGACATCTCTGTTCACAGAGGCAAATTATTTCTCAAGTAAATCTACCAAATCAACAGGTATTTATTAAATGCCTACTATTTGCCAAGCAGAGAGTTAAAAAGACAAAAAATGAAATAGGTCAAGGCATGTACATTGCTGTGGGGGAGGGAAATGTGTATCTAGATGACTAAATACAGAATAGATTCAAAGGAAATAAAAAGTTGTTTCCCACAAGTCAGGGAGAAGCGCTAACAACGAGGGGGATCAGGAAACACATCTTGTAGGAAGTTACCTTGAGGTGAGCCTGGAAGGAAATTCAGGTTTCTAATGTAGAGAGAGACAAGAGGAAGAAATTGGAGGGGTGCGAGGAAGAAATTGGAGGGGCGCGAGGAAGAAATTGGAGGGGCGCGAGGAAGAGATGTCCTTTCAGATCTACAGGTAGGAGAAGAAAGCGGGACCAAACAAGGGTACAAAGGAGCATAGAAGATAAAATGCACAATTTTGGTTATATAAAATTTAAAAAGTTTTGCACACATAGAACTAATAACTATAACTGGGGAAAAATGTTTTGCAGAAAATTTCTCTAAGGGTTCTTCAGTGCATATTTATAAGGAACAGATCCAAACCTATGAGAGTAAGAGCCATTACCCAGTAGAAAAATAGCCAAAGCATGTGAACAGGCATGTTTTCTAGGAAAGACATCCAAGCTATCAATAAACGCATGAAAATGGTCTGTATCACTAGAGAAATGAAATAGCAAAACTACTGTGAGATTTCATGTAATACCCATCTGATTGGTCAACATGACAAAAAAAAGGAATGGCAAATCTTAGAGGTTCTATAGGAAAACAGAGCTGGGTATTGATACAGCTGTTCTAGAAAACAGTTTGGAATTATGATGAAAAGTCACCAAACTGCTTACTCTGACTCAGCAGTACTACTACTGTGCTTTTATGTAACTCAGAGAGATCAAAGAAATAGGAAGAGGAACCATGTGTACAAAAAATATTTTTGGCAGATCTTTTATAATAGGCAAGAACAGAAACTTAAGACAATGCCTGCCTGTTGAGAAACAGCTAAACAGAACTGTGGTATATGAATGTTGTAATGTTTCTGCACTTAGGAATGACAGAATAGAAGGTCTCAGAGAAACCTGAGAAGACTTGTATGAAATGAGGGAGAGTGATGAGAGCAAAACGGGAGAACACTTTATAAAGTAATGCCAGCTTGGGGAGGGGGCGGGGCAGAGGGACACGGAGAAGCAAAAAGGAAAAGAGAAGTGTTATCTTTTTGGAACTTAGTATATGATTAGAAAGAAAAAAAATGCATTTTTATGTGGTCTTTTTTTTTTCTGTTCTTCTGAAAATAGCCATTTTATTTGTCTGAGATAAACTAGGTGTTTTACCACCACCACCACTAATGATGATGATGATAATTACTGTATTTCATTTTTAAGATTTTCATACTAATTTCTTTTCCTTTCTATAGCTATAAAAATCCAGATTTTTATGAAGAATGCAAAATGGAGTACTTGAAGGAAAGAGAAGAATTCAGAAAAACTGGAATTCCTTCTAAG
This sequence comes from Bettongia penicillata ogilbyi, assembly GCA_023548195.1. Taxonomy (NCBI): domain Eukaryota; kingdom Metazoa; phylum Chordata; class Mammalia; order Diprotodontia; family Potoroidae; genus Bettongia; species Bettongia penicillata. The sequence continues at coordinate 3,227,804 of JAJHZJ010000167.1, read as the reverse complement.
AATAGGTTGCAGAAGCTTCCTACCAACTTTTAGCAAAATAGTTAATTATGAATAATTTTTACCCTAATTCTAATGGCAAGAGCATGAGGCACAAGAAGCAGTATCTTTGGTTTGCCCCCTTAATATCATGAAAATAATTTAGTTGTTTGAAATAAATGTCTTTTATTAAATTTCTGTGTCTTTTAAAATTCTAATTTATTGATTAGAGGGCTGAATAGTGGAAGGAATGTTTTTTAAGATGGATGAACTATTCGAATTCGTGGAGACAGAGGGAACTCCAGACTATGGACCTCTAAGATCTGCTGATTGTTACCATCACCTGTCCAGGCTTTCATGCTGCTTTCTCTTTATTGCACTGGGTTCTTAATCACCTTTTATTCTTGAGTCATTTCATTAGTGGATGTTTGTTTCATTCCACAACTTGATGATAAAATCCGAGGGCTTCTTTCCTTCGCATCATTTCATTCTGGTACCTACTACAGTGTGGTGTACCATAGCAGGGCTCCATAAACGCTTAGTCAGTGTAAGTGCCATTCCATTTAGGGGAGTGAAACCCCACCCTCAGTCACTTTTCATGCTTCTTAACTGCGGACTGGGTGCAGATGTTGGGGACTAAAGACACAATTCCTAACATACTGAGGTCGTGGGGGGCGGGGCGTTCTCAGTCATCGGTCTCAGGTTCTTTCCAAGGTGTGTTTGCATCCAGCCGTCTTTGACCAGCTGCTCCTTGGTAGAGTGACAAGTGAAAATCATTTTACATAACAGAAAAATAATGATTAGAAAGAAGGGAAAGAGAATATGTTAGTTGTATGCAATGTGAATTCAGTTTATTTAAGTACGTTGTTACCTTTTCATGGTAGCAGCTGAATTTGTAATATAAATCTTTTGGAGAAAGTCTGATATAATCTAAAGTAAATTTAAATAGATTTTTTAATTTGAACCAGGTTTAGAATAAAGACGCTAAATTAAAAATAAAATAAACAAGGCAGGCCAAAGACCTGGAGACTATACAGTAGCCTCTTGCCTTTATATTATCAATACTTTCATTAAGAAAGGTCAAGAAGTATTGTACATCATGAGCAATAAACATCACAAGAATGCAATATGTTTTATTTTAATAGACAGGAAATAACTGGTTACTGACATGAAAATCACTTCTGATAAAGCTGGGTAGTCAGACCACTCACTGATTTGTTAAAGCAAAGATAAAAACAATATGAAACAAGAATAAAAATGAGAAAAGATGGCATGCAGTCGAGTCAAGTGCAGCCTGACCTACTTCAATGAGCTGGTGACACCAGAACACAGGAAATAGATGAAAGAAGTGGCATTGACAGGAACTATCACTTTCCTAAGGAAGTTCAACCAGTGTAAATCAGTTGTAACAACAAAGAGAACAAAGAATCTAGAGATTGCTTCTGCCACAAAGCATTTAATCTCCTGCCAGGTGGCAACTTATGACAGCCAAGGGCAGCAAGACTTGAGGATAGAAATGCATTTGCAAATCTTGCAGAGGGAAACAGTGGGAGATGAGTAGTATTCCCTCTTAAAAGTGAAAAACAGCACAAGGGAAAACACTGGAAGAAGTGAGCCAAGTCATCAAATGAAAATGGCAAAGATCTGTAAATGTTGGTTTGTATCACAACCTCTTTTCATTGTGAAGTGCAGTGGAGCTGCCACATTTGTGTTCTAGCCTCATAGTATGAAGAAATGGAAGATGTACTGAATGACATAAAAATGGTACACACAAAAAAGTATATGCTAAGGACGATGCAAATTTGAGGGCACTGAGGAACAATGAAAGATGAGAGCATATCAATAACTGGAAAAATTTTTAGATTATATTACAAAAAAAGTGATTGAGAATATACCTCCTTCCCATTTCTGCAGCATTTGTTTTTTTGAGAAAAATTATACTTGCTTCAAGAGCATCCTTGGTGACAGTTTTAGAAGGAAATAGGCAGGCTTTCGCAAATTGACATTCTATCAGAGATGACCTCTTCACAGTCATACAATTGACCAAAAAGTGGCAAATGCAAGGTTCCACTACACTTCCTTTTTGTTGACTGTGTTGATTGCATCAAGCTCCAGAACACTGTAGAGCCTTCTAAAAGATACTTCTGTTCGCTCAAGAGTTTGGCCTGTCCACACAAGAAAAACCAAGCGATGAAGGATACCCGTTGTCGAGATGTGCAGTTGGATAACCAACACCTACATCTGATCCAGTATTACAAAGCACCTGATTTGGACAGTTGCTGCAAATGGACAATGAGCTGGACCCGGAGTGGAACAGGAAGGGGCTAGGCTAGACTGGCTTTCTTCAAACAAAGGATTTTTTTTAAAGGAGGTGGCAGCAGGTCAGACTATAAGAAAACTCCAAGTCACATACTCCTAATTGTCCGACCCTGAGCAAGTCTTAATGTCAGCCTCCATTTTCTCATCTGTAAAGAGGGGATGTTGCCTGTAGCATTTTCCTCACAGGGTTATGGTGAGGATCAACTGTGATCAACATTTACAGGTGGCAGAGCAGCTTGTGCTGGACTGAAGAATAAGGATGACCAGAGCTCACGTCTCTCTGCAGATGTCTGATTCATGACCCTGGGCTCTCCCAGCCTGTTTCTGCCTTCTTCACAGGGTTGTTGTGAGGATCAGATCAGCTAACATGCTTCGTAAACTCGTGCTCCCCGGAATAAGTAAGATTCCCCAGCGGGCATCAGTCGGTCGGAGACACAGAGTAAGAAACAATGTGCAGTAGCAGAAAATCCGGAGCACTTAGTGTCAGGAGACCTGGGTTTGAATTCTAACTCTGAACAATCACTGGCACATCACCCAGTCTTTGGGAGCTGCATTTGCTCATCTCTATCCTACTCATATGGGGACTTCCTCCATCGATGTCCCTCAGTGGTGTCAAACTCAAACAATACGTAAGGATCCCTGTTGGCTGCTGACTTAGAAAACCACATGTGAATGTTATCTATCTTTTATTTATTTTATTAAATATTGCCCAATTAGATTTTACTTTAGTTCTGAGTACTGGGGCATATTTAACACCTTTGATGTAGATCACAATGATAGGGGGTGATTCTTGAAAAAGTCCTCCAGGAAGTCTTAGGTTAGTGGTCATCTAATACACCTGCCAGAAAACCTCCTCTAAGTGTCTTGACAATGGCAGGACACCACTGGAAGCATCAGCTGTTCCTTACTTAGACAAGCCCAGTGAAGAATGTTGGTCATACAACTCTCTTATGACATTCTTTAGGCACCTTTTGCACAAGTCTTTGTTGGGAATGTATGCAGCTTACTAATGCCCTCTGCAGCCTCTCCATTGCCCTTTGCATAGCTGCCAGTCTAGATCTCTCATGCTAAGTTCAATGTTCTTTCCATTAGGCTTCAGTGGAAGTTAGCGGGGGAAAAAGACTTTCCTTAAAGAAGCTTGCTATCAATATCACTGGAGCAGCTTTTCATACTATGACTCTACTGTATTCTTCATTTAATTCAACGGTTAGAAGAAAGAAATCTTAATTTGCAGAGATCACTTAGACTCATGTCCTTGCTTTTTAGACATAACCTGACATCATTACCTATAGAGCATTTTATATTGTTAGATAACTTCTGCCCCTATTGAATGCTGTTGTAGCCTTCAAGACTGCCAGCTTGTGGAGTATAGAGATTGGATTTCATTCATCTTTTTAATCCGTCTCATTAATTAGCAGTGACATCAAAGTGTAAATTTGAGTTCAAGTGTATGACGTACATTATTAAGAAAAACAATTTTTCTAGTGCCAGAGGATACCAGTATAAAAAACTAACATGAAAAATATGTTATTGTGCTTAGAAAACAACATTATCAAGTACATCAAAAACGAGGGAAAGAGGGAGGGAGGAATGAAGAGACATAGGAAATGGAACATAAAATATCTCACATCCAGTCATATTCAAATAAAAATAATTTATTTAAATCAAACAATATAATTTCATCTTTGTATAGTTCAGAATGTTATCCAAGCCAGTGTTTCTCCCAATTTACTACTTTTAAAAAGAGAAAAAAAAGACTCAATTTTGTTTAAGGAAAAGCGACACCAGTAAAGCTACATTAGAGATCAGACATAATATACAGTCTATGCAGCCACATGAGAAATAGTTTCTGCCACTTTGTTATTACACAGGTAGTTGGTTCTATCAGCTAAAGCCTAGTGACTTGTATTTGTTTTATGCATATTGGGTTTGTTCTATTACTTTGCAAGAGATTGTGCTCCCTTGAGTCAGCTGTGTTCATTGGTCAGAATAAATTCCAGCATCTGACACCATTTCCATTAATCACAGACAAGCCAGGATACGTGAGTAAGATAATAGAAAGACAAAAACAATATCTGTTCTTGTTTATGTATGCTGCTCAGTAATACAGCAGGAGGTTTGAGGAATTCTTTTGAGTTTAAATAACACCAAACTGCCTAATACAGAAAAGGAAAAAAAAGCATTCTACACAAAACACTCAAGATCCCAAGGCCAAAAGGTCTCTACACCAGGAAATGTCTGGATGGCATCAGTTACAAGTAAAAGATACACAATCGTTGCCATAAAGCTCCCTGGAAGGCCAGCTGTTTCTTCCATACTTGGAAACTGTTCAGTTTGCACTTGCAAAACTCTTGGCAAACCCACAAAAATTCCTTAGCAAATAATGATCCTTCACTAAATTTGCAATTTTCTCCATGAGGTTAATATATTGCCATTTAAAAATTAAACTGCTTTACTAAAGAAAAGGCAGCTAGTGTGGTCACTTGGGAACAATTTATTCCTTTGGCCTGTTAAACATCTGAATACTCAAATGTACCTCTTAACATACTGATATGTCTAAAATGGCAAAATCTTTCCTATCTGAATCCATCTATCACTGTTAGTAATATGCAGTTTTTACACACAAAAGTTTTCCAATTATTTTGTCTTTTTTTTTTTTTTTACTTAAAAAAACCCCAAACTTTTAAAGTGAATGCTCCAGGGAGCTATTGAACAGAGCCAGTTCCAATGAATGATTGAGCGGTCTGAGTTGTAAACCGAATTAAAATCACACAAAAGTAATGGTGACCATACTAGTACTTCAATAACAAACAGCACTGGGCCAAAAAAGCAATTTTATTTTGAAAATCTGAACTAAAATGGCATACAAAAATGGACTATCCATAGAACAATTATTCCATCCCAATATTTCCACAATCTGTGTATTCATCAGTGGGAACTGAAATAGATTTTACCAGCTGCTTGCTCCCCTAGGTAAGATTTGTTTTTTGTAATTTCCATGATTTGAACCCAAACTCCATCAACCTTTCTATTATTCTAAAGAGTGAATGTATTTATGATTTAGACACCTCACAAAATCTTTGTCTGTATTTCTGAACTCAAGCTCAAAAGTTAGTTCCTATTGTTTTTCTTTACCTGAGATGCCTAAATCTACAGCAATTGTTATCAAAGGTAGAGTTGTCTTTTAAAAACACTAAGAGAATTCCTGTCATTTCTGAAGTAGTGCATGTGTCTATCCTCAGCTAAAATACAGCTGGTTATCACAGCTGTTTTAATCTATACTGAAAGAAACAAACCCAACTACAGGACTGCAGGACAGTGTGTACAAATCCAACTGTGGTTGAAGTCAAGGACAGCCACAGAACTCCAAACCACAACGGGGTCAGTTCCTTCCGTGTACTTCTTGTACATCCTTCCGATGCTGGCCAGCTGTTCCCAAGGTGACCACAAGGCTCTTCTGAATTACAGGCAGTGTGGATTATGCTGACCCAAGGGATGCAGGTTGGGAAAAGGTGCTTTACTTTTACTTTCCCCAAATGCTGCCTCACTAGACTTGGGAGGGCTCGGGAATACCCATGAATTGTCTTCTAAAGAATTTCTGCCATAAGAATTCTGTTCTTGAAAGTTTGTGCCACCACTTGGGATGACTCTCTCGTTATCTGCCCATGACTGGAGACTTGCTCTCTCCAAAAATATCTTTGTATCTCCAGACAGAGGGGAACCCAGGGCACTACAGAGGGTTTTGCCATTTGGTGAAAGAGGAGCATGTCTTTTGTAGGTTGCAGCAAAAGATGTCAAATGTAATTTTGTGCAGTCCCTCACCAAGTCTTCAACACACTGGACTGGTGCACAAGCTACAAAGGGAAGACAAGTTAGACATTAGATGAATGGGAGGGGCTACTACGAACTTTAAAATTTTCTAATGAAGTAATTACTTTCAAGTATGAAACCCTGAAGTAAGAGTATGGTTTGGGGTCAAGAATCCTGGGATCATTCCAGCACCACTTGTAGAGAAAGCAGAGGACCTGGATGGGGCAGGTCACTTAGCAGGAGCCAGAGAGTAGTGGCCTTCTCTCCTCAAGGGCTCTTGTGAGATCTATAGAAATAGAACTCAGAGCACTTTCTTTACAAGGCCTTATACAACTCAGTGATAGTATGTTGAATAGTGGGATCCATGTCAATTGAGTTGTTTTGTTTTTTACTTTCTGAGGAATTATCTAACAATCCTCATGTTTCTTACTCAACATTTTAAAACAGTAATTACTGTATGTGCACATATTCAGTAATTGCAACAGAAGTCTATATTAAAAAAAAACCCCTCAATCTAAAATAAGTACAGTAAAATCTAACTAATCTTAGGGTACAGGAATGTTCTGTGCAAATTAGTAAAATCTCTAAAAACGTTTTTAAAAGAAATATTCATTATAATAAAATACCTAAGAGTCAATAGATATAATACACTAAATAAAAAGGAAAATCTGTGGAGAAATTTACAAATAAGTACTTGCATTATGGCAAAATATAAAACTCCTGAATTACTCATCTCTGATTTCAGTAAATAAAAAATTGAAATTCATATTCAAATTGTTATAAATTTAAAGTTGGTGAAATATATATTTCAATTTCCCTACTCCTGGGATCTCCTTAGCTACCCTACATAAGAAAGTATTGTTGCATAAAAAAATTTGAAGCAGAAAGACCTATTTTGCTTTTGGCCTCAGACATTATCTTCCTATACATTACATTACATATCTTCCATTACATTATCTTCCTATAACATGTACAATTTCAGTTTCAACATTTCAAAATGATAAAATCACACTGCTTTTTCCTTCCATGGTTCTTCTCCGCCACCAACACTAATCATACTCCACTTGTAATTCAAAGCACTTTAAAAAGTTACCATGGCTGAAAAGTACAGCACTCCAGAGTGAATGCATTCCCAAGGCTTTCAGCCCTCCCTAAGCCTGCCCTGGCAGAATCTGCTAGGATTTATGTTCAGCTGGTATAGCTTCGCAGAGATCAGGCTCCCCTCTGCACCACAATGAGGAATGGAAAAGAGGGCTTTGTTTTTATGTTACGTTATGTTTTTCACTTACAAAAATAAATGATCACTCCGTTTGGTTCAAATGTACACAAGTCACTAACAGTTAACTAGATTTCTATGTATTTTCATTCTAAAAAGCAACTAACGTTCCCATAAAAGCTCTCACAACATAATAAATTCAGTCTTTATCAAGGGACTCAGCTCTAGCACAATCAACCTAAGATGTGACTGGTTATAATCTGCATTTTAATGGGAAAAGAGTGGAGCAATGTGAGGAGACACACCTCTCCTCCTACAATTCAAAAACTCCTCAACTTTGGGTGTCCACATACTGGGAAGAAAGGAAAGCCAAGTCAGTTTTTCAGCAGTTCCCATTTCAGATGGAAATGTGAAGCGGGGGACTCCTGAACTGGGCTTACACCTCTTCATGAATATGGACAATTTAACCTGTAGACATAATGGCACATTTCTTCTTGGCACACAACAAGTAACAGACCAAAATTCTGCTCGTAAGTAATAGCTATCTTATTTTTTTTTTAATCAAGTCAAATATGTGCATAGTACACAGTCAGTGTTCTAGAAATAGCACAGTGGTATCTCTCCATTTAGTTCCAAACTATAGGGAAGATATTAGATTAGGAGATAAAATTATTTGTAACTCAAAAAGAAAGTTATACGCAGCAAAAGTTCTATATGATATAATTTGGAAAGAAGCAAGAACTGCACTTTGAATTCTATAAGTAAGCATGGTGGGTAGGGAAGGCAGGGTTGGAAGCAGCGCTGCCCAACATTAGGTTCAATATGGCAGCAGGGGAAAGACCTATGCAAGTCTTACCTCTGCTTCCGCTCCTACTAGCATGTTCAGTGGATGGGAATACTTCCCTTGAGCCTGCATTCACACTTGAGAAAATCAGCCTTGGAAAATACATGGCCTTAAGCACCAGAAATAATATTACTTATGAGAAGTCACAGGATAATCCAGTGGCAATTCTGAAGGAAACACCTTCTCCCTGCTCCCCCCACACTCCCAAAGTTGGAAAACCCTGTCTACTGATCTAAGTAGCAATAGATGGAGAGAAATAGTCCCCAGGTTTCCATTAAACACAGTTTAACACAAGAAAATAGCTAAATGTACTTTTCTAAATAGACTACTATTACTAAATTTTCTTACAGGAATTAGACTTCCTCACTTATTTCCCACTTAATCAGAACAACTATTCTAAAGTCCAGGCAAGATCCAAGCATACAGTGAGTAAATTGTCTTGACCAGCCAATGAATGAGGTGATTATCACAACTCCTATAAGATGATAATGATGATAATAAATAATTCCATAATACTTTAAGGATTAAAAGTACTTTTTTCATAACAACCTTGCAGGGTAGGAAATGGAAGCCTTACTATCTCCATTTTACAGATGAGGAAACTGAATCTGAAGGACATTAAATAGTCTGTCCAGGTCATGTATTGTGAAATATTCAATGTCAGAGCCAAATCTCTGTCACTTCAGGATGAAAGGATTTTATTCTTCTTTAAATCCTTCTCTTTCCTCACTTGGACTTAATAAAATTACAGTCACATGTTATTCTGTAAAACTTTTATAAAGAGAATTGTGCTAAAAATGTAGTTTAGCTGTGTTTTAAGAAAAACAGGACATGCAAAACTCTCAATTTATAGGTTAGAACAGCTAGGAAGTGACCTTATAAAAAGATTCTTATCTTTACAAAACAAACCAATTTAGGATTTTTCAAAAAAATACATTTTTTTTTTACTACATTTAAAGTATTAAGATTTATAGCCTTTAAGGAATATCTTTATAATTAAAAAGAAAATAAAAACACCTAATCAATAAACTCGGACTGTTACCAATCAGATGATACAAAGTTCTACAATGTGAGTCACCTAGCATAAATAGGTGACATAACATAAAAAGTTAGAGCAATTTTTGTACGAGAAGGTAAATAAAAGTATACCAATCTTAATGTATCAGTATTTTGTCTTCTAAGCAATATGTGCAAAGAAGCTTTAGAAATTCTTGTGTTTGGCAAAGTAAACAGAAAAATTCCAAAAAATGTTTTATTTTTCAAAACTATATAAAAATTGAGAAGACTTTGTTACTTGGCATATTATACGCCCCCCATGGACTTCAGAAAACCCAAGTCTGGGTGCCTGCTTTTGTTCTTATGTGAAGAAGTTGTGGTGAAAAGTCAAACAGAGTCACCCTAACACCTCAGCCTTACACACAGAAGCAACACTTCTGGAGAAAAAAGCCACAAGGGGAACAGAATACAGAACGAAAGAAAAAACGTATCAGTGACACCTTGAGATGTGAAGGTGACCACTATGACTCTACGACAGCCAAAGCAGAGAATAAATAGCCCCAAACACGTTATTCTCTGGTTTATCATCTTCAAATCATGAGATTTTGAAAAGATATGTTAACGAATTGCTCTCTAAACAGAATGGCCAAAATCAGGTTTCTGGTGATGACTTGCCTTTCTTGATTGTAGATGGAGTTTTAAATTTTCTTAGTAGTTCGGCTTGCACTTGAGTCACAAGATGTAAATTAGACATTTCTCTCTTGAGTTCCCAGTAGGCATGTTGCATGTTATCACTGAAATATAAATTTTAAAAAACACAATGGTCACTATTCCTTTTAAGATCACTTTTGAGGTAGTCCTTCATACCTAAAAGATAAAAATCTAAAAATAGATTTGAACATAATCACTTTCCTGTTAAAATTCAGATCTAAATATAAACTAATTTAACAAAACCATGATTAAATAAAGATCGAAAGGAACATGTATGATAAAATGAGAGTAAAAATCATATATGCATCATACTGAACTTTCTTCTTAGGACTGTGGCTCATTAATAGTATCAATTATTAAAAAGGAAATAAATTATTCTAATTTATGTTAACAAGCAAAAATGTAAATGCAGATAAACTGTTCACTTTCAAAAGGATTTAGTGAATTATTACAGTAGCACCTGTTGTTACCACTGAAGGTCAGTCAAAAGTAAACCAACATTCAGAATTTGATATTTTACTCTTAGAATTTTGAAACTATGAGTCCAAATTAGACATATCTGATGCCTGGACGCTTTTACTATCTACCCAAGCCAAAGTAAAATATATTTACATTTGAGCTATTAAAATTGTTTCATGGCTGACTAATCGACCTCATCTTGATGACTATGATGGTCCAAGAGAGAGAGCCGGCTCTTCCCAGACAGAAGCCCAAAGAATGGTGCCATTTACCCCAAGTGCTTTAGGGTGAGGTTCAGGACATCACTGGGCACTAGGTACTGCAGGCCTTACCAACCCCATTTCAAAAATAAGGAAATTGATGGTCAGAGAGAAGGGACTTGACTCAGGGTATCACAAAGGAGTAAGATGAGAGGCTGGATCTGAATCAAGTTCAAAGGTTCTAGGTTCAAAGTCTATCACACCATCTGAGAGAGAGTGAGGGAGAAATAAAGAGGCAGAGGGCTTATCTTCTAAAAGACTTTGCACTTTCAGATGGCGAGTATCTTACATAAACTTTTTTTATGAAAAGTTACAAATGACATATTAAATCTAAATGGTCATTATCTGGCATTTCCAAATGTTATCAATGAATGAAAACAATTAGTTTAATGTACAATCATTGTTTTTCTTCTGGTAGATGGAGTTCCAACTAAATGAGAACCTAAAAAATAGGTTAGCTACATTGGTTAGCTACACAGGAAAGATTAAAATAGCAGAAATACAAAAATATTAGAAGTATTTTAATTACTTTTACAGGTTTTATTTTTGTACAGCATTCACTCCAATGAAAAGTGCACATAATTCTTTTAAAGCAGCAAACACAACCAGTGTCATGTGACTTTAAACAAAACAAACTAGTAGTTTGAATCTTTAACAATTACATTTGCTGACCAGGTATGTTTTGTAAAAAATTATTTTTTTTAATGAATAAGCATTTATTATTTTATCTTCCTCCCAATTCCTCTCCCCCTTGAGGGAAAAAAAGACAAAACCCTGGTAATAAATATGCATAGTCAAACAAAACAAATTCCAACGAAGTATACATTTTAAAAATCATGGAGCTTTTGCCAATTTTTGAGGGGGATTTACTTCACAAAAATTAGGCACCTCTCTTCTCCCCAGTAAACCACCAGGATGCTGGCTACATACATGTTCCACGTAGGCCCCTGTCTATGTGTGAACAAACTACAAGTGCAGTTCTGGGCCTTCCCAAATGACTCTTCTCAAGGCAACAGAAAAAGCACAGAATGTACATGTGTTAAATCATGTCAAATATGATAATCTTGACACTTCAAACTGAATTTTATTTTTATAGTTTTAAGGAGCTGACCTGGATGTTGTTTGATTTCTTCAAGAAAATAAAGGAATATGACAAACCATGCAAGACTGAACTGACAGCACGGAAATCCAAGGTGCATGCATGACATCTAGCCTTGAACAGCATGAAGTAATCCCACTTTAATAGTGACCACCATGGAGCTCTGTAGCACCCACTCCCAATGTTCTCCAGCGCAAGCAGCTAAAAAGTGGGCCAAGCTCACAACGGGGCCAGCAGATTTCACACACACCTGTGAGGGGAAGGAGCCAGGCCTTTAACACCAGCAACTGAAAACTGGTGCCATAGCTAAAGTGATTACCAAGTACAAGCCCTCCCTCTGGTGGATAATGAAGAAATGACAGCTCAATCATTCAATTAAAAAAATATATAGATGAATGGGGGAGGATGGTGACACAATAAAACCAATTGGGTTTTTTTTTCAATTACAATATTTGTTGAAATCTTAATGTTGTAGAAAGGGCCTTCCCCTCTTTTTAATGATATTTTCATATCAAAATATTTTTAGCCAATGCTTACATGAAGCTTCTAGAAAAAGTGAGATGATATCCACTACCCTATTTTTTTTCAGTTGCCCAGATTAAAATTTTAATTTAATTAAAAACATTACACATTCTCATATCTACTGAGTTAAAAGCACTACTCTTAACAGAAAAATTAGTATTTTGTCTTGTAAAATAATCTCAAGTAGAAGGCTCTTTATCTTTAGTTGGCCACAGACAATTATAAAGATTATCTTAATATTATTCATGCAACAAAAAGACAACTAAGATAGCGGCAGGACTGGAGAACATGCTAGGCTGAAGGTAGAGAATAGTAGTTCTAAAGATCTGGGGGAGGGAAGAAGGCTGTCAGAGACACCTGTCAAAGGGAAGGATCAAATATGTTTGGTCTGGCTCTAGATAGAAGAGAAGTGATGAAGGGAAGGTGCAGAGGCAGACAGAGGCTGGTAATCTGCTGATCACACAGTAAAGCACTAAAATAAAGTGCATCCAGAACAATGTGGGATGCCTCTCAATGGAAGCATTTGGAGTCAGTCAATAACAGGCACTGCACTAAGTTACATCAGAACATCATATCACAAAAATTCTTGGTCAGGTATGGACAAGATTACCTTTCCAGGGAAGTTCCTCCCAAATAAGATTCTCTTCTATATAAATCAATACATAGCAATATACAGACAGGTCTTTAAAATGCTATATAAACAGCTTTTCTTTCTGTTAGTTTTTCTTTTTCAGTGGTTGGAGACAAGAAAAGGTGGATTTTTTTGTAAATTTAAAAAATAAGATAAAATTTTAAAATTATAGATGCTATGTAAGAATCCTTTGCCTTTAAGGGCAACGAAAAATATTAAAAACAAAAAGAAAAATATCACCCAAGAGAAAAAGCTCTACATTCACTTTAATTATCTATTCCACTATCCCTCATTATCTGAAAGATTTTCCTTTTTAGCTTCAAAAACAAGCCTATTTATTAAGCTCTTACTATAAGGGGAGAATTGTGCTGTATGTTATTACTAACTTGTGTGACTTCTGACAAATGGGGATATTCTGTGAGCCCTCAGTTTTCTCATGTATCAAATGTGAGGGTTGGACTAGATGTTCTTTTGGGTTCCTAGATTCTAACAAATTCATTCTAACTTAAATTCTTTCTCTGCAATACAAGATTTTCTCTATAAGATTTTTTGCACTGTGCTACCTGGAGGTACATTCTCCCAGCACCCAAAAAGGAAATCCCAAGTGTTTTTTTTTTTTAAACAGCCTCCTCTTTTAGTGTCCTTAAAGTTTGCTAGACTGAATTCAGCATTCCTGGAGAAGATGCACTGAACTGATTACAAAGCACTCTGAGACAAGAGCCACGATTTCTCTAAGGGCAATTTTAACAACCAGGTTTTCCTTAATCCTTATTCTCTAGTATGGAGTTTGTGCCAAAAACTCTTCTGCAGAATCCAAAATTCCACAAAATTCAAATTCACAGATGAATAGGAAGTAGTAGTTTTAAGTGTCCATCACTTCTAAGGTTTAATTTAAAGAACCAGGATGGTTAGTCTGTCTAGCACCTAGGGAAGGAAGCAGCAGGACACAAGTTGTGAGGTGTGTTTGTTCATCTAGTGCCTAACATAAAATCGACTAAGTAAACACAAGCACAGCTGGTTTTAAAGACAAATCCAACAGGATAATGCACCACAGCAGGGAGCTGGGTGGAGGACAAGCTATTCTTAGTAATTACAGCTCTTTAAATTCTACTAATTTAAATCTCTTTTATGAGATATTAAAAAAAACAACCTCATAACATATTGTATGCATGTCCCCTATTTAAGCATATGTCCCTTTAGTAATTAAACCAAGACTGCTATGAGGTTTCACAATTCTATATTGTTTATGCTGCATAAGAAATATGTATAACGTGGAGACACACATCTGGAGTGTGAAGGCTTCTCTTTCCTTATGAAAGCCTGTTTGGTCTGATTACTTCTATGGAGGATGTTTTAGGGGCACCATCCTTTCCTTCTCACTCTCTAACCTATCATATAATGGACCTCTGCTGTTGGCTTCTCTCTTACTCTGAAGTAGACTAGTCCCAAAAGTTGATTTCTAGCCAAGTAAACCATGAAAAATTAAGTTGCATATTTGAGAAAAGAGAATAATGGTAGTTCATTGATTTTATGACAGCTATTTTATTATGACTAGGAAAGGGTTAGTGATCAAAGGATAGCTAGGTAGGACCACAGAAGACAAAATGGACAATTTTGATCACCTAAAATAAAAATAACAATGTAACTAAAATTAGAGAAGAAACATATAACTGGGAGAAAAATCTTCACAACAAATTTCTCTTATAATAGCCTCATATCTGGGATAATATAGGGACTTGATGCAAATTTATAATAAAAATCATTCCCCAAATGATAAATACAAATTTATCCACCTCAAAATCACCAGATTAACAAAACTGACCAAAAAATGAAAAAGACCTCTTGGAGAGACTGTGGGAAGACAGTACATTAATGTCTTGTGAATCAGATGAACCATGCCTGCCTAGATTGCTGCTCAACTGCGTAAGCTCAGGCCCAGGGATGCCACCAACAGGCTTCTGCTGCCAAGAGATCCAAGAGAGAGGAAAGGACTCATATGCACAAAAATATTTATAGCAAATCTTTTTATAGTAGTGAAGAACTAGAAACTAAGAGGGAATGGCTAAATTACAGTATATGAAATGGAATGTGATAACGTGTTGTGAGAAACGACAAAAATGAATGTTTCAGAGAGCCTGGGAAGATCCATATGAACTGATACAGACCAGAATAACAATTTGCACACAGTAAAGTCAAAGAGCTTTGAAAGATTTAAGAACTGTGCTCGATGCAACGGTCAGTGAAGTTTCCAGATGGCCCCGTTATGAAGGGTACCACTAACACCCCAACAGAGGATGCAGGGTACCAATGAAAATATTTTTTGTACACAGCCAATGCGGAAATTGTTTTACTTGATAATGCATATTTGTAGAAGGTGTTTTCTTTTTCTTTTCCAATGGAGGGGGGCTAGAGAAAATATATTTTTTATTGAAAAAAAATTTAATTTAAAAAAAACTCATCACTTACAAGGTAAAAATTTCACCTGGATTATTAAAAATTCATATTTAATCAAATAAGAATGTACTTTGTAAACCATAAAGTGTACCTGAAAGACTTTTGCAAGTCTAACCTTCATAAAACTGATTATGATATATGGAAAAGCATAATACTATTTTAAAAAGACAAATTAGTAAGTTGACTCATTTCACTAAAAAAGATTCAACACTGGATTCCTTTAAATAGTAAATACTTTAGTATGTTTAAAATAATACCTGATTTACCAAAAAAAGGGCAACATAATTTTCAAGCAATGACTGAGTAATCTGATGCCTGTCTATATATAAATAGATGATAATGAAGTCACAGGACTCTGTTAGTTTCATTGGCATAAAGCTTTTAAAAAGTACCAAAATGAAGATTTATAAAATCACATTTGACACACTCATAGTAAGTTAATATTCATGCAAATATAAACAATCACAGGACTTCACAATTGCAAAGTAGCATTAAAAAAATACAATCTGCAGTTTTTAAAATTCAAGAATGTTTCGTACCTTGGAATGCTTGGCCTTTGAAAGTCTGTGTTATTGAGATTGTCTTCCCGGGACTGATCCTTTCATTAACAAAATTACAAAAATAAAGTTGAAGCAGTTTATTTTCAAGTAAGGTACTATGTTAATTAGAAACAAATCATGAAGCTCTATAATAAACATGTATAAATCATTCACAAAACATTTAATTAGTAATAGTCCAACTGCAATTATTTTAAGTCCATAATCTTTTAACTTTTAAAAAAAATCTCAAAACCAAAAGTAAAGTTGAAGTTTGTATAAATTAAAACTTAATAAAATACTTTTGAACTTAGGCTGCTTTAATTGCTCTCCTGAATGAAGGCAAAGGCCGCAAATAATGTCTGAAAATGGAATTTGGTTACGTGGACTAGATCTTACAGTGGAGGAATGAATGAATGAATGACTTGGTCCAAATTGGAATGTACCTAAAACTGGCATGCTCCAAAAGCCTAGAATCTTACAACTCTAAACCCCAATGCTTTAAACTGAAACCGAAGGGGGAGGCCTACATCTCCTTAGTCATCTAGCCTGATATTGTAGAGATGATGAACAGCAGAGCCAGACAGGATCCTAGGAAAATCACACCAGTCTGTCACCGCAGACTGTGGCATACAAAGGCACAAAACGGAAGGAGCCAGGCACAGTGAATGACAACAGACCTTAAGTCACAGGTATCACCTAAGACTTGACCCTGACTAGAATATATGCCAGATGCGACAGGCAGAGAAGGAGAGGCAAGCCAGGGAAGAAGGTGGGCAGAACACTACAGTGGATTTTAAAATGTGCTCAGAAGTCAGAAGGAATAAAGGGAGAAGCTTGGTGGAGAGCATTTGAGTAATAGTACCCACGGGAATAAACAGAAGTGATATGGTCACTGCACAACGCTATGGGTATATTAGATATTGAAGATCTGAAAGATGTCAAGATACAAATCAGAGAGGGCATGCTTGGTCAGGTATGGGATAGACAGGAAAAGCCTGGCACTAAAGCTGATATAATAGTGATAGAAGGACTGAATTTTCCAAATAGCTGATGAAGCTTTTTCTCTGCCAAGAACAGAGCAGCTGATAATATCCTGAGTTGTCTTAAAGATAATTTCATCCAGCAAAAGATAGAGGAACCAATAAAAGGAAAGCCTATTATGGTTCCAATTCTCACTAATAAGGAAGAACTAGTTGCTGAAACAGAAATAATAACTTTGGGGGCATGTGGAATTGTGAGAGAAAAGCAAAGACAGACACAATGTGATGGGTAATCTAGATTTGGTCCCCGTAGACGTCAAAGGGTTCAGAAGCAGGAAAGGTAGAATGGCACGAATGTCCAGTGTCCAGCATCCTTCCTACTCACAACAGAGCCACCACTCTCTTCAGCTCCTCATTACTTGAAATTGGGCTTGCATCCTTCTTCACTCCAATGTCTTCCAGAGCTGCCAAAGTGATTGTCCTTAACCACTGGTCTGAGTATGTCAATACATCTAGGACAAACTGTAAACTTCTCTGGCATTTAAATATTTCACCATTTGATGTCTACTTTTGGTCTCATTTTACATTATTCCCCTGGACAGTCCAGCCCAACTGAAACAGCCTTTATACTGAATTTCACAAAGAATAGATACTCCATCTTTTATCTCCACCCTCACTTCTGCCTCTCAGAAGTCCCAGTTTCCTTAAAACCTCAGCTCAGGGGTCATCTTCTTTGAGACCTTTCCTGATCCCTCAAGTATTAGTACTTCCCCTCTCCCCACCAAAAAATAAAATTACCCTATATAATCTGTATCTGCATGCAGTGTTCCCTTATAGAATATAAACTCCTTCAG
The DNA here is from genome assembly GCA_023548195.1 of Bettongia penicillata ogilbyi. Lineage (NCBI taxonomy): Eukaryota > Metazoa > Chordata > Mammalia > Diprotodontia > Potoroidae > Bettongia > Bettongia penicillata. The sequence continues at coordinate 3,210,134 of JAJHZJ010000167.1, read as the reverse complement.
GACAGGGATTGTTTTACTCATCTTTGTATATGGAGTACCTAAAAGAATGCTTGGCAACCTTAATAAAGGTTCGCTGATTGATTAAATTTCTGAGACTTGGCCCAGTCAGGAAGGAAAAGTTCTCAAAAATGAAATCTTAGACATATTAAAAAAAAACTCCAATGTGGAGGGAAAGGGAAAATCTAAAGAGACTAATGTGGATGTACCATGTTCCTTTTTTGACAGTTATTAGATTAGTAGATTATGACAATGCAGTTTATCTGGAATTCAATAAAGCATCTGATAAAAGCCCCTCAATCTTTGGAGTAAGATGTAGAAGTGTGGAGTAAACATATTTTTAAAGACGTGCAGATAACAGAAGCAAAGGAAGCTGAAAACAATGTAGCGTGGTCCTGTAAGAGTATCATCAAAAGCAATAAAGCTCAGAACGAACTACAGCAGACCGAGAAAACTGAGTATAACAATAGCAAAAGGGCGACCTGCTCTTTTTCAAAACTAAGTTGGGGAGAAGATTCAGAACCAAAGGCTTCTCTGCAGCTTGATGTGAAGGTACGATAACGGACAACACAAGACAGGGTTACTCAGTTCTCACATTTCTCTTGTCTCTACCAAGGAGAAAGACCTTTGGATTGGACAGAACCAAAATGCCTAAGATTAAGGCTGATGTCCACAGTAAGGAGATGGGAAGAGAGTAGCTAATGCGAACTTGACACGCTTGCCTAACCAGTCACTGAACTCTTAAAGACTGTTAAGGACAGGAGAGACCCCTAAAAATTAAGAGGATAAATGCCTCATCATTGAAAAAAGGCAAAGGAATGGGGTCTACAAGGGAGTCTGTTTGACTCAGATTCCTAGCAAAATTCTAGGATGTATCTTTAAAGGAACAGGTAGTGAACTTTTGGAAAGGCAAGTCATGAACTTCAGAGCCACAAGGCATTTATGAAAACCAGGTCACATCAGAATAACTGATATCTTTTTTGACAGTTAGTAGACTGAGAGATGAGGGCAATGCTGCACTTCTGTTTTATCTAGATTTCCACAAAGCACTTCACAAAGTCTTTCAATATTGTGGGCAGTGTAGTCAGGCATGGTCTTGGATCCATACATAAACTGGCTGATAGCAGAGGGGAATCTGGATGTGGGCATGGCCCTGACTTTTAACATGTTATGTGAATGACTTGGATAAAGGCATCAGTAATGTTTAGAGCTCCAAGAACATTTGGAAGCCACCTAATCGGACGCCCTCATTTTACAGATGAGGAATCTGAGGATCAGAAATGTGAGATGACCTGGTCAGTTACCCAACAAATGAATGTTAATGGTGGGATACAAATACAGGCTTGCTTGACGCCAATTCAAACACTCTGGTGTTCAAAAATGAACTTCATTAATTCAAGATGGGGAAGATATGGCTAAATATTCTGAAAAAATTCTGCAGGTTTTGCCAATTTAATGAGTCAACAATATGAAATGATAGCTAAGGAAGTGAATACTACTTTAAGGGTTGCATTAAGAGAAGAACAGTGCTGGGGACTAAGTAAGTGATCTGCCCTGGTCCAAATACTATTTTCCCTTCTGGGCACCATATTTATAATAGTGAAGGGAAACACGATAATGTGTCACATCAGGATAACTTAAAGGAGCTGGGGTTATTTAAGCTAGAAATTCAGAGAGGACACAAGAGTTGTCTTCATGTATTTGAAAGATTATGACAAGAAAGAGGGATTCACGTGGAACAGCAGGTATAAGCAGCAGAGGCAAATTTAATCTTACAAAGAAATGATACAAAAACTACCATGTTGCTCAAAATATATAATAGACATGAAATAAGACAGAAAATGCAGACTTTCAAGACTTTTTTTGTAGGATTGGGGGAGGTCGTGTTTCACTGTGAAGAGAACATGGGATTTAAGGCACAAGATGTGGCTTCAACTTTTGGCTCTTCTACTTATTTGCCAGGTAGAGGATCCAGAGAAAACTTCAAATTCTCTGAGTCTCCTTTTCACAGCTTTTTTTCCTACTACTTGTATCCTACAACTCACAGGAGTATTGTGAGGAAAGGACTTTGTAAACATTCAAGTTTACAGAAATTATTCTGAAACTATGAATAGCATCCACACACAATCTTGACATGTCATTAGCAATAACTGCTGAAATGTTTTGTATACATATGTTGCAAGAAATAAACATTGCCAAATCAAAAAGACACTCCAAGAAATAACAGTACGAAATTCAGTAGCTTCCTAATCAAAATTTTAAAGAAAATTATCATTAAATTCAACTTGAGGTAATTTTATTCCCTTTGGTGCCATCTAGTGGGCTGCAGAAAATCAGTAGCATATCAATTTAGGGACTAAAATACTTAACTGGGTACAGTATCTTATTTGGAAATAAAAAGGGATTAGATTACTAAATGTGTCACTATGACCAAACCCAAACCCAGGTCTCTATTTCCACGGAGGAGGTGGACTCCCAAACTAGATCCTTCCATTTCACAAACATTTGCTTTTGGCCAACTCCATGTAAAGCACTGTCCAAGGTGCTTAGGGAGCTGTAAGGTTAAGGTAAGACACAACCCCAGCCTCATGAAGCTTCCAGTCAAGTAGGGAGAAAAGACAAACTGACAAATGACCCAAACGGAAGTGGAGTACATGGTTGTTTGCTCTTCATTTTCAAAGAGGACCGATGACATCACAAGGTGATGTCTTCTCCTCTGAATGGGAATTGGATTCAAATGAGGCAGAGTTGCACAAACTCATCAGCCTCACCCTCTCTTCCAAGTCTTCGAAGTCCAGAGGCAAGACAGGATGAGTGGCAATGGCCCCAGATACAGTGGATAACTTGGCATCTTCCATGTCTGACCAAGTTCTATGAACTCCACAGAGTCTTGCTTCAGCCACCTTCATGGCCACAGGAACATTTAGGCGGGGGAAGTCCTCCCATGCTTGGGATGGACAACCTGCTAACTCACCAATAAGTTTGAGACCTGTAGGTTACTGTCAGCCTGGGTCAGCCCGTCTGCCAAGATAGTTTACAAGGGTGTGGCCACTGCACAAGCTACAGCTTCTTAGAACCATGGGTGAGAGTGGAGTGCAAGGTAGGCAAAGGTGATGAGCAGTCCTGCAAAGGTCTTCATACCAGAGGTCCTCCCTGAACACCCATACACCTCTAGGAATACACAAGATCAATGGTCTCTATCTTCTCTTAAACCCTTTAAGATTACACAGGTTGTCATCCCCACTACCTTTTGTCACAATTAATTAATCTAAAAGAATTATCCCTTTCTCTAGAGTAACAGGCCATTCTTTTAATGAGTCTTTAGAGTAATCACTCCAGCAGGACCTTTAGTTATTTGGAAAGCTGAGTAGTGTTGAAATTTTCTAACTTTAAGGTTAACAAAAAGAATTATTTGGTCCAAGAAGATTTGGTCCATTAGCCAGTAGTAATTTTTTTCAAAGCATCTATGGTGAAGGTAAACAGAAATCATAAGAGTAATTCTACATTAACATTGACATTCCCCTCAACTATCTGAGCTGCTCAAAGCACAATTAGAATCAAAGGTCTTAAAAGGTGGGAGAGTCATTAGATATCAGGTTGTCTAATCCAAGGGTAACGAACTTACTGCCTCTAGGCTACATGTGGCCTTGTAGGTGCCTGGGTGAGGCCTTTTGACCGAGTTCAAGTTTTACAGAATAAATTCTTTTATTAAGGGAATTTGTTCTGTAAAGTTTGGATTACATTAGACTCTAATCTATTCATTAAAAAACCTTCAGAAAGGTAATGTGACTTGCTCTGAGTCACATTTGATTCCCCAAAGGTTAAGTATCCCCACCTCTGCCTTGGTGATGGGCATCAAAAAATCCTTGCCACTTGTGACAGTTGGTACCAGCAACTAGGTCCTCACTGAAACCCCTGACTGAGATAGCCAGAGTTTCTGCCACACAATTAAACTGCCCCTGAACCAGTCAGATTCAATTCATTAAAGTATTTATTTAGCACACACTGGATCTGTAAACACTTTGCCAACATGAAACTCACACCCTGATGCTTTGATGATTTAAGTTTATTAAAACAAAATTTCCCTCCCAATGCAGCATTCATGAAACAAGGAATGTTAATAAATAAACATACTGAATTATCTAGCCCCTTCTCTTCTAACAAACTTTCTGCAAGTACTGAAATGCTCATTTAAGGTGCTGTGGATGACTGAGGATACCAGAAATTTGACCTCTAAATATGTTAAGATGCTACTTTAATAGTTTGAGTGTTCAAACCAAAGAAAGTCAATTGTGTTCACCCCTGACCAGAATTGCCACTTCATCTAGCTTAGGAGGTCTTAACCTTGTTTTGGTCTCCTGGGGGGTCCTTCTGCAGTCTGATGAAGCCTATGGAACCATTCTCAGAAGAATATTAAAGGAATATTATACACAGGATTACAAGGAAAAACAGTTCTACTGAAATATAGTTTAAAAGCATAAAAGTATTAAAAACAAAAAAAGTTCATGGCCCCCAGGTTAAGATTTCATCTAGATAAACAAATACCTAAAAAATTTTCTGGAGGTAAATTCTTGAAATGTTTCCTCCTATATGAAGGAAAAACAGACTGCGATATTGTGGATTTCACAAATAATCACAATGAAGTTTTAAATTCAAAAAAGACTTTCTACGTCACCTTGTCTAACTCCTGTTTGAATAAAAACCACTTATACAGCATTTCAGACAGCTAGGCTCCTACAGTCCGATAAGTGAGACTTGTTTCATGCTGAGAGAACTCAGTGAATATACAGTTCCACGATTTGAGAATATTTTCTATAAACTGAACTAATTGTGCCACTGCTCCTGGTTCTGTTCTCTGGGGCCAAATAACATAAAATGAATCTTTCTTCCAAATGACACTACTTTAATTCTTGAGGATAGTTATCATGTCTTCCCACTTAAATCTTTTGTTCTCCAAGCTAACTACTCCCCAGTTTTCTTCAACTATCTGAAGAAAACTGATGCAATTCAAGGTTTAAATAGATAAGCTGTTCAACAAAACAACATAATGAAGGTCATAGCAAACCCATATGATATGCCAAAACAATATTTATAAGATATAGTTATATGAGAAGATAATACATAGTTTTCATGGCAGAAGATTATTCCTGTTCTGTTTCTACAGATGTATTATTTTAATTGAACTTTGGGATTCAAGAAAAATAGTAACTCTTGTATGGTGATGTAGATCGAGGCTATTTAATTTCAGGGTTCGGTATACCTTGTGTTTAGATTTTTGCAGTTCTGTTCTTAGATTAGTACATTCCTTTCTCATCAGTTCCAGCTCCTGTTCCAAACCATGGAGTTTTAGGTCATTGCTCAACTTTTCTACCTCCCAGTTAGATGCAGGTCGATTTAGATTCCTCATCACTATAAAAAAGATGCAGCAACAAATCAATTTATCAGCAAACAGTGCCAACCCTGAAAACAGATCAAAATATGACAAGATTTACAGCTGGAAGGGACTGACATAATTATATTAACTTCCTAATTTTACATATGAAACTGCAGCCCTGAGAAATGAGGTGACTTTGATAAGGTCATAGAATGAGCAGCAGGCCAAGATTTAAGCCCAGGTGCTGTGGTTCCAAGTGTAATGTTCTTCCCTTATACCAGTAACTGGAATACATGCAGAAATGAGTTTGTGATAAAAATAACAGCAGTCATGTCTCAAAAATCTTATGGAACTGAAGAGCAGTAAGATGGATGGTCCAACATGACAAGCAATCTAAGAACTCTTTTGCTTTTACAATTTATTTTATGACTTTTCCCTCAGTAGATATTCTTGATTATGTTCTAATTAGGGAATGTATGCTCTTGGGGCAGAGTGGGATAAAATATTTGCCATGGATAAGCAGAGCTAACTATAGTTTTAACACAAAAGATAACTATCTGCATGATGAAAATCCATTTAAATTTGCCAACCAGCTTGTCTAGCCTACTGTATAAGCCTACAGTACAGCCACTCTGCCTCCAGCGCTGAAGACCAAAGGAAGCATGGAGAGGATGTCGTATGTTCCCCCCACATACACACACAGCAGTCATCCCTGGGCGGTCTGAATCAAAGGCAGAGACTTTCCTGACCCCTGTCAGCCACTGTTTCATCCAATGACTTTTAAGGACCTCCCTAGGTTGCATTTATCGATGGGGCAGAGCTCCCATGAGTACTAGACGTGCTTCATACCTTCTTCTCATTCTGTAATGAATCATTTTAGTCTGTGTTCCCTCTCTCCATACGCGCCAGAGGCCTTCTTCCATTCTACAGGGAACAGGGTGGCACCTGTCCTGGCCATGTGGTTTTCCTAGCTCTCAAGAATGTGTGTGCTCTCTCTCTCTCTCTCTCTCTCTCTCTCTCTCTCTCTCTCTCACACACACACACACACACACACACAATCATACACACACTTGTACAAACATACATGGAGCTATTTTTTCTTGGAGAAGACAACAGCACAATTTGTATTAACACTATACTAACAAAATTAAGAGTAAAAAAATGAGGATACAATGAATATGTAAACTAACTTATTAAGTCTTATTTAAAAACTAAGAAAAAAGAAAAATTAAGCAAACACAGCCTCTACTGGGATGAGATTGGACAATGTATATCACAGTTTCCTGGATTCAAAGCTGGATGGTCCTCAGAGACCACATGCCCCAGTGCCTCACCGTACAGATGGAGGAACCAATGCCCTCCAAGGGGTGGATGGCTCACTTGAGGTCAGTCAGGGCACAAGGATCCACATTATCTCGTGTTCTCAGAGCCAGTATTCCTTCCACTGACCTCTCTGGCAGGTCCCCTGCCTCCCTACAACCTTTTCCAAGAACAGTTAAAGATGCTGTCCACCCCTAACAACAGTACTACCAGTCATCGAGCTGCAGCTTCTTACCTTGCTGAGTCTCGACCTCAGTCCGGAGCTGGAGGAGCTCAACTTCTTTAGTCTGCAGCTGTTCATTTAATACTTTCAAAGATTCAGAGTTGTCTTTGTTCTAAGAAAAAAAGAAGAGTATATGTATAAAACCATACCTTGGCCATCTTTTAGTTTTCAAAAAGGCATTAGAAAAAAGGTATATTTTAGTCTTTCAATAAGTAAGGCGGGCCAAGAAGTTTGAGATTGGCTGTCATCAATTTACATGTTTTCTTTTCTTATTCACTGGATTTTCTTATTGATAATATCAAATACCTGATATCCTCACTGAATTTTAAAAATTTATCTTTCTTTTCAATGTCATTTCTTTCAAAAATATTAAAAAATTAATGCCAGCCACGTTTTAAAACTAAAACCCTCACTTATTCAGTCTTAATGCCTTCAGGAAAGTACATTATAACTTACACTATTTGCTATACTATAACCTACAATATTCTAATCTATTTTTAGTATCTATGTTTTTATAATAGAAAAAAATTTTGAAAGGAAATTTAACATGTTTTAAGGATCTTTTTAAAAACTCAGATTGACAGAGGTGAAAACAGTCATTTGCATTCAGCTAATCTCACTCTTTTTTTCAAGAAAAAGACTTACCATTTTATCCAATTTGCTTTTCAAATTATCTCTGTCTAGGCAGACCTCCCGATAAGCATGATAGGCCTTGTTTACTTGTTCTCGTCCTACTGAGCTTGTTTCTTCATCTAATCGGGTTTCTAGAAGCTAAATACAGAAGAATAGGGGAAAAACTCAAGAATTTATACTATTTAATGGGGCTTAATTTATCTAAAGGTCTGACTGATTACCTCAAAATTTGCAATTTAGGGACAAAAAAAACCAAACCAATCCAAAGGATAATTGGAGTAAAGTTCCATATTTTACTAAACCGATCCATACTAAGAGAATTTTAAAAGAAAATACAAAAGACAAGTGTCAACCTCTAGCTTGGAAGAATATCTCTACAATAAAATTCCTTTTGAATGGTAACTCCTTAGGTTAAAGCAGCAATCAGTAAGGGACACTTGTAGAATTCAATTCAGCAAATATTAATTTAGCTTGATGAGAGAATAAACTGACCAATTTTTTGGCTTGCTTAATGTGTTCAGGCCTTATTATGTGAGTGGGGGGAAAGTACACATAAAGGAATACCTAACTCTGGAGAATAAATCTTAGAAAGTTGACTATAAAGCACATTTCTACATACCAAACCATATTTTACCACTAACCTATTATAAATTTAAGCTACTTGTCTTTGAAAAGTTGAATCCTAAAAGTATTTTCATGCAAATTCAATAGTTTTAAAAATGAACTTTCTAAAGAAATGCTAATTTTCTATACATTGATCATTCTAAAAAACAGTCTTCAGATGCAAATACCAGTAGGACTTTGCTATTTTTTTAATTGGGAGTTACTTAGGTTTAAGTAATCATACTAAATTTTTTTTAAAAAATCACTTAATTTCTAGCAAGTCCCTTTCAAAATTTTACAGCATGATAACAGAGCTCTGATTGGTCCAACGATATATTCTAACACACTGTGGAAGATGTTGACTTTTAGAAATGGAAATGGTAAGATTACAGTAGTAATCTTCAGAAAGAAGACTCAAAACATCACAGCAAAATAATATAGAGAGAAGCATATTTCCTAAAAATTAAAGCCCAGTGGACCTAAAAATTCTTCACTATATACCTGAATTCATACTGAATCAACAGTTCTATCATTTATGAATTCTGAAATGGCACATTTTTATGAAATGTATATTTTACAACATAGATACTCATCCACATAGACTATGAAGTTGTCATTGATATATATTCCCCCAAATGGAACCACAACAACAAAACCTTGAGACTAAACCCTAGGAAAAAATGGAGAAGGCCTGTCTCAGGTGAGGTCCATGCCTAAATTCTCAGTGACTCCTGCTTCCTATATAAACACATTGGTAGACTTTCCTTCAATTGTACCTAATTTGCCTTTCTAATATGAAATTAGGGCTCTATATTAGCATTCTATAATACAAAACAAGATTCTGAAGCTAAAGAAACTACTGCAACACGAGAAGCAGAAATATAATGCATGACGTTTATACTTAGAGGAAAGATGACACAGACAAGGGCCATGTGGGATGTTTGTGACAGACACCGAGAGACTCTGATTTGTGTCACTGATGCATCTACAGAAACGAGATCACGGATCCATTTCTGGATGCCTACATATTTGAAATGTATTCCACCAAAAATGCTTCATGATTCTATAATATTGCAGCGAGGTTCATCTCATAAGCAGCACCCATAGCATGGTAAACTGCTCCTGTCACCAGGCTTCAAGCACTGCTTCTGATAAGAAAATGGATTCTTACTACCCTGGGCAAGTGGATGACAACATCAATGCTCCAGGCAATGCTCTACGACTCAAATTACAGAAGAAACTTTGACCTGCAGACAAATGAAGATAAGCAAATAAATGGAGATAAATTCCACACCTGGAATTATCCATACCAGTGAAATCCCAGGTGCCAGCCCAAAGTAAAAAAAAGACAAGAAAAAGAAGTCAAACCTTCCAAAGAAACTTCCCCAGCAGCCAACACTGTTCATGACTCTTAAGTCAGGGAAGAGTTACTTTAGTAGATAAAGGGCATTTCCTCACTAGGAGTCTAATAAAATCTGAACCCACTATCACTGCTCCCAAAATCTTAAGTCATATCAATGAAAGAAGGTCAACAGACTACCTGAATTACCAAACTACCTACAGACTTTACAGACTACTTAATTACTAAAGATTATTCTTTTGTAATCAAGTATTTTTAAAGGTTCACATAATACAGTATAACACTAAAACAGGGCAAGCAACATACCTTTTCTTCCAGAAATCGTATTCTTCTCTTTAAGAGGGAATTCTCCTTCTCTGAATCCTTAAGTCTCTTTTTGATGTCCTCATATGCTGTGACAAGGGCAAAGTGGGAGGCCATGGACTCGTCTCCTGCATAGATTGAGATAGGAGTGATGGTATCTCTCCTCTGAGTCTTTTCATGGTTCAGAATACAGATGTCATCTTCTACTAGTGCATCCATGACAGCTGTTCAAAAGAAAAACCAGAAATAAACATGTTTGTGTATGTATGTATGCGCACGCGCGCGTGCATGTGTGTGTGTGTGTGTGTGTGTGTGTGTGTGTGTATAAAAAGCTTCACAAGGAAAACCAATCTTGCATCAGGTAAATAGCTGGGGTCTTATTTTACTCACAATTCTTAAATATTACAAACAAAACATGATCAACTCAGCAAAATTCAATTTTCCCTTATGTGATAAAACCAAGACAAAATGAGTCCATATTTTAACCTTTTCCATTATTGCCATTGTTAAGGATCAGGAACCTAAGTCTCTAAATTTATAAATATGAAGAAAATCTGTTTTTAATTCAACTTGTTACCTTGACAGAGGCTTTTATGTGACCCCACAGCACACACGTGGAATAAGCGAGGCAAAACATCACAGAAAGATGATCCCCTAGTTCCTTTACAATAAAGGCCTTAAAGATGTTATAATCATATTCCACCATAACTGATGTTGGTAATGTCCTTAAAGTTCCTCACTCCACCATCTCCACAGGACAGATTTGCTCTTAATCTATGCAATTTTCACAAATTAGTTACTTCAGTTTTAGGGGCCTCAGCTTCCTCATCTGTTAAAAGAGGGAGCTGAACTTGAGGACCTCCAATGTCTCTTATGGATCTAAATCAATCACAGTAGTGCAGGCAGATGGTTGGAAGTAGTCTGGCACAGAAGACAATGGGATTGTACATTTCTGTGCTTGCCAGGTATATGTACCCATGCAATCAATACAAGTACAAAAATGAACCACTAGCCTGCAAAATGTTTCCCCTTCCTGCTCTTCCTAATACATACAATCTGATCACCCTCTGCTTTTCTCCCTCCTTCTGCTGAATGACTTGACTTTTGGCTACTCTGGTTATTGGCACCTAAAAGAAAACCAAGACAATACACTAAATCCAGTTTCTTACTTAATGGACCGACAATTAGATCCAACAAATATTTAGTGCACCTATTCTCCACAGAAGGCAATACCTTCCATTCCCTTATGCTGGCCACCATGCTGTTCCAATCTACAGCATACACAGTTGCCCAAGTAACCTTCCTAGAGCACCCCAGGCAGTCTCCAAAGTTCTCAGAAACTTGAGTGGTTGCCTACCTCCTTGGGAACAAGAAGAAAATGTTTCAGCTTGACCTGCACCGAAGACACTTCCCTGTGACTCAAGCTTACCTTTCCAGACTTATTTCCTGTGACTTCCTTCTCACACTCAGGTCCAGCTACACAGCCAAGTGCTCCAGAGACTCTAGCTTACCTTTCCAGACTTATTTCCTGTGACTTCCTTCTCACACTCAGGTCCAGCTACACAGCCAAGTGCTCCAGAGATAGCGTGTATACTTGGTTGTTTCCTGTGCCTTTGTACAGACCGTCCCCAATGCCCAGAATGCACCCCTCCCTCCCCACTTGCCTCTTGGCATCCTTAGCTTCTGTCAAGTCTCAGGGGCAATCTTTTACACCAAAGCCACTGATGAGCAGAGCTTCTTCTCCTCTGGTGTGTCCTAGGCCCCTTTTATGGACTCCTCAGAATACTGGTTTTTAACAAGAATCACAAAAGATACCAGACTGAAATTAGGTTTGCAAATACTTTTTAAAAATGCAAATTCACTGACTGTAAATTAAGAAAACTCCCAGTAGGCATTTGTCCCTCACCTATGCTCTGTATCAGTGAAAATGTTGTGCTGTCTCAGAAGGCCATCTACTCCTGGAGGGTAAGGATTATTTTTTAAGATATGTTTTTGTTTTTCTATTTCCGGAGCCTTTGACAACATTTTTCATATAGCAGGCGCACAGCAAATGCTTAGGGAATGAACACAAGAGGATTTCTCCTGTAATGGGCATATCAAGGAGAAGCCCAAGTCTCTAACTTTATGGAATTTTTGATCCAGCACAGGAAGTTAGAGATTGCAGTCGAACTGACATGCCAAGCCGGACATGCTGCTGCTCAAAGGGGGCAACAAAGTGTTTCAGGTACAGAGGAGAAGGAGATTGTAGCTGGCAGCGTAGGAAGAAGGAACAATCTGGAAGCAGAAGGTTACAAACTGAATGCCACACCTGCCATGTTTTATCCTGAGCAAGTCCCTTCCCTACTGGGCCTCAGTTTCATCATGTCTGACATGAAGGGGCTGAGCCAGATGACCTGTAAGGTCTATTCTAAAGCTATGATTCTAGAAAGAATAAAAAGATTTAAGGATGAACTATCTTCTAAGCTGGGCTGGGATTTTGATATGTATGTGGAATTTATTACTCTAGCATGGTGTAGCAGAAAGATTACTGAACCTGGAGTCAAAACTCCTAGATAGTGGAATCCCAATTCTGCTACTTCTTAATAGTATGACTATTGCCAAGTCATTTAACTCTTCTGAGCCTTACTTGCCTCCTATGTGGGGAAGCTAACGTGAGGTTGGTGACTTTGCACAGCCCTCCCTCACTTAAATCCAATCTACTTGCATGTCATGGCATCACCTCCCAAATGCCACAGTCCTCTTCAAGAACGAAGGACAAGGAGCAATTCCTGTGAATAGAAAATAGGAACTGCCCCACTGGGGAAACTGGAACTGGCCAATTGGGCAACACAACCAACCAGCCAACCTTCTTTCCCTGCCTCCCTCACTCTTTTCTCCCCCCATCTCTTTTTTTCCATTACCCAGGTTCACACAGGGTATCATACTCTTGCCTGTGTCCTCGGCCCAAAGGTATGTAAATTTTGATCCCTGAAACCTTTTTATACTTCAGGACCCTACCTTAAAGTCAAATCACTCAGCTCTCATAGATTGGTCAACCACAGGACCCCAAAGGAATGTAAATTTTGATCCCTGAAACCTTTTTATACTTCAGGACCCTACCTTAAAGCCAAATCACTCAGCTGTCATAGATTGGTCAACCACAGGACCCAGGTCAAGCCTCACTTAGACATTGTTTGGGTCCTGATTGGCTCAGAGGGAACATAAATAACAACTATTTAAGTTTGGTTAGAAACCCTGAGGGTCTTTCCTCCCAGACTGAATTTTTTTTTTTTGGACCATTTGGTCTGATTTCTAACAGCCTTAATCACTGAATGGGCATAGCCTCAGTCGGAGACCAGTTAAAAACCTTAGTTAAAAAGGCCAAGGTCTCCCCCTGTATCTGGGGCCATCTGCATTTCTCCAGATCATGTCTCACCACTGGACCCTGATGGCTCTGGCGGACTTGGCACAGCCCTGCCTCACTTCAATCCAATTCACTGGTACACCACAGCATCACCTCCCTGATGCTATCATCAGCTTCAAGAATGAAGGACAAACTCTATCAGGTGCCACAGCAAACAGAGCATTGGGCCTGGGGTCAGGAAGAGGTCAGACACAAGCCACTTCATCCTCTTTGTCTCAGCTTCCTCATCGGTAAAATGATTTGGAAAAGGACATGAGAAATCACCCCAGTATCCTTGCCAAGAAACCCCACGGATAACATCCAGGCATGCCTGAATGTACGAACAACAACTTCCTCATACGTAAAATGGTGCTGTTCTCATTTTACAACTTTGTTCAACTGCAAAGCTTTATATACAAACTACTGTAATAGCTGATGGATAATGGAGCTTTAAGATTTGTACAGCACATTATGTATATTATCTTGCTAAACAAGGAATTTGAAGGAAAAAATAGTATTACTAAAGGCCAAAAGAAAGAGGACATATTAAAGGAATGACAAATAGTATGCTTTGGCTGAAGGCTAGGATGTCTACAGGAGACTGGTTAGAATGTAAGGTCCATGAACCAAGATAATCTGTTTTAGTCAAATAGGAGATAGAAAGTTTAAACATCAACATCTTGGGTGTCAGTAAACTTCAAAGGACAGAAATGGGTGATTTCATTCAGATGATCACTACATTCTTTAGAAGAAAGGGAGTAGCCCTCAGAGTCAATAAAAGGGTGAGAAAAGCAGTACTGGGGGTAGAATATCAAAAATGACAAGAAGGAGATCTGTTCAAGTCCAAGGCAAACTGCTCTACATCACAGGAATACAAGTCTATGCTCCAAAGTTGATCAGTTCTATGAAGACCTACATTTTGTAGAAATAATATCAGAAAAACGACATCACATTTCTCTCAGAGGACTGGAAAGCTAAAGTAAGAAATCAAAAGATAACTGAAATGGCAGGCGGGTTTGGCCATGGAGTACAAAATGAAGCAGGGCACAGACTAACAGAGTCTGGCAGTTCATAGCACGCACTCTTTTTCAACAACCCAAAAGGTGACTCTATACATGGACATCACCAGATGGTCAATATAAAAATCAGATTGATCACATGCTTTGCTGCCAAGGTGGAGAAGCTCTACACAGTCAGTTCAAACAAGACCTGGAACTGACTGTGTCTCAGACCATGACTTTCTTATTGCAAAATTCCGACTTAAACTGAAGGAAGTAAGGAGAAACATCGGATTGGGCAAGTATGACCTAAATAACATCCCAAATGAATGTAAAGTGGAAGTAATGAATAGGCTTAAGGGACTGGATCTGGTGGATAGCATGCCTGAAGAACTGTGGACAGAGGGTCACAATACTGTGCAGGAGGAAGCAACAAATAACATTCCAAAGAAAAAGAAGAACAAGAAAGCAAAATGGCTTTCTGATGAGGCTTTACAAATAGCTGAGGAAAGAAGGAAAGCAAAAGGGAAAAGAGAAAAGGAAAGATATACCCAAATGAATGCAGAATTCCAAAAAATAGCTAGGAAAGATAAAAAGATTTTCTTAAAGGAGCAATGTAATAGAAAAAAAACAACAGAATGGAAAATACAGATCTCTTCAAGAAAATTAGAACTAGAGATTTGGAGCTGACTGTGGTTCAGATCATGATCTTGTAAAAATCAACCATCTCCAATATGCAAGCAATCTGACTTCGACAGCAGAAAAGTGAAGAGGAATTAAGAAGTCTCTTGATGAGAGTGAAAAAGGAGAGTGTAATCTTAACTGCTTAAAAACTAAGATCGTGGCAACTGGTCCCAGCTGCCTGACAAACAGAGGGAAAAGAAATGGAAGCAGCGTCAGATTTTATATTCTTGAACTCAAAGATCATCACAAACAACTCCAGTCATGAAATTAAAAAACACTTCCTCCTTGGGAAAAAAACCCAACAACAAAACTGTGGTCAATCTGGACAGTATATTAAAAAGCAGAGACATCACCTTGCCAACAAAGGTCCACAGAGTCAAAGGTATGGTTTTTCCAGTAGCAATGTATGGCTATGACAGCTGGACTATAAGGAAAGTCAACACTTTCAAATTGTGGCACTGGAAACTTCTCAGAGTCCTTTGGACAGCAAGGAGATCAGACGACTTAAAGAAAAGAATTCAGGCTCTTCACTGGAAGGTCAAAAACTGAAGCTGAACATTAAATACTTTGGCCACATAATGAGAAAACAGGACACACTGGAAAAGATCCAGATGTTGGGAAAGACTGAAGGGAAAAGGAGAAAGGGACAGCAGAGAAGGATACAAAGTGTCATGGAAGCAATAAGTACGAGCTTGGATAGATGTCAGGGCACAGGACACAAGGGCTTGGCAAGCGTTGGTCCATGGGTCACAAAAGATCCGGCATGACTGAACAACAGTAACCCAAAATACTTAGCCTCATGACAAGATTCACAGAGTTTTCCATTATTTAAGTCAGGCTTGCTCATATTATATACTATAAAATGTATTTGCTTAGTGTTTCCAAGGTATTGAAAAACCCCTGAAGTAGTTAAGGTGATAAGATTTTTCCAAATTATACAATATTTCAGAATTCTAAATGAGATTTTTATTGAGGGAAGGGCAGAGATGTTTTTTCAACAAAAAACCCTTTACGCTGCTGTTCATGTTTGCGTTCTAAGTTTAACTTGCAATTCACTGAAATGCACATGGAATGCAAATTGGTTGACATTAAAAATTGTTTCAGAAATAGTAGTTATTAGAAGGAACTCCTCTATGATAATCAGAGAATCACAAAATCTGGGAGTTGGAAAGGAACTTGTTGGCCATCTCAGACCCACAAAAGGAGTTCCTAGTCTAACATAGCAGATAATTGATCTTGCAGCCTCTACTTGAAGACTTCTAAAGAACATGCTCCAACTCTCTAAGCAACTCATTCCAATTCTTTTCAGCTCTGTACTCCTGACATCCTGAGCAAACATCCAGCTGCTCCTCAACAACTTCTCAACACTGCTCTTGAGACTTCTCTTTGGGAATAAACTAGAGAATTCTATTCCCTTCCCCACAGGGGAGACCATCAAATACTGGAAGCCATTTATCAGGTTCCCCTCAAGTCTCCTATGCATCAAACATGCCCAGTTCCTCTGATCCATTCTCATAGGGCATGGATTCAAGGCCCTTAGTATGATGACTGAATTGTACCACAAATTATTTTACGTGAAATTTCAGAACAAATTTCACGTCACAAGGAAACAGATGTTAAATTTTGCATTTTTATTGTTCATACTGGAACAAAACACAATCAAGTCACAAAGATGGCATATCAATCCCTGTCAAATCACACTCTTACGTAACAACCTGCACAACATGCCTAAGAGAGATAGGCACCAAATAGTTTAGAGGGCAGACAGCTCAGCAGCCTACGCATGTACTGTTAGGGTTCAAGGAGAGGGACTTACAAATTCATTCCCAAAGTTTCTCAGTCCCTCCACCTCCCACCAAACACTGTTCCACTTACAGTTAGTTACAACTTCAGATAACATGTAGGACCTTTCCTTTTTTGGGGGGAGGTGGAGTGAGGAGAAGGGGAGAATGGATTGTATCCAGATTGTATCCCAGACTTCACTGTCTGTCTAGGGGAAGAGAAGGGAGCAAGCATTATTAAGCTCCTACTATAAGCCAGGTACCGTGCTCAGTGCTTTACAAATACTCTATAATCATTTGATTCTAATAATCCTGTAAGGGAGGTGCTATCTCTTCCTCTTGCTGTTACCACCTCCATTTTATAGTACAGGAAACTAAGGCAAACAGACTAAATGACCTGCCCAGGGTCAAAGAGCTAGTTAAGCATCTGGGAATTCTAGGTAAGGTCAGTTCCTTTTATCTATGCGGACTGGCAACTGTTCTGCTATTTGAAGAGTCTTAGAAATCGGCCTGGGGCACAGAGGTCAAGTCCATATAGATAGGTTAGAATTTGAACCCAGGTTCAAGTCCAACTCAGAGGCTGAGTTTCGATCTTATTTCCCCATATCTACCTCCAAGTGGAAGGCAAGTGGAAGGTTAGAGAGAAGTAATATGGGAAAATTTTGTTTTACAAACTCCAAGAACTATCTTTTGAACAACATTGTTAATGTCCTGAGTAAAAGCCTAAGATGTTCGGTGAATCTGCAACTGTGAAGAAAATTTTTCCACATGAAATCACAAGTCTGGACTAAAAAAAAAAAAATTAAGAAACATCTTACACTATGAACAGTGGAATAGTATTGATATTTAAAACACTGATCTAGTAGTATTTATACCTTATTCGTTACTTATAACAGACTGAACACTGAATGTCTACTATATTCACAGCAGGGAGTGTTGTGAGTGCTCAGTTATGAATCTTGGGGGGTGAGTGGGAAAGACATAAATTCGTCATTGTATTAAAAAAATTAGTTGCACATATTTAAGTACCCCCTATCTATATGTAGTAAGGGATGAATTGTGGCTAAAAGGGAACTACTAGAGTACAAGGAAGAAGATGTTGCAAAAAGGTTCAAAGGTCAGTGAAAATTCTCGGCCTCAATAAAAGGATTACGTAGCTGAATAGCTCTAGAGGTCAAAGTAGGGAGATATGTAGAAAGGACTGACAAATAATTGTAATTCTCCTCAACCCTGAGATCCTGAAGTTTGGGTCTTGGTTGCTATAACATCTGTAGGAGTGTCATTTGTGGAAGTCGGTCTAGACCCAGTGACAGGTAGCTGTGACAGAACTATCAGGAGTCTTTCTTCCAGGGCTTCCATGGGCTTGGCAGAACCGAGGAAAACTTCTTTTTGATACTTTCCAAAGGCACTGCCCCACAGCACACACATAGTGCTGACCTGAAACTCAGGGAAGCCTCAACAGTGTCTGAACAAACAGAATCAGACCAGCTGCCACATCATTTAGTTAGGAAATAAATCATTACACAGTAGCTGAAGGGACCACGGAGGTTACACAGCACAATCCACCCTTGGAATGAAATCTCTACACTCCCTGGAAGTGTTGATGGTCTGCAGGCTCTAGAATGGGAAAAGCCCATTCACTGACTCTCAAGGTGAGTCCTGTCCCCCCATTTTGAATGCCTCCTTGCAGCTCCCACCCTTTGTTCCTATTCCTGCCTAAGTCCAAACCACACCCTGAAACCCCAAAGACGTCGTTAAGTCTCCCTAAGTCTTCCCTAGGCTTGAAAATTCTCAACCACCTGAACCAATCCTCATACAGTATGAATTCTGGTTGCCCCCTTTGTGACCCTTTCTAGCTTATCAACATCCTTCCTAAACTGTGGAAGCAGACTTTCACACTTGGCTCCACCAGCATCGAATCAGGAGTGTGAACAAGGCTCATCTCACCACCAAGTCTTTCCAGGTACTATCTCCTGCCCCTTACCCCACACAGGATCCCAGCTTTGTCTGGATTGCTGGTCCCCATTTCCAGATTCTCCATTCTCAAGACCACTTCTTTGTGCAACTGTCAAATTATGTTTTATTCTTAAACTACAGGGAAGACCATATCACTTCCCAATGCAAAAAGCTTGAATGGCTCCCTCTGGCTTCTAGAATGAAGGACTAATGGGGGCTTGGCATTGAAAGTCCTTCACTAACCATTCTAGAGTTTCTACAAATTGCTTTCCCTCCAATATATTCCAATCAACCGGGCTTTCTCCCAGTCTCCTACACTCAGTGCCCCACTACCATGCCCACTTAGGCTGTAGAATCAGTAGCTTCCTCCAACACCCAAGTTCAACGCTCTAAGGCTCCAGCTGCTACCCAGCCTCTACAACCTCTGCATGTATCTCCGGGGCCCATGCTCACTAAAGGCAAGAAGTGAGTGATTTTTAATTTCAAGTCTGTTTAAACAAGTCATAATTACGGAAGACGCTGATGACAGTGTCTTCTATGTGATCTTCAGCTTAAATTTGCCTTCCTCAGGTTCTTTGGGTGGCGATCCCAGAGGCCTTAAGGAAGGAGTGCTGGGTGGCCTCCATCAGTCACTACCCTTCCCTGGGCTCAGCTGCACAACTCGTACCCTAGGACAGACCCACGACGGGCTCCCGGGGCTGCGGTCCCCAGGGTGCCCCGCGACGGGCTCCCAGATAAAGCCTCTTAACTGGACACACCGGTCTGCCCACAGCCTCCCCCAAGCACGTGGCGCAGCAGGAGGCTCAGTTAGCCCTAAGGCAATACCCGAGGACTGGACCTTCTTTGCCTCAGTTTCCTCCCCTGTAAAATGACCTAGGAAGGCTATTTGGTTTCAGAACCCAAGGGCACAGCTCCCAGTTTATGAGAATAACCCCGCAGACTTGGTTTTCACCGGGAGGCCGTGGAGACCTGAATCCCTACCTGGGGCAGACCCCCTCGGTCAGTTCGGCGGCAGATCGCTCAGCGGCCCCGTGCCTCAGTTTCCCCAAAGTGTGCCCGCAGCCCCGGAGGAAGCTCTCAGGGCAGCTGCCATCTCCCGGCTACGCCCCCGGCCCCGAGGCCGGGCCCTCGGCTGGGCGGAGGCAGAGGCGCCCCCGGAACCTCGGGCACACAACCCCCCACCCCCGCCCTGGGGGGGTAGCTCCGGGCAAACCTACAGCGCCGTATAAATGCGGGTGGTGACCGATAGCGGTGGGTAAAGGCGGAAAGGTCTGACGGAAAGGCAGCTGTCCATCAGAACCTGGAGAAACCCAGACACGGAACCCGGCGGGGGGCAGGGAAGGGAGACCTCCGCCCCTCCCCCGGCCTGGGGGCAAGGCTTTCCACTGGCTTCCGGGAAGGCACGACCAGCCGAAAGCGGGAGGAGGCCGTCCCGCGGCCCTGCCGCCGCCTCCGGGCAGCCCTCGGCCCTCGGCCCCAGTGCCCCCGGCCCGCCCCTCCCCCGGCCCGGCCCCCGCTCACCGCCTCGTCGGCACTTTCGGTTTCCCCGACGTGCGGAACGAACCGAGAACACCCCGGGTCAGCGGGGTCACGGCGGGCTTCCGGCCTCCGCGGGGCCGCGCCGGCTCGGGCCAGGCCTCGGGCTCTCCGCGCCCATGCCGCCCGGGCGCCCCCCGCGGCTGGCCCCTGCCCGGGGTGGGAGAGGACGGAGGGGGAGGGGGAGGGCCGCCGCCGGCGCGGCCCCGCGGCGCGCGCCCCCGAGCCGAGCACGAGCGCTCACGAGCGCGCCCAGGAACCCAAGCGCGGGGCGTCCGCTCGGTCCGCGCGGCCACGCGACGGAGCCGGAAATGCCGGCCGCGCCTGGGAGCGCGAGACTCGCGAGGGGGCGGGGCGCCCGGCGACGGACTACGAGTCCCGTGAGCCTCCGCGGCGGGGGCGGGGAGAGCAGCTCGGAGGGAGGCAGGCGCTCGTGCGTCACTCACTCCAGTCAGTCAGTGAGGGAGGGCGGTGGCGTTGGCGAGGAGGAGGAGGAGGCGGAGTCAGAGAGCGGGGTAAGCGCCGCGGCCGCGGGGACGGAGCTGGGGGCCCTCGGGTTCGCCCCAGCGAAGTGAGGGGCTCCCCTATGGTGTTCGGTCTGGTGAAGCGCGGGGCCCCGCACACCTCCATCCAGGCGGCCCCTCCCCCCACGAAGGGTCGTCCGCTCCCCGAGGGCCGGCCCCCTCCTCGGGAAGCGCTTCCCTAGTACAAGCTCCTAGCCTGGCTGACCGAGAGGCGCCAAGGGCCGCGAAAGCGCTGGTCCTGGAGTCCTGGTCCGGAGGTTAAAACTCAGGGGCTCAGGTCCTGGCCGGACCGCGCCCGGACGGGCCAGACAAGGCAGCCTGCGGGTGATGGACACGCGCGGGGGACGTGCCCAGAACAACGTACTTTGTCTGTTATGTTTTTAATATAGGACTATAAGTTTATAAAAATTCGAGTTCTGTAATTATGTTTTATGTAAATATATGCGACTATATGCCGTACAGTACAGTAAACATGTGCAGTATATGTGGTCCATATATTTTAATATATTAGATAATTATATGTAACACATTTTACATTTACATATATTTATATACATACATATTATAGGCTGAGAGCCTATAAAAGAAAAAAAGATGCTTAAATGGTTACAAAGGAAAGAATGTGTCTTTTAACATAGCTATTTACGCTGGACCCAAGGAAACAGTATCTATTAAGCCCCTATCAAGCTTTGTTAGAGAGAAAAAAGAGAAAGGGATGAGTTCCTGCAACTGTTGGAAGTCACATAAATCTCTTTTGTAATTGTAAAGCAGACATTAAGTGTGTTCGGCAGTGTCTAAGAGACATCTGGCAGAAAGGTAAAAGAAATATAATTACGCCAAGTATAGGACAAAAGAGAGTCAGTTACGTTCTCCCCCAAATTCACTTTCAACATCTGGAGCATCAGTTGTTGTTCAGCTGTGTCTGACCCCTGGTGACCTCATTTGAGGTTGTTTTGGCAAAGACACTGGATCCAGTGGGTCCATTTCGCCACATAGTGCAGGGATAAGTGACTTGCCCAGGATCACACAGTTAAGAAGTGTCTGAGGCTGGATTTGAATTTAGGCTTCCTGACTCCAGGACTAGTGCTCTGATCTACTGAGCCACCAGCAGCTTTGGTGTTCGACCTCGTGGGTGCTTTTTGAATGATTGCTGACTTAACTTCCTTATATCCGACATCTTGGCACCTCCCTCCCTCCCCATTCTCCTCCCCCATTGTTTCCATTTCCATCCTCTGGGACAAACTCTCCTCCACTGGAGAAAGCCAGCATGCCACTCCTAAACCTTTTCTAAGCTGAACATCCCCACTTAAGTGGATCAGACTTCTGATGATAATTGTAGACTTGGTTGCCCTGTGGATGCTCTCCAACTAATCAGTGTTTTCCCTCCCACCATCCTTCCCTTCCCCCTTTAAGGTTTTCTTGATGTTATTGGTTGTTTAGTAAAAGAAACATTAAAATACCTTTGTTGAGTGAGTATGAAACTCTAGAACAAGAATTTAAATGATTTTTTTTCTCCTGTAGAGACCTCCCCACCCCCATCAAAATATTCCCTGTCTTGATTGTGTGTGGCCTATAATACTTGCAAATTTAGAGCTGCGCCTCCAGGGGAACCCAAAAGGAAACACCTCTCTGTTCTTCCAGACATTTTGTATTGCCTAGAGTAGGGTGAGCTCCAAATGGGATTTGAAAGGAGCGCTCAGCTTTCTAGCTAAAAAAGCACAAGTTAGGTAAAAATCATGGCACAATAATGGGATCTGCTTTAAACAAGAACAAGGTAGCAAAAGTATGGTCTAGACTTGCAAAATTCTGACTAAACTGTCAATGCCTATTCCACTCACTTTGGGATACTTGTAATTATTCAAAAAATTTTTTTCCTCTATGTGGAGCTGTAAGCTTTATGATTTTACCTTTCACTATCTTCCTACCTAAAACTGCCACAGGGTCAAAGATTGAACATATCTACCCCACTAAATAACCTTCAAAGATTGCTATGGAGTACATTCTTTGATTCACTTTTTAATAAAAGTGTACTTACTGCTTTGTCCCCACCCCTTGGTAAAACTGTAAACTCATAAAACAGGGTGGATTAAATTATTAATGTATGTTAAAAATCCGGATTTTAAGATTTTTAATGAGAATGTTTAAAGTAAATAAACTGTATACATGAAGCTATGGGGGTGGCCCAACATTCACACAGCCTGTTGTAAGCAGACTTCTAGTCTGACTAGTCTGGAAAAGTGTCAAGACTAGGAAGGTGTATCTGTTATCACAAAATCAGTTTTCATGGAGAATTCTCAGTCTTTGTTGGTAGAGAGAGTGTATAAGACAAAAAAGTATGAAGTATAAGACAAAAGGAGACAGAAATTAGAAGGCTGGTGAGTGGACCAGTCCCTTCATCAAGGCAAGTATGGGGTGGACTCCTATTGGAACAAAAAAAAAAAGTAGAGAAAGAAAAGAGCAATATTATTAATGGTTGTTGACTCAAAAATAATAAGGTATTTGCAAGTAGAATCCATTAAAAATATATCCATCATGACCAAGGCTTTATAAATGAAATTCAAGTGTGGTTTAATGTCAGAAAAATAATAAAAATAAATCTTAGAGTAAAACTAAGAAGTATATTATCATGTCAGATGCAGAGAAAGCCTTTGATAAAACAGTACTTGCTTATTCTTATAATGTCAGACAATGTAGGAATAGAAGTTTCTTTCCATAATTTGAGGTATTTTGAATGACGAGTATTACAATATAATAGACAAACACCAGAAGCATTCCCCTTAAAAACAAGTCTTATAAAGGCATATCTAGAATAGAATAATATCTTTAAAAATCTTAATAAGTTGTGAGCTTTGTAAAAATCTTTTTGGAAGAAATCTATGACCATTTGTTTAGGGAGTTCCTAGTGAAGAAGGTTTTTTGGGATCACAGAGAAGTTAGTCTGCCCAATGGGGGCTGAACTCAGATCATGGCTTACAATCCACTTCACTGTGCTAGTTCTCAGCAGTAGTGATAAAGCATAAAAAAGAAATTAAAAGGAGCATTAGCAATTAAGAGGTTAATATGCATTAACACACATGTGGCCTCTGTATTTTAGATAATTTGATATCTACTATTATGGCCAGAAAACAGAAGGCTACCAACAATGGAAGTTATCAATGACTTAAGCAGTCATGTATGAACTCCCATGAATTACCTATATTTCTATATGATGCCACCTATAATTAAGAGAAATGACAATGTATGAAATATTTAAAAATTAACAAAACATGTAAAACAATCAAAACTCATGTACTGAGCACCTGCTGGGTGCCAGGTGCTAGGAACAAAGACAAAAACAAATCAATCCCTGCCTCCAAGGATCTTACAGGCTATTGGAGGAAATAATATGTACATATATAAATTGTTAACAATATACAAATATATACAAATGTACAGCATAGACAAATATATAAGCAATGTGTACATCTAAAAATTATATTTAAAAACAAGGTAATGTCATGCCATGGCAAGGAGGCATCAGTTGCTGGAGGGAATCAGGAAAGGCACCTGCAGGAGGGAGCATTTGGCTGAGCTTGGAGGGAAGAGCATTCTCAGCAAAGGGACACTTTGTTTAGAGGCAGATGGAATGTTATATATGAGTGTAGGAGAAATCCCATTAGAACTTGTGTGGAGCTCACCTACACAGTATTGAAGACATTAGGATGATAAAGCCATCCTCTTACTTGTTTCCTTGTTCCTTTCTCTTCCATGCTCCCTAGTTGGGCATGCTGTATCTAGCAGCATTGTCCACTGAACCTGCTTAGGTCGTAGAAAGAGACTCCCTCTTCACTGCTCACCTGGGTGTTCTGAGGGGAGGAGGGGGCTTAAAGCATGTGTTTGTTTAGGTGAGCCTAGGCCTGGACTTTGGGTCTTTGACTTGCTCTTTTTCAGCATAGGGGCCCAGACATCAATCCTGGACACTTGTAGCCTGGGAAGCAACCTGCTCTAGGTTGACCCTCAGTCTATGAGCACTGCACTGTGGGAGGTGCTCCCTTGGAGTGCTATACCTTCAAGAGGATGACCAATGAATGACCTGACTTGGCTTTCCAGAAGGTAGTTCGGATATTTCAGCATCATTTGAAATTGAAGTGGCCTCTTGCTCTGATCAATGCACCAATCAACAAACATTTATTAGGCATCTTAGTGTCTTCTGGCACAGTGCATGCTGAAGACACAGAAGGCTGTTGTTGCCCTTGAGGAACATACAATCTAAATGGAGGATTTTAAAATAATCAGCTTTCTGGGAGAGTAAAACAAAAATGTCAGTCTCCAGGTCATTGTAAGCATTTATAATTCATACTTTTTTGTCTTTTGTGTTTGGGCGTAGGGAGAGGGCAAAGAATTGCTGAAATAATTAATAGCTTCATGGTCAGATGTATGTTATACTTTCAATATTTTGAATCTTAATGAGAGTAAAACTAAGAAGTATCCCCTTTTGGGAAGACCCTAGATTTGATTTCTACCAAAGTTTTAAGGGGTTTTTTTGCAGGGGAGGGTTTCTAGGGCAAGGGTATATGGGAGGAATGGTACTTTACCAGCTGAGTGGAAAAGGGAGAGACTTGAAGTTGGGAGATTTATACAAGAAACCTATACAAAAAACAACTACAAAATTATTTTGACTGAGACCAAGGAAGAAAAAAATGGTGGGATATTTTCTTCTTATGATTAGATTAAAAAAGTATAGCAAAAATTGCAATATTTCTCATACTAAGTGCAATGCCAATAGGTTATTTCATAAAATTGGATAAAATCATAACAGAATCCACATGGAGAAACAGGTTGGCTGAAATATGAAAAAGGAAACCAGTGAAGAGGAGCTAGCAATATCAGATAACAGAATGTACACCAGAGCAGTCATTTAAAAAAAACTGCCTGGTTCTGGAAAAAAAAGACAAAAATAAGTAAATGGACTAGAATAAAGCAGAAGTGTCAGACATGCAGGTGCAACATTCATGAGGGAGGAACCATATTAAAATGTAATTGGGAAATATTTGACAAAATAAAATTTAAAAACATAGATAATAGTAATAGTTTTCTAAGTTAATATACAGCCCTCAAGGAGCCTTATGTATGGTTTAGGGCTTCCCATTTCTATATTAATTGGATATCACTGGAATAAAAGACTCAGAAAAAGAATCCAGTGAATACGAAAGATTAGTTTGATAAACTCACACTAAAAAACCACCTAGGAATAGACAAATTAAAAACAGAATCACAGAATTTTAGACATGGAAAGGACCATGGAAGCATCTCGTCCAACCCATGCCACTGTAATATGCCCAACAACAGCTTGCTTCTGCTTGAAGATCTTCACCAAGAGGGAATTCTCCTGCCCACCAACACTGATTCTTCTTTGGTACAACTCACACTAGGAAGTTTTTCATTACTTCAAGTCTAAATTTGCTTCTTTGTATCTCTACTCATTTCACCTATTTTGGGGGGAGAGAAGGGGCACAGAACACTGATGGACAAGGAAAGTCTTCTACATGATAGCTTTCAAATATTTCTAGACAGTTATTGTGTTTTCTATGAATCTTCATCTCCAGACTAAAGATACAGAGTGCCTTCCAACACTCCTCACATGAAAAGGACTTGATGCCATTCACCAACCAGTTTGCCTTATGGGCACTCCCCAGTTTATCATTCTTAAGCTGGAGGCCAAGAACTGACTGTGGTACTTCAGAAGTGGTCTGAACAGAGCAGGATACTGTGGAATTATCACCTCATTTCTGGAAATGATGTCTACAAGGTAGCTAGTATCACATTAGGTTTTTGTTTGTTTTTTATTTCTTTTCTTGGCCAGGCTGAACAAAGGACCAGTTCAGTATACTTGTTTCAGTTCTAGGAAACAAGATGCTCCTCTCAGGGTAAACTGATGATTTTTAATCTCATTGCCATGTTTTTGACTCTGCCTTGGATATGCAACACCTTCAGACCTTCCACAGCCTCCTCTACTCTCTGGAGGACTGGAAGGTGTTACACAAAATTCCTCCTAAAGCTTTTCTTTGTAGAGTACAGGAATTGAGGACTTTGAGCTCAATCCTTTTTCCATACATGGAACAACATTTTGCCCATGTCAAAGGTACCCTCTGGTGTTCCTCTTAGCTTCCTTTTATGTAGTGTTTTCCCCTATTAGATTATAAGCTCTTTGAGAGCAGGGACTGTCTCCTTCCCGTTTGTATCTTAACCACTTAGCACAGTGCCTGACACATAGTAGGTGCTTAATAAATATTTGTTGAATTGAAAATGCAGCGAAGCACCCCAGAAATCATAAAATGCAAAAAACAAGAACAAAAAAAGCAACTTTACTAACCACAAGAAATTAAAAGAAAACAAGTCATAGTTTAAAAGGATATAAAATGCTACTTTCTTAGAGCAGAACAACTGACCACACCAAGTCAGGAAAGTATTCCCAGCACTGGAGGCGCTCAGACAAAACTCTGATCCATGTTTGCCCCCTAGGATAAGTCCTTTGTACTTCCAGCAGCCAGGAAACCAAAAACTGCCTCCAGACCCACAGAGGCCTCCCTTTCCAGTGCTTATTTTGTTGTTTGTCCTTCATTCTCAAAGAGGAATGTGACGTCAGGGAGGTGCCACCATGACATGCAAGAGAATTGGATTGAAGTGAGGCAGGGCTGTGCAAAGTCACTAGCCTCACTTTCTCTTCTGAAGCCATCTGGGGCCAGTGGCAAGGTGTAGATCAGGATGACTGGAGATGACCCTCAGCTGTCCAGTAGGTATTATACTGAGTGGAAGCTGCCAAAGAGTAAGAGTCATTGGTCACATTAGGTTGCTGACTCACCATTTTTTTTTTTTTTAAAGAGAAACTGCTGGGAAAACTAGGTGACTATATACCAAGGCATGGGGGGGTGGGAGTGGGGTAGAGGAATGGCTTAGATCCAATACATTATACCATATATCATAATCATCTCTAGCTAGATCAACAATCCAATTTCTTTAAAAAGAAATCAGTAAATGACATTAAATGAGGGGAATGTGGAAAATAGGGACAATAATGCCCTATTGGTGAACTTATAAACTAGTCTAGCCATTTTGGAGAACAATTTAGAACTATGCCCTAGCTATAAAACTATGCATAACTTTTGACCCAGCAATACTGTGACTATGTCTATGCCCCAAAGAGAACATTAAAGAAGAAGTAAAAGGGTCTATACGTGCAAAAATATTTAGCAGCTTTTGTGTGGGTGTGGGTGTGGTGGCTAAGAATTGGAAATGAAGGAGATGCCCTTCATCGGAAAGTAGATGAACAAGTGATGGCATATGAATGATGGAACACTATTGTACTGTAACCAAAGATGAAGGGGATGATTTCAGAGAAATCTGGGAAGACTTTGATGAACTGAAGCGAAATGAGCAGAACTAGGAGAACAATCTAAACAGTAATAGCAGTATTCTAAAAATAATCAACTTTGATTTACTTTGATCAACACAACAATCTACTGCAATTCCAAAGGACTTGTGATGTAAAATGTTATCCATCTCCAGAGAGAGAGAACTCATGAACACAGAGTGCGGATTGGAGCATATTTTTTCTCTGTATTTTTCCTGCTTTTGCAGGGGGTGGGAATACGGAAATATGTTTTGCATTACTTCATATGTGTAATAGGTATCATTTCTTACCGTCTCAATGGGTGGGGGAGTGGTAGAAAGAAGGAGCCAATTTGAAAATAAAATTTTTAAAAAATCATTTTAAAAGTGGAAGAAAAAGAAATAACCTCAGCTTTTGAGGGGAGGGACAGAAGAAAATGATTACACAAAATCAGCTTTATATGATTAAGATAAAATAATTTTATACAGCAAAAGCTATAGTATTTTTTAAAGAAATATTGGGGAAAATATTATTAAAAACACGCTTGACACTGAAAAGTACCAAGGAAAATTTGTTAAAGGAGACAGACAGAAACTGAGAGCACATTTTTATAATGTTAGTGCAAGACAGATCCTCCCATCAGAAGACAGATTGATCTGTTCTTTTTCGGGTCACAGTCTTTTGACACATCCACTGTATGTCATTAAGCAAGCTCAGTTGGATTGTTAGGTGGCCCTGCCAGTGATCTCAGCTGGTTTGAGCTGGATCAGTTCTGTCTTCTTGGTTTTTCTGAAAGGCCCTGTTTCTCAGATTGGTCAGGGCCACCTGCAGTTTTTATTCAGTAACCTTAGGGGCTAACAACCGTTGTGAACACTTAGCCCCTGCTCTGTCTTACAAGTTTCTGACCTTCTTTACCTGACTCTGCTAGATCACAACTCTGGTTAATTATCACTACACTGTGAGTTTTTACTCTGTGGAAACATAACTTTTTCCTTTGTTTTCCACACTATTAAAGTTTTGACACCCAGAATCTTCATCTAGGGCAAACTCACTAATCCTGGATGTTGCACAGGACTCTGTCCTGGGCACTCTTCTCTTTTCTATCCATACCATTTCAGTTAGTGATCTCATCAGCTCATTGAGATTTAATCTCTTTGTTAATGATAATAAAATCTGTTCGACCCTAACTTCTCTGTTGACCTCAGATCTTTTCCCTTAACTCTGCTCTCCTAACTTCCCTAATATTGTCAAGGACACCACCATCCTCTCAGTCCCTTAGGCCCACAACTTAGGGGTCTTCCTTGGCTTGTCATTCCCTAACCCCACCCTACCTCAGAGGAATTTCAGAGGTTATCTACTCCAATCCTTTATTTTAAACATGAAGGAATTGATTCCTAGAAATGAGTTGCTCAGGACTGCAAAGATTTCAACCTGGGTCCACTTTGATATACCAGTATTCCATATACTTTATACAGAAAGCAGTTCTAAATTGCTCAAAAATTTGGGTCTGGGGGCGGAGTCAAGATGGCGGAGTAGAAAGACGCATGTTTACGAGCTCCAAACCCACAGCCCATAGAATTAATGTAAAAAGAGATCCCCATAAGTTCTGGATCACTGTAAGGTGTGCAGAAACAGAGTGGAATAGATTTCCGTTCCAGAGAGCCCTGGAGAGCCATCCGCAGGGTCCATCGCACCCCAGAAAGCGAAGCCCACCCCAGCGCTGCCCTGGCCGTGGCCCCAGAGAAGCTGATCCGAGCAGCCTTCAGGGACGGAGGCTCCGGCGACCGGGAAAGTCCCTCCGCCCACAGAAGCTACAGGTCAGTGAGAGAGAGAGAGAGAGATGCTGGGCTGGACGAGAGGGGGAGCGGAGTGTCTCCGTGACTCGGGCCCCCTCGAGAGAAAGCAGTGGAAGCAGAGGCGGGGGCGGCGGCGGAGGCAGCAGCTGCAGCTGCGGCAGTGGCTCGGGACTCCCCCAGCAGCTGGTAGGATCTGCATTACTGAGAGTCTCTGCATAAACCCCCTGAGGGAGCTGAGCCTGGGAGACGGCACTGCCCCCACCCCAGCACCAGAACTAAAGCTCACATTGATCAGCAGCCGTGCGTGGTGCAGAAAGCCCATTTGAATCTCAGACCCCAAGCACTAGCTGGGCGGATCTAGGCGGGGGTGGACAGGAATCTCAGAAGTCAAGTAACTGGCTGGGAAAATGCCTAGAAAAGGGAAGAAAAATAAGACTATAGAGAGTTTTTTCGAACAGATGCAAATGATCCCGACTTTCCGATCTGACGAGGAGGACGTATTCTTGCCATCAGGGAAAGACGTGGAGGGCGGGGCCTTGGTACCCCAGACATCCCAGGGGGATTTCGGGTGGGCTCAGGCCTTGGAAGAGCTCAAAAAGAATTTTGAAAAGCAAGTTAGACAGGTGGAGGAAAAACTGGGAAGAGAAATGAGAGAGATGCAAGAAAAGTATGAAAAACGGGTCAGTACCTTAGTAAAGGAGACCCAAAAAAATGCTGAAGAAAATAACACCTTGAAAAATAGGCTCACTCAATTGGCAAAAGAGGTTCAAAAAGCCAATGAGGAGAAGAATGCTTTCAAAAGCAGAATTAGCCAAATGGAAAAAGAGGTTCAAAAGCTCACTGAAGAGAATAATTCTCTCAAAATTAGAATGGAACAGATGGAGTCTAATGACTTTACGAGAAACCAAGAAATCATAAAACAAAACCAAAAGAATGAAAAAATGGAAGAGAATGTGAAATATCTCATGGGAAAAACAACTGACCTGGAAAATAGATCCAGGAGAGACAATTTAAAAATTATGGGACTACCTGAAAGTCATGATCAAAAAAAGCCTAGATATCATCTTCCATGAAATTATCAAGGAAAACTGCCCTGACATTCTACAACCAGAGGGCAAAATAAGTATTGAAAGAATCCATCGATCACCACCTGAAAGAGATCCAAAAAGAGAAACTCCTAGGAACATTGTGACCAAATTCCAGAACTCCCAGGTCAAGGAGAAAATCTTACAAGCAGCTAGAAAGAAACAATTCCAGTATTGTGGAAATAAAATCAGGATAACTCAAGATCTAGCAGCTTCTACATTAAGGGATCGAAGGGTGTGGAATAGGATATTCCAGAAGTCAAAGGAACTAGGACTCAAACCAAGAATCACCTACCCAGCTAAACTGAGTATCATACTTCAGGGGAAAATATGGTCTTTCAATGAAACAGAGGACTTTCAAACATTCTTGATGAAAAGACCAGAGCTGAAAAGAAAATTTGACTTTCAAACACAAGAATGAGAAGAAGCATGAAAAAGTAAACAGCAAAGAGAAGTCTTAAGGGACTTCCCAGAAGTGAACTGTTTACATTCCTACATGGAAAGACAATATTTGTAACTCTTAAAACTTTTCAGTACCTGGGTAGTTGGTGGGTCCATACACACACATGTACATGCACACACATATACACACATGCACACACAGAGACAGAGAGCACAGATTGAATTGAATAGGATGGGACCATATCTTAAAAGAAATTAAGGTAAATGGTGAGAGAGAAATGTAGTGGGAGGAAAGAGGGTGAAATGGAATGGGGTAATTATATGTCATTTAAGAGGCAAGTAGGAGACTTTTTAGTGGAGGGAAAAAGAGGAGAACTGAGAAAAAAAACCAAAAAACAAGAAGTTTACCCTCATCACATTTGACTAAAGGAAGGAATAAAATGCACACTCATTTTGGTATGGAAACCTATCTTACAGTATAGGAAAGTGGGGGAGAAGGAGATAAGCAAGGGGGGGGGATGATAGTAGGGAGGGCAAAGGGAGGAGGGAGCAATTTGAAGTCAACACTTGGGGAGGGACAGGATCAAAAGACAGAAGAGAAACAATGAGGGGCAGGGTAGGATGGAGGGTAATTCAGTAAGTCTTACACAACACGACTATCAGGGAAGTCATTTGCAAAACTACACAGAAATGGCCTATATAGAATTGCCTGCCTTCCCAAAGGGAACGGGTGGGGAGGGAGGGATGGGGAGAATTTGGAACTCAAAGTTTTAGGAACAACTGTATAGTATTTGTTGTTGCTACTAGGAAAGAAGACATACAGTTAATGAGGAATAGAACGTCATCTGGCCCTACAGGAGAAAAGAGAAAATGGAGACAAGAGAAGGGAGGGATGACAGAAGAGAGGGCAGATTGGAGATAGGGAAAATTAGATTGCTTGGGGTATTGGGGTGGGGGGAGGGGATAAAAGGGGAGAAAATTTGGAACCCAAAATTTTGTGAAAATGAATATAAAAAGTTAAATAAATAAAAAAAAATTGGGTCTGACATACATTCATCAATCACTTCTCAAGGCTAGCTGTGATACATTTCAGAGCAGGAGATATACTATGGTCTCTAAAGAATTAAAGTTGGGCATTACACAGAGGGGCACATAATGGGCATGTGTAGGTTGCAATATGTGTTAAATGAAGAATCACACAGAAGTGATGTAAAAGATATTATCAGTGGCCTCTGACCAAAAAAGGAGGTAGAGCAGTCACATAGCAAGAGCAGAACTGCCTCTTCCTTTGAGATACATGCCCTATCTAGAGATCTTGACAAAGATACTAGAACACAAGATAATTACAGTGATGGGTATTATTAACATTTTGTGGAATCAAAGAAATTGGATGAAGAACCCCATTTCTCTGCCAAACCATATTCTTAGCTTCTTTCAAAGTCCAGCTTCGGACCTGTGTCTTCCATGAAGCCTTTTCTGGGTACGTTACTCCCAATGATTTTTCTTGCAAAGAATTACTATAGCTTTTATCTTCTGTACTATACAATCAAGTAAACATTAACTTAAAAGTTCTCTAGTTGTTTAATGCTTACATATCTCAGTTAAGATTGTAAACTACGTAAACGTAGGTATGTTTTCTCTTATCCTTCCTTATTATCTAATCCTGGTAAACCAATAGGAAATTTTTATTAGTGCCTTTTAACTAGAAATACTAGAAAGACAAAAAGAAATCATATTGGACCAAGAAATTGTATAAATTAGGTGTAGTTATCATCTATCTAGTCACTTAAACCAGGAAAACTGAGGCTAAGAATTGATAGCCATGGAAAATGCTTAACATAAGGGGAATAGAGAAGAAAGTTTGGAGAATCAGGAGAGCACAGTAGCAATCAGATACCAAAGTGAATATCAAGGAGGGGTGCCTGTGCAGAAAGATTGGGAAGGACAGTGTAGCAGGCTGTGGAGGAGCAATCTCCCACTTATTAAATGAAGTAATAACAGCACTGTTGTACTATCTAGGCTATGAATGGGCTTAACTGTAAAGTGTAAAAAAATAAAAACGCGTGAGAAGGAAATCAGTTGCATTGTCAAACTAAAAGAAATGTGGCATGCAATAACATGGAGAGTGAGAAATTGTCTCATGTTTTATGGTTATTTCTGTGTTTACCTCTGGAGGGTGATTTTTTTTTTGTGCTCCACATCTAACCACAAAGAAGAAAAAATTATAATTCTGTTGTGAGATATATTTGTGTTATAAAAACATAAAGGACAAAGTGAGCTTTTTAAAGAAAATGCTTTTATAAATCTATCAAACACTAGAGATTGGCATATTGAAACTTCAAGATATATGAAAAGATATTAAACTAGACTTAACAATAGTTACCTAGAAACTGCTGAGCCAGAAGTGGGAAATTTTAAACATTCATTGCATAAGTTTTTTTTTTCTTAACTGAGATTGTTAACTTTATAATAGTTTTGAAAATAAAAGCATACTTCCCCAATTTACATAGGAATTTGAATCCTAGCTTTGACTATCCTAGTTATCCTGTTTCAGTTTCCTTCTCTATAAAGTGGTAATAATATTGTTTGCATTGACTGCCTCACAGAGTTGTTTTAAGGAAAGCCCTTTGTAAATTATGCAAGCTGAACAGACTTGTTACCCCCTTTCTCACCCCACGTCTATACACAGTAGGAAAAGGAAATAAATTGAAGGAAATGACTAGTGACTTATGAATGCATAAAGTACAACCACTAACTGCTAAAAAAAAAATGCCAATTCAGGTATGAATCCTTATAAGTAATGATTGTAATAATAGCTGGCACTTACTGTGTGCCATTCTCTGCACTCAGCACTTTACAGTTATTATCTCATTTGATCTTCACAATAACCCTGGGAGGTAGGTACAATTTTTTTAAATTTTAAAATGATTTATTTTTAGTTTTCAACATTCATTTTTATAAGATTTTGAGTTCTAAATTCCCCCCATGACAGCATGCACACCAATATAGGCCATACATACATGATCTTATTAAACACATTTCCACATTAGTCATGTTGTGAAGAAATCAGAACAAAAGAGAAAAGAAATATGAGAAAGGAAAAACAAAAACAACAGCCAAAAAAAGAAAATATTACCTTCAATCTGCTTTCAGACTCCATAGTTCTTTCTCTGGATATAGATAGCATTTTCCCTCATGAATCTTTTGGAATTGTCTTAAGATTGTTGCGTGGCTCAGGAGAGCTAAGTCTGACAGTCAGTCGTTGCACAGTGTTGTTACTGTGTACAGTATTTCCTGATTGTGCTCAATTCACTCAGCATCAGTTCATGCAAGTCTTTCTAGGTTTTTCTGAAGTGTATCTGCTCACTATTTCTTATGGAACAATAGTATTCCATTATATTCATAAACCACAACTCATTCAGCCATTCGCCAATTGATGGGCATCCCTCAATTTTCCATTCTTTGCCAGCATGAAAAGAGTTGCTATAAATATTTTTGTGCACGTGAGTCCTTTTCCCTTTTTTATGATCTCTTAGTGATGTAGACCTAGTAGTAGTATTGCTAAATCAAAGGGCATGCACAATTTTGTAGCCCTTTGGGCATAGTTCCAAACTCTACTCCAGAATAGTTAAGTTTACAACTCAGCCAACGATACATTCATGTTCGAATTTTCCCACATTTTCTCCAAAACTTATTATTTTCCTGTTTTTTCATGTTAGCCCATCTGATAGGTGTGATGTGGTATAGTAGGTGCAATTATCCCCATTTACAGATGAAGAAACGGAAGTTAAGTGACTTAACCAGGGTTCCATAGCTAAGAAGTATTGGAGGCCAGGTTCATACTCAAGTTATCCTGCCACTAGACCTGGACCTTTATCCACTGTGCCACCTAGTTGAATGAATGAATGAGTGAATTAATAAATAAAAAGTATTTACTAAACAACATACACAAAGCACTGTGCGAAGTGCTGGGGATACAAATAGAAAAGTAAGGCCTTCCCAGCTCTCAAAGAGATTACATTATAAATGGAAAACAATATCAGCTGTCAATCAGAGATGGAAAAGTCCCATAGTTCTTAAAAGGGGCAAATGCTTCTCTAAAATCAAAATGCCATTACTTTTTTTAAAAAAATTAATTTATTTCCTTTTAATTTACAACATTTAGTTCCACAGCTTTTGAATGTTAAATTTTCTCCCCCTCTCCTCCCATCCCTCTACAAGATGGCGTGCAGTCTGATATAGGCTCTACACTTATACATCATATTGAACATCTGTTCACGTTAGTCATGTTGTAGAGATGAATTGCAACCAATGGAATGAACCACAAGAAAGAAGAAACAAAACAAAAAGAGAGGGGGGCAAATAGTATGTTTTGATCTGCATTCAGACTCCACAATTCTTTCTCTGGATGTAGATAGCATTTTCCATCATGAGTCTTTTGAAGTATATGATGCCATTTCTACTGATAAAATGGTATCAGGTTGTGATACTGAATCACTAGATGGTGCCAAAGACTTTGGTGACATTCACTTTCTTTTCTGTGTCTTCAGTAGCCTAAGTAGGCAGCCCCTAAAGGAGCAGTTGCTCAGCTGCATCTCCATAGTATGCCATTTACAGGAAGTTTGCTAAAAAACATTCAAAGATCTTCGAATTCAGGGTTCTGGGCTATCTCCATGCGGGTCTGGGGGAAGATGATGGTTTGGCTTCCTAGCACATCCACATGCCCATCTCTTTCTCTGTGCCTTGCTGCTTCAGCTAGACTGGTTTGCCTACCCTTTGGATGGCAGTTGGTTGGCAGTTGGTGAGAATGACTGGCTGCTTCTTCATTGGAATTATTTCCCTGGATGATCTCTGTGATGACTGGAAGCAGAGACTATGATCTGGGGGATGCTGCCACTCAGGACTCTTGTGCTTACCTGACTCTTGGTGGCATTTGATCAGCAGTTGTTGCTGGTGAGTGGGAAGAAGGTTGGCAACTTTTCCATGATAATTTCTCCTACTGATGACAGCTTGGCTAAAAGCAAATGTAGTTGTTTGTGGTCACCACTATTCCCAGGACTCAAGTTCAGGGTCCTGGGCTGTCTCCATTGGAATCTGAGGATAGATGGAGGTCAAAGTAATGGTGATTGTTTGACTTGTCTGGCTCTCACTGTCTCCTGTCCTCTTTCTTTGCTTTTATAGATGCATGAGATTAGATTATAAAACACACCTGCGTAGCTTGTTTATTTCTTTATATAAAAATGTGTATGTGTATGATTGTGTGACTGTGGACTACTTAAGTCAGCCTACATTCCCAGGTGGATCTTTCTGTGCATCTCAGTGTATTTCAGTATCAGAACGGATGAATAGTGCCTGTGGTAGTTATTATGCAAGTGTGCATACATTCTCTTAGGATGTTTTGTATTTCTGTAGCAACCCTTCCCCTACAGATGAAATAACATAATTGCAAAGATGAGCACGGGATTGGCACATGTTTGATCTTTCTTGTTAAACAGGGTCACAGAATTTAGATTTGTCCATCTAGTCTAATCCATACTTGAAAGAAATCCCTACCATGACATTCTTGACGTTATCATCCATCCTTTGCTTTATGATCTCTAATAAGAAGGAAACTATCACCTCTTGAGGAAACCACTTCCACTTGTGGAAAACTTTAATTATTGGGAAGATTTTCCTGAATTCAAGCATTTGTTTGCCTCTTGGTAACTTCCTCTCATTGCCCTTGGTTCTACTTTTTGAGGTCAAGCAAAACAAGTATAATTCCTCTTCCAGTTGATAGTCTTTCAGATATTTCAAGAAAACTATCATGTCTTTCCTGAGTCATGACACTCTGTTCTCCAACTAAACATCTCTAATTCTTCAACCCCATGACATAGACTCAAGGCATTTCCCTATTCTGATCACCCTCCTCTGGATGCACTCCAGCTCATCAATATTCCTATTAAACTTTGCCCATAACTGAACATAGTACTCCATATGTGTTCTGATGAGGGCAGAGTATAAGAGAACGATCACCATCTTATTTCTGGAAGGTATGTGTTAAGAACAGTGAATTGTCTCAGGTAAATTTCCTGAGGGTAAGCAATACATTTTTTCCATTGAGTATCTAACAGAGATAATAAACTTTAAAGTGCTATATAAATATGAATATTGAAATTAATATAGTGTAGAAGAGTCAGTTGATCTTTATTTTTTTAGTTTTATCTTTATGGTCCACTAATCTTTTTTTTCTCTTAGCTAATTTTCTGATTTAGTCTCAGTATCTCTCTCTACCCCCCCTCCCTCCCCCCCTTCCCCCTCCCTCTCTCCCTCCCTCTCTCCTCCCCTCCCTTCTTCCCTGATAAATTATTACCTCTTGTTAATTTTGTCTCTTCGAGACAAACAGAAAGTTATTTTGACTACCATCCAAGTCAATGTTATAGGCATAGAGGAATTGAAATACTTTTTATGTTGATCATTTGACTTGAACAAAATCCATCAGCTATAATAATTTTTAATACATATGTTTTCCAAAATTAAAATAATGACAATTATAAAGACATTAACAATGCCTTAATTCAAAGGAAGGTTAATTTTAAGCCCCCTTCAACAATGTAAAATGATTTTAAACCCTAAATCTCATAGCTCTGTCCTCAAAGGTTTTAGAGTCAACCGATACCAAATTGACAAGATATGTAAAATGTCAGAATATACCGTTGATATATAAACATGTCTCTCTTAGAATATGTACCAGGTAGGCAGATGTTCCTTGATGGTGCTTAGTGTCCAGGTGCTGAAGACTAAGATATTTTTGAGTTATATCTGGAACTAGCATCAATGCTCTAAGAAGTTACCCTAAAAGATAACTGCCAAGTCTTTTCTTAGCAATATATAATCTCACTATAATGTTTCAATAATATAGGTTACTTGTTCCAGCATTCACTTTCTTAGAATAACCCACATACATGACCGGATTAAATGCTTTTCAAGAAGATTAATACTCTTTTCTGAGCTAGATTGAATCAAAGATATAACAAAAGAATGTGGCTGAAGATTTGTTCCAAGTGCTGACATACAGGGAGAGGCTTCCTCCCTGCTGTGGTCTAGAGACCATCATCATACCTGAAAGACCAAACTATGAGACCTGATAAGGGAATAGAGACAGTTGAGGGGAAGAGCCTTTCCCCATCTTAGCATGACTTTACCATTCTTAGACCCTTTCCACCAGAGCCTGCTCTGGTCCTTTGCTTAACTTAAATTTTCTTCATTGCTGTACTTATAAATTGTGATTTTGAACATAGTATTAATTTTTTATGACTAAGAAGCATGGTTGTTTCTTTTGTTTACCTGATAAGATAGCTTAACATCTTTATTATTTCAAAGGACTTTTACTTCTTCACATAAGTATTGTATCTGGTATATGAAAGAGAAAAGGTTTGCGTTCTAAGAGAAATGGAAGTAAAAGGGGAATTTAAAATAAGTTTAAGAAAAAAGGGAAATGGTGTGATATTTAAAAATGCAGTTGACAGGATAAGTATATTTACTGTGGTCATTAATGAATGCCAAATGATATTGGGGCTGTTGAAATCAAGTTTATCCTTTTTTCTCTATTATTATTCAGTTTTGATTTTTAATTATGCCGGTGCAGCATAAATGATAAAAATGGAGAGGACCAGATCCAGATTCCAAAACATTCTGAACTCAAAGGCAAAATATTATTAGCAGCAGAAATACAGTTTTTACTTTTCAATCACATTTAAATTCATGAAGAATGTAATTATTTTTTGTTCTCATGGTGTTTTGTGCATTGTGGTCTAAGTTTTTTCCTTTATATTTTTGTCAATATTTTCTTTTATGGTTATGGAGCACATAGTTAGGTGTCATGTAGTTAATAAATGTTTGTTCACAATGAATATAGGTTTTAAAAAGTATTTACCTTTTGGTGCCTGTTCATTTTAGTTTTAGTTATGATTTTTCAAAAAGATTGCAACTCTTCATATACTTCTTTCAGCTCTTAGGGGTTGGACTTAATGACCTATAAGATCCCCTTCTAACTCTTAAGATTCAGTGATTTTTTTGATGTTTTGCTTTCATGTGTCTAATGTGAAGAACCATTGCCAGGCTCAAAGGACTGGGATCACAGTTGCCTCTCCTTAGACATCTCTTCATGACTAGTCTTCAGCAGTCCAGGTTCAGTCTTGGAGGAAACTCTAATAAGAGAAATAGGCCTCCCTTTTCTCATACTCTTTGTCTTCTTAACACTCCATCCTTGAAGCTCCAGGGAAAATTACTTGAAGCTTAGGTTTTTGACTCAAATCTAGGGTATCCTTACAGAAGGATATATAATGGTATAGTATGAATCTGTTGGAGATAGGTATTTATTTCCTACACAAAAAAGAAATGTTGAACAAAAACTTAGTACATTGTTACTCTCTTGAGAGGCTAACTTGAACCTTCTCAGAACAAAAAAGAGTTGACTGGAATGCTGGATAAGCATTGCTGTGTTTTACCTTATTTCTGCATAGTCTTCTCAAAATTCATGTCTGTTGACCAGCTAGGCCCAAGACTTTGTCTCCTTGTCATGGTAATCATCTTTTCCAAGACAGAAACTTGTAAGCTCCACCATGAAAACTTAGGGCCTCCTGAACTCACAAGTTGCCTCCATGTTTGGATACATCCATGTTTGAGATGGATGTTGGGTCACCTATACTGAAAAGGAAACACAAAATGAAAAAGGCAGTCGGGGCCTCAGTCAAGCTGGCCTAGTTGAGTGCTCCTATTCTAACTGCTGTGTGGGAGTGGTTGCCATAGTGTTGAGATGGAAAAAAAGCAGTCACCCTCACCCCATCCCTCTAATGAGAGATCCAAAGAGTACTCACATGCTCTGCAACTGGGGAAAAAGATGGATTTAAAGAGAACTTGTAGCCTTTTAAAGATCCATTTAGTCATTGGATCTAGCTGCTCAGTAACCAGTTAGCACCTTTGACTCTTAATTGCCTACTAACTAGTTTGGGGCTGCATTATCCCTCAAAACACTCAAGCAATGAACACATATTCAGCCCAAAGCAGGAGGATAAATTCTCTATGTACTTTATGCAGCCTCCTATTAAATATGTAAATAAGATCATTACTTGTACATATCCATTTGTTTTTAATTCAGTAATTGTGTTACTATAAACTCAAAATGTATATACAGCTAAATATAATAATGTAATATAAACTCTATTTGAATGAATTGCAGACAAATATAATTGAAATCAATAAACTTTAAGCATGATATGGCCAAGAACCTGAGCGGTAGGCTTATATAGTTTGGATACTTCTTAATAATTGTCTTTTTGATTTGTGCCCCAACTCAGGCACATTCTGGGAACATTAGAATTTGACTTGTGTCTAGGTATCCACAAAAATTAGAAAGGACCCTTGACTCCCAAGTAACAAACATCTATCTAATAAAATATTAAATACAATTCAATGATCACTAAAAGTGTATCACGTCCAAGACACTGTGTTGGAGATGTAAAAATAAAAATGAAATGTTTTCCATCCTCTTATAGATCACCAGAACTAGCTTTGAAAATAGCCACACAAAAAACCTGAAACTTGGGACACCCTGGGAGTAGAACCTGACTATAACATAAAATTAGAAAATGAGAAATAGTCTGGAATAATGAGCAAACAGCATTAAAAACCTGACCAGAGAAAGTTATTATGGTGATGAAGTTCAAACTCAGAAAAAGACAACATTATCAAAACACACAAAGCCTCAAAGAAAAATGTGAATTGTTCTCAGGTCCCCCAAAAGAATCCCTTGAAGAGTTGAAAATGGATTTTAAAAGTCAAATAAGAGAAGGAAAAACTGGAGAAAGAAATGAGTGATGGAAGTAAATCATAAAAAAAAAGGCAAAGGCTTGGTAACAATGCCTTTGCCAATCCCCTTAATTTGGGATTTGTTCTGTGAAGTTTGGATTCAGTCAAAGGGCTGCATTTGAGGACTTAAAGGGTCACATGTGGCTTGAGGCTGCAGGTTGCCCACCTTTGCCACCTTGGAGGAACTGAAAGCTTACAGGTCCCTGTATTATCTCTGAAATTAGAATTATCTCTGAAAACAGCTGCCAAAAAAACCCTGAAGCTTGGGCTCATGCCCCCTATATATCAGAAGTAGAGCCTTACTTTAGCATGAGTTAAAAGTCAAACAACAGGCTTGAAAAATAGCAGAAAAAAGATCTTAACTATAGAAGGTTACTATGATGGCAAGGAAGATCAAAACACAAACTCAGAAGACTATAAAGTCAAAAGTGCTGCATTAAAGCCTCAGAGAAAAAATATGAATTGTTATCAGGTCATGGAAAAGCTCAAAAAGGATTGTTAAAATGAAGTAAGAGAAGTAGAGGAAAAATTAGAAAGAGAAATGAGAGCAATGCAAGCAAATCATGAAAAAGGAATCAACAGCTTGGTAAAGGAGGCACAAAATATACTGAAGAAAATAACACCTTAAAAAACAGAATAGGCCAAATGGTAGAAGAGGAACAAAAATCCAATAGAGAGAAGAATGCTTTGAAAAGCAGAGTTGGCCAAATGGAAAGAGAGGTACAAAACTTCACTGAAAAAAGGAACTCTTTAAAATGTAGAATTGGCTAAATGGAAAATGAGGTACAAAAGCTCACTGAAAAAAATTCTGTAAAAATCAGGATTGGACAAGTAGAAGCTAATGACTTTGTGAAACAGTAAGAAACAATGAAACACAATGAAAAGAATGAAAAAAATAAGAGGAAAATGTAAAATGTCTTACTAGCAAAACAACTGACCTGGAAAATAGATCCAGGAGAGATAATTTAAGGTTTATTGAATGACCTGCAGTCCATGATCCAAAAGAGAGCCTACATATAATTTTTCAAGAAATTATCAAGGCAAGCTACCCTGATATTTTAGAACTTAAGGTAAAATAGATATTCAAAGAATCAACCAATCACCTTCTGAACGAGATCTCCAGATAAAAACTCCCAAGAATATTATGGCCAAATTTCAGAGTGCCAGGTCAAGGAAAAATGTTGCAGTTCACAAAACAACAACAGCAGCGTCAGAAATAAATAAGCGAACCAGAGCAGAACAACAACAAGAGCGTCACAAATAAACAAGCGAACCGGAGAAGAACAACAACAAGAGTGTCACAAATAAACAAGCGAACCAGAGCAGAACAACAAGAGCGTCACAAATAAATAAGCGAACCAGAGCAGAACAACAACAAGAGCGTCACAAATAAATAAGCGAACCAGAACAGAACAACCACAACAAGAGCATCACAAATAAATAAGCGAACCGGAGCAGAACAACAACAAGAGCGTCACAAATAAACAAGCGAACCGGAGCAGAACAACAACAAGAGCGTCACAAATGAATAAGCGAACCAGAGCAGAACAACAACAAGAGCGTCACAAATAAACAAGCGAACCAGAGCAGAACAACAAGAGTGTCACAAATAAACAAGCGAACCAGAGCAGAACAACAACAAGAGCGTCACAAATAAATAAGCGAGCCAGAGCAGAACAGCAACAACAACCACAGCGTCACAAATGAATAAGCGAGCCAGAGCAGAACAAGAGCATCACAAATAAATAAGCGAGCCAGAGCGGAACAACAAGAGCGTCACAAATAAATAAGCGAGCCAGAGCGGAACAACAAGAGCGTCAGAAATAAACAAGCGAACCAGAGCAGAACAACAACAAGAGCGTCACAAATAAATAAGCGAACCGGAGCAGAACAACAACAAGAGCGTCACAAATAAACAAGCGAACCAGAGCAGAACAACAACAAGAGCGTCACAAATAAACAAGCGAACCGGAGCAGAACAACAACAAGAGCGTCACAAATAAACAAGCGAACCGGAGCAGAACAACAACAAGAGCGTCAGAAATAAACAAGCGAACCGGAGCAGAACAACAACAAGAGCGTCACAAATAAACAAGCGAACCGGAGCAGAACAACAAGAGCGTCACAAATAAACAAGCGAACCGGAGCAGAACAACAACAAGAGCGTCACAAATAAACAAGCGAACCGGAGCAGAACAACAAGAGCGTCACAAATAAACAAGCGAACCGGAGCAGAACAACAAGAGCGTCAGAAATAAACAAGCGAACCGGAGCAGAACAACAAGAGCGTCAGAAATAAACAAGCGAACCAGAGCAGAACAACAACAAGAGCGTCACAAATAAATAAGCGAACCGGAGCAGAACAACAACAAGAGCGTCACAAATAAACAAGCGAACCAGAGCAGAACAACAACAAGAGCGTCACAAATAAACAAGCGAACCGGAGCAGAACAACAACAAGAGCGTCACAAATAAACAAGCGAACCGGAGCAGAACAACAACAAGAGCGTCAGAAATAAACAAGCGAACCGGAGCAGAACAACAACAAGAGCGTCACAAATAAACAAGCGAACCGGAGCA
This sequence comes from Bettongia penicillata ogilbyi, assembly GCA_023548195.1. Classification (NCBI taxonomy): domain Eukaryota; kingdom Metazoa; phylum Chordata; class Mammalia; order Diprotodontia; family Potoroidae; genus Bettongia; species Bettongia penicillata. Next base: position 3,166,379 of record JAJHZJ010000167.1, on the reverse strand, counting down.
GAACAACAAGAGCGTCACAAATAAACAAGCGAACCGGAGCAGAACAACAACAAGAGCGTCACAAATAAACAAGCGAACCGGAGCAGAACAACAAGAGCGTCACAAATAAACAAGCGAACCGGAGCAGAACAACAAGAGCGTCAGAAATAAACAAGCGAACCGGAGCAGAACAACAAGAGCGTCAGAAATAAACAAGCGAACCGGAGCAGAACAACAAGAGCGTCACAAATAAACAAGCGAACCGGAGCAGAACAACAAGAGCGTCAGAAATAAACAAGCGAACCGGAGCAGAACAACAAGAGCGTCAGAAATAAACAAGCGAACCGGAGCAGAACAACAAGAGCGTCACAAATAAACAAGCGAACCAGAGCAGAACAACAACAAGAGCGTCACAAATAAATAAGCGAGCCAGAGCAGAACAGCAACAACAACCACAGCGTCACAAATGAATAAGCGAGCCAGAGCAGAACAACAAGAGCATCACAAATAAATAAGCGAGCCAGAGCGGAACAACAAGAGCGTCACAAATAAATAAGCGAGCCAGAGCAGAACAACAAGAGCGTCACAAACAAATAAGCGAACCGGAGCAGAACAACAACAAGAGCGTCAGAAATAAACAAGCGAACCGGAGCAGAACAACAACAAGAGCGTCACAAATAAATAAGCGAACCGGAGCAGAACAACAACAAGAGCGTCACAAATAAATAAGCGAGCCGGAGCAGAACAACAAGAGCGTCACAAATAAATAAGCGAACCGGAGCGGAACAACAACAAGAGCGTCACAAATAAACAAGCGAACCAGAGCAGAACAACAAGAGCGTCAGAAATAAACAAGCGAACCAGAGCAAAACAACAAGAGCGTCAGAAATAAACAAGCGAACCAGAGCAGAACAACCACAAGAGCGTCACAAATGAATAAGTGAACCAGAGCAGAACAACAAGAGCGTCAGAAATAAACAAGCGAACCGGAGCAGAACAACAACAAGAGCGTCACAAATAAATAAGCGAACCGGAGCAGAACAACAACAACGTCACAAATAAATAAGCGAGCCAGAGCAGAACAACAAGAGCGTCACAAATAAATAAGCGAACCGGAGCAGAACAACAAGAGCGTCACAAATGAATAAGTGAACCAGAGCAGAATGGGGCCCACAGAAGTCAGGTACGGAGCCATAGCCAGGCTCACACAAGACTTCGCGGCTGCTTCGTTAAAGTTCTGGAAGGCTTGGAATGTGCTATTCCAGAGGGCAAAAGGGCTAGGACTAAAACCAAGGATCACCTACCCAGCAAAACAGTATAATCCTTCAAGGCAAAAGAAAAAATGAATTGTTGATGACATGAAGGACTTTCAAATATTACTGTTGAAAAGATGATAGTTGAATATGAAATTTGAATTTCAAACACAAGAAGCCTCAAAAGCTTAAACCAAAAAGAGTAATACTAAGAGGTTTGAGAAGACTAAATTGGGGTCCTATATGGGAAAAATTATACTTGCAACTCCTAAAAATATTATGATTATTAGTTAGAAGGAATATACATGCAGAGGGGCCAAAGATCCGAATTTAATATGATGGAATGATATCAGACTAAAAGTAAAATTAAGGGATTAGAAAGAGGATTGCAGTGGGTGTAAGAAGGGAGATGGGTAGGATGGAGCAAATTATCTCACATAAAAAAGAAGCACTGAAGAGCTTTCACAGGGGAAGAGAAGATGGGGAGGTAATAGCAGATAATGTTGTACCTTACTTTCGCTGGAATTGACTGAAAAAAGGAATAACACACATACTCGGTTGGGTATAGAAATCTATCTAACCCTATAGGAAGTAGGAGAAGGGAGTAGGGAAGATAAAAAGAGGGGCAGATAGAACGGAAATCATATTAGGGGAGATAGTGTCAGAAGTAAGGGACAGTATAAAAGGAAAGAGCTGTTTAGTCATTACTCATGTCTGACTTCATTCCCATTATCACCTCTACTATTTGATATTGTATTAGATCCATTTCTTCAATCAAAATTGAAGGAATAAAAAATAGATAATGGGAAAACAAAACTATTACCCTCTGAAGATTATGTCATGGTATACTTGGGGAATCTTAGAGATTCAACTGAAAAACATTGAAATAATTAAAAACTTTAGCATAGTTGCAGGATATAAAATAAACCCACATATATCATCAGCATTTCTATATATTAGCAACAAAGTCCAGTGGCAAAAGATGGAAAGAAATTCCACTTAAAATAACCATAGACAATATAAAATACTTGGGAGTCCACCTGGCAAGACAAACCCAGTAACTATATGATCACAATTACAAAACACTTTTCACACAAAGTCAGATTTAAACAATTGGAGAAATATTAATTGCTTATATTTTGGAATATTCCAACATATTCCATTTGTGATTGTTTTTAGAGACCTTTGATTCATTTGTTTCCTCCAACTGATTCATATTCTCAGCTAACCATGCCTGGTTTGCAAATTCAGGTGTGATAATCACGAAAACCATATCACATTCAGTCAACTCATTTCAGTATTCTACAATTTGAGACTACTTCCTTTTTTGCACTTCACTTTTTATTGCACCTCCTTTTGTCTCCAGTACTAATCTACTCTGATTTTTAGTATAGAGTCTTAGTCATGTAACATTATAAAATTAGTCTGTGACTTTTAGAAACTGTAAGTAAGATGTCAAAACTCCTTGTTTATTATCTGGATTATGACCTTTGTTTCTAAAGCAGCATGAATAGGTAAAATGTAAAGATAACTTTGACCAAAGAATGGCTTTCTGACTATGCCTAAATATCTGCCTGTGCCATCTTGTCATGTAAGCAAATATTAACACTTAGAAGAATATTATGGATTCTAAAAATTAAGTATTTTTATGATTCAATGGATTTATTGTATCATTGATATGGGTGCTTTTTTTCCAGCAAGGGAGTCCTCTTCAAGGTCCTATTCTGATGCCTTTTCTGTGGCATGGAGGTAATTCTGGATTCCTAAAGACTATGCCATCATAGTGCAAGCTCTTGTGATAATAATATTATTAATAGTATTTGGGAAATATTACTTGAATAATCGCATCAGGATCCCCCCTTTTTTTTGGTGGTAGGAGTGTCAACTATTTATTTAAGTAGTCTCCTTGGTGGCTTTAACCATCTAGGCATTCCATAGTACCAGTATTGATTTCATGAATGACATCACAAGTATGTGTGCCATCAGGGTTTCATTTCCTAGAATGGACCATCCCAAGGACTTCTATATTGGTTCTAGAGAGGTCTCTTGCCAGAGATCAGTGCCATATTTTAAAAACAATATTGATAATCTCATGGAGGCTGACATTTTCACTTTAATATTTTTCTAATCTTGTTCTGTCTTGGGGGCATTTTAATGATGAAGGCTGGGGCAAAAGGTCTTGCTCTAAGCATGAATATTAGAATGGTGAGGTGATTTAAGTTTTTGAGTTTCTTTCACCTCTTGTTTGCATTTCAAAGCTCCTACTTATAGCTTTGGTCTTTTAATCAGAAATGTTTGAAGATTCTTTATTCATTAAGGAGCATTTTAAAATGGAACCATAGGATCAAGCTCAGCTTTTAGGGTAAATTATTCCTGACTATAAGCATATATTTTTAAAATTAAAAAATATAGTTTTATTTAAAATTTTGAGTTCCAAATTCATTCTTTCCATCCTCCTGTCGAGGTGGTAAACAATCAGATATAGTTTATACACGTACAAGTATGTAACCTAATTCTATATTAGTCATTTTGTATAAGAAGACTGAAATAAAAGAAAAAAATGAAGTAAAGTGAAAACTAGCATGCTTCAGTCTGTATTCAGTCAATATCAGTTCTTCTTCTGGAGGCAGATAGTATGCGTCATCACTTGTCCTTTGGAATTGTCTTGGATCATTGCACTGCTGAGAATAGCTAAGTCATTCACAGTTCTCCATCACACAATATGGCTACTACTGTATACAACGTTCTCCTGGTTCTGTTCATTTAATTATGTAGCAGTTCATGTAAATCTTCCCAGGTTTTTCTGAAATCATCTTGCTTGTTTACCCATTCCCCAATTGATGGACATCCCTTTGATTTTCAATTCTTAGCCACCACAGAAAGAGTGGATAAACCAATTTTTTAAAGTTTATGTAAAATTTTTATTAGTTTTTGCAACATTGTATTCTAAACTCTCCTGTCATATGTTAGCACCTGCCAGGTCTTGTGTGATTCCCACTTGGTTCCTGTATTCTTAAACTTCCTTCTGGATGCTTCCAATATTTTTTCTTTGTTATAGGAGTATGGCATTCCTAAGACTTTTCCCAGGAGATGATCAGTTTATTCTTTCTATACAATTTTTATTTTTCGTACAATCTAATTTTTTAATAATTTTTTTAGGGAGTCCAGAGAATCTTAAGTTATGCTGAATTATTTTTCCAGGTCAGTTTTTTATATCAGAACTCTTATACTTTCTTCTAGTTTTTCAGTGTTTTGATTTTTTCCCCCTTTATATTTCTTGCTGTCTCATAAAAACTTGATTTCTTCTTGGTCTGTTTTAGTTTTCAGGAAGTCCATTGCTTAGGTAAGGTCTACTACTTTTTGTTTTCAGCTATTTCTTCTTCAGAAAATTTCCCTCAGAGGTTTATTTTATGTTCTTTTTTTCCCTTGCTTAATTTCTTTTCAGTTTTACTTAGTCTAATAGAAAATCTATTTTTTTCCCTTTGAGTTTATGCTTGCATTTTTTATAATGATACTGAGTTGAGTTTTTAGGAATCTCTGGATCTACAATAATTTTTTGTAGTGGTCATTTTTTTCTTTAGTTTACTCATCTCCAGAGCCTTAATTCTCAAATTAGGGCTTTGTACCAGAGCCAGACACTGTCCGCTACTGCACTTCTGGATGGGACGTTTTGCCCTGCTTGGCCTCATCCCAGGTTATGTAGATTCCTGTGCTGACCTCTATCTCCTAGGCTATGCTCTCTTAAATTTTTTGCATTCAGAATTCTGGAACTCCAGAACCCTCTCTTCTGTCTCAAAATAGAGTTCCAGGGAACCTTAGAACTCTGGGTGTCCAGTTGTTATTGGTCATTACAGCTTCTGGTGCTGTCTAGTGTCCCTGGTTCGACTTTCGATCATTTTGTTGATTTCTGAGGAAGGAGTACTCCTGTCTTGCTGTCTCTGGATGCTCTCCTTTTTTAACAGATGTTCAAAACATTGCCACAGTAACATCAAATGAGCAAAAGAACAGATGCAAAGAACAGAAAGTTTTAGAGTCTATAGTTTTAATCCTATATTTCTCATGGAAAATTAAAATTTTTAAAAATTAATTAAATGAACAGTTTTGACTACTTATCCAGAATAAATTGATCCCCTGGAATAGTAAGTAAATGATTATTCAAAAGCTATTTTAATTAAAAAGAGATTTAAATGGAAATTTATTTTATCAAGATTATAAAAAAGGTTAATTTTTCTAAAAGTATTCTCATATTAAAATGTATCTCTAGAATTTTGAGTTCATGACTCAGATTTAAATTAGTTAAAAACAGTATGAAAGATATTGAACTTATAGTAGTAATATTAATTCTGGTAAGTTAATGTTAAATTATGTAAAATTTTCCCAATTATTTACCAACTTTCCACATACAATTGGCAGACAAATTATGCAAAATAAAAAAGAGAGTAGACGTGGAATAAGTTAGTAATCTTCTATAACTTTAAAAAGATTGACTGTATTAATGTGTTTAAATATATCCAGATAATGATGTATATTATGAGCTTAATATGATAATGATGATATAAATATATTATAGTTATTCCCCTTTCTATTTATTTTAGCGTATTATTTTATAGAACTCAAATCATCACAAGTTTGGGTCTAAAAATATATATAAATATATTAATATTAATATATTTGAAAATGTGCTTTAATTTTTGCAGCAATATAAAAATTAATTTTAAAATTTATTTTGTTATTTGAATTATATTGTATTTTATTTATTTTATGTATATGTAACCTAAAATATTTTTATTTATTTTATTATTATATATTATATGATATATATGTATTATTTTATTATTATATTTATTATTTTAAAAAACTTCTGATATAGCAAAAGTTCTTTTGCTTCTCAGAATGCTTACTGGTCAAAAGTGTAGGGAAGTATTGCCTGCCACATTGAAACCACTGCAGAAGTGCTTACAGTGAAAATTCTTATGTTGTTTCTCTCTTCATTATGGAATTCAGCAATATTGTTTTAGTTGTGATAAGGCAAAAACTGCTAACTTTTCATCTGTTTCACACTTCTTCCTTCCCTGATAGGAATTTATATTTGAAGAAATAGCTCTGAATCCTCTTTTCCTAAATTATGAAGCTCTCCAAATTCTAGTATAGTATAATATGATTGTGTGATCTTGGTAGTATAGATTTTTGGAACAGTCCAGATAAGTTTCTTTTTCATTGAAACAAAAATTAAAAAAGCTTAATTCCTTTCTTATAGATCAGCTTCGAGAATATTTAAAAATGTAAAACAAATAAGACCCAGTAGATAGAAACATTTTGTCTAAATGTCTGTGTCACATATTGGAAGAAGAAATAACTGCCAATTAACAATAATGAAAATGAAACTAAAAAATTTTAAAAAGCACCTAAAATTATGTATGTAATATATCATCAGCTTGGTATTTTCATATTCTTTTTCATTCAGTAACATCTTTGAACATGTTATTTGAAATAATATGTAGAAATCACCAAAAATGCTTTTATTAATGTATATTATTTTAGGTAGGTGTTTATAAATATGAAATAGCCCAAATACTAATAGTTTGGTTCACCAGATTCTTTTGTAATATAGAAATTTTAGAAATTATTCAGAAGGCAATTAGTTGTAGAATAATAGTTAGATATTTAAATTTTATTGCTCAAGGGAATTTTTATGTGATTATGGATTTTCATTGGATCATGTATTTACATTTGGAGGGGACCTAAGAGATCACTGATTCCATTCTTCTCATCTTACAAATGAGGGACTGGTCAATGGAGGCCCAATCCTTGAAGCATACGCAGATATTTGCTGCGTAGAGCATTCTGAGCTCGTATTGGTCTGATCAGCCACAGTAGGACACGCTGAAATTTCACTTTATCTTGGTGATGTCATTTTGGTCCTCTTTGAGGATGAAGGACAACGAGATCCTGCACAGATAGGTTCCTAGCTGGTTCCAGTCCAATCAGCTGCATGTTAGAAGGAACTTGTTTCCAGTCATATATGAGTGAATGACTGATATTGTGTAGTGACAAAAAATATTCTAATTGAGAGATACAAATTAAAACAACTCCCATATACCATCTCATACCTATCAGATTAGCTAACATGTCAGACAAGGAAAATGACAGATACTGGAAGGGATGAGGAAAAACAAGTATACTAATACATTTTTTGATGGAGCTGTGTGGTGGTTCAACTATTCTGGAGAACAATTTGGAACTATGCCCAAAGGGCTATAAAACTATACATACCCTTTGACCCAGCAACATCACCACTAGACCTATATTACAAAGAGAACGAAGAAAAGGGGAAAAGACCTATATGTACAAAAATATTTATAGTGGCTCTTTTTCTCATGGCAAAGAATTGGAAATTGAGGGGATGCCCTCAGCCAATAGGAAATTTGCTGAACAAGTTGTGGTATATGATAGTGATGGAATACTGTTGTGCAGTTAGGATTGATGAGGGAGATACTTCAGAAAAACATGGACAGAGCCATGTATGAATTGATGCAAAGCGAAGTGAACAGAATCAGGAAAGCATTTTACATGGTAATGGCAATATTGTAATGATGATCAACTGTAAAAGACTAAGCTACTTTGATCAGCACAGCAATCCATGACAATTCCAAAGAAATCATGAGGAAAAGTGCTAGCCTCTCTCAGAGAAAAAACTAATAACCTTTGAGTACAGATTGAAGCATATTGTTATACACTTTATTTTTCTTCCTTTTTTTGCAACACGGCCAATATAAAAATATCTTTTGTATGACTTCACATGTATAATGTATATCTTGCTTGCCTTCTCATGTAGTTGGGGCAAGGCTGGAAGGAGATAGAGAATTTGAAACTCAAAAGTTTTTTTAATGAATATTTTAAAAATAAAATTTAAAAAGTATTCTAATTATTCAAGAATCTAAAAGGACCAATAACTCAAGAGGTACAAAACTGGAATTGAGTTTACATATGTAAGGGACAATTTGCCATCCTCTCATCTGTTTTCATTTCTCCATCAAGTAAAGCAAGAACTGATGTGACCTGCTGGAGTTTCTGAACAGCAACAAGCTGTACTTCTGCCCCTCTTCTCATCCATTGTCCCTACCCCAGCCACCATCTGTCAGGAAGCACATGAAGCCTCTATTTCCTTTGTGCTTGTTATTCCCTGATTTGATGTGAATGATTATTTGGGGTTAGAATTGTCCAGGAAACCTTGTAAGTTCAAAAGAGACATCAGAAGTCTGAGGGCCAACAAGACCATAACAGTCCATGAAGGTCAGCAGTAGTGACAGACTTGGTGGCAGTGACTACCAGAGTGATAGGGACTCACAATAGAAGAGTCTAGGCAAATGTAGAAAGCCAGTCATTGTGTTCCTTAAAGATAAAAAGGTGAGCCACGGACTTGAGGATGTTTAGGATCAAGCCAAAAGCTACATCTATAGAGAACTTCAGGAGTATGTCACAAAGGGAAGAAAAGAACTTCTCAGGCCAGGATTGCCCTTTTATCACATTTGTTCTTTACAGGTGTACTTCATTACAACTGAAGTTAGAACCTACTTCTTTGTATGTGCAAAGATAGAATAAGGTTCCAATTTTGTAATTGCTATTTTTGCTATATATTCTCAGTAAATTCCTTTTTAAAAAATTGATGGAATTCATTTCATTGATTGAAAATGGGGAGCACACTGTTGTAGGCTCAGGAGTATAGTGTTCAAAACTCTAGCCTTATAGATCACTCCTAGAATCCTGAGGAAAGGAGCAGGAGGAAGAGTTGTCATCATTGTCATCATCACTGACCATGTGGGAGAGAGCCTGCAATTGTCTAATTGGGGGAGTAGGCTTCCCCCTAGGTTGGAGAAGGGAGGAGATATTTTATTATTTTAAGTGTATTAACATTTAACAGTAAAAAATTGCTAGGCAGTTTGGAAAGATGAAGGTATTTCCACATAAGAAAGCTGAGGAAGTTAATAGGGAAAAGATAAACAGCTCTATCTTCATCATGATTTCATTAAGATGACAGGGGATTATTAATGAGACTACTTGTTTTTCTCTACTAGTTATCTGTTATGCACTAGAGCACAGGCACTTTTGGGGAGACTGTCCATATTCTTATGAAAATCTGTTAGAGAAATGGGAAGAGAAAGAGATATTTAATAAAATCTGCTCACATACTTTCTTCAGAAACTGTTAATAAGAGTTCAAAATCCCAAATCTCTTTAAGGTCTTATATACTTTTTCCTCCCCAGTATGTTCAGAGTTAATAAGGGCACTTGGTAGACTGAACTGCAACCAATAAACACCAAATTTTGCCCAAGATAGGGATTTAATGATGACTATCAAGCACCTGGAGTCTCAAGGGAAATTCATATCTACTAACTACAATACAGAACCAATTTGCGTTTAACTTTTTAAAAATTAAAAGTTGTTAACTTTCTTTCCTTGCCACCTCTCTTTTGCCCTCACCAAATGAAAAAGTAAATTAAACAAAACTCTTGAAATATATTGCCAAGTAAAATGAATTCTTGCATTGACTGTGTCTAAAAATGTTACATCTTGTTTTACCTCTTGAGTTCATCAACTCTCTGAATGGATATGAGATTTGACAGTATCCCTGAAAAGATAATGGAAATGGTTTATTAGTAGAAACATATCACTAGACCCAGAACCAGTGTGATCTGCCATGGATCTGTCTTCAAAGGATGGAAGAGCCAGAGGACTCCTTGCATATTGGGAAAAAGAGAGGTGAATGTGATATGAAGAGAAAGGATCCTCAGCTTGATAGGAAAAAAGCAGAGGGCAGGGAAGGAGACTCCTGTTCCATCCAGAGCCAAAAAGCTTTCTCCTGCCTAACTGGAAGAAGGGAGCGTAAGGTCAAGAGGAGGTAACCTAAGAACTGCTGCGCTCCATCTACTACTTACGTGTATCTCAGCCTACTCAGCTCTTCCTGTATTTTCCATTCCAAGTTCTCTTAGACCTTAGGGTCCCTTTACCAAGAGATAGCTCATTTTTTAGTTAAGAGATTCCTGACTTGTTAATTATCAGCAAGTCCTAAATCTAATCATTACTCATTAGTGCCCACCTATTGATCTGTCTGGAACCAAGTTGGGGAGGGTGGAGTCATTTTTTTTCTCTTTACTATATACTACTAAAAGGTAACAATGTCAATTATAATTGTGGTATTGCCAAAGAAGAGTGATCATGCAGACTCCTTACTGGACAGGTAAGTTGAGGGAAGTAGATTGGTGCATCATTATTTTAAAGATGACTGTGGAATCCATGGAAATTGTAAGGCCTGATTCTAGGCTCCTAATGCAGAGAAGAGGATGCAAAGGACTAGTGCTGTCCAAAAGAAGTGACTCCTGAAAGGGACTCTCCTGAAATAGGCCAGGATGCCCTCCAGCAGAAGGTTCTCTGCATTCACTCTGCTCTTTAGACTATGGTCTTGGGACCTCTGCTTTTGGTGGTAATTCTTTCAAAGACAAAAATTCTCAGCACCTAAGCTCTGGACCCTTTCCTGCCTTTCCAGTCTTCTTACACTTGACTCTCGTCACTCTGTGATGCTTCTATGTTGAACTTCTGGCTGTTCCTTGCACATGACCCTCCATCTCCTGATTCCACGCCTTTGTCCAGGCTATCTTTCATTCCCAGAATGCTCTCGCTTTATTAGAATTTATGAGGTGCAGAGCAAAGAAAGCCTCAACTTCACAGATCTGTGTGGTTTCATTTTTACTGAGATACGCATTATAGAGTAAAGTGAGAAGGAAGGACCATGTGGTGAAGGATCCCTTTCTCAGAGACTTATGTAAGAAACAGGAAGCACAACATCATAGAGCTATAAAGGGACCTAATGCATGTTTTCATATTTTGACTAACTTTTTACTTTTGTGGAGGTAGGCAATTTTACTGAAGTAACTGGCATTAGAACCTAGTCTTGTTAGTATTTTAATTGTGTTGACCTTCCTGTGAATACCCGCTGCTGTTATTAAAGGACTTCTGTTTTCTCTAAGTGATGTGTAGCTTAACATAACTAGTCCCAAGAAAGAACCAGGTTAGTTAACTCTGGAAAGAGAGGGAAAGTTCTTTCCCAGAGTCAGAAATTCTTCACTTGTATTTTGGTGGGAAGGAGAGACCAAGACTTTCCTTATAGCTGCCTTCTGACAATTGCTTCCTTAGATAATACTGGTCAGTGAAGCTGCCAGCTTCTAAGTTTTATTTCTGCATCACCATGCTTGTGAGTTCTAGTGGTAGATAGAGAAAACTCAGGCTATCAAAAAAAAAAAAAAAAAAAAGAAGACAAGAAACCAAATAATATCAGTAAAAAAAAAGTTACCAAGTGAAATTTTAAGAAAATTATACCTTCCTATTGATACTGAAATCATCAACATATTGAGTTGTGTACTCCCTTATATGGAGCTTAAAAAGAAATAGAGGGGGAGGAGCCAAGACAGCAGAGTAGAAAGACTCACGAATGCTAGCTCTGGAACCCACAGCCCATAAATTTCCTGTAAAAAGAACTCTCCACAAATTCTGGAGCAGTGGAACCCATGCAGGAACACAGTGGAGGAGATTTCCGTTCCAGAGAGCCCTGAAAAACCGACCCCAAAGGTCTGTCGCGCACTGGACAGCGGAGCCCAGCCCTACCCTGACCGCAGAGGAGCAGATCCGAGCAGGCTTCAGGGATGGAACCTCCAGCGGCCCTGAAGGGCCCTCCACCCACAGGCTCTACAGGTCAATGAGAGAGACTTCTGGGCTGGCCAAGAGGGGAGTGGGGTGTCTCCATAACTCAGGCCCCCTTGGGAGGCAGTGGCAGAGGCAGCAGCAGAAGCAGCGGTGGCCTGGGACTCCCAGAGCAGGAAGGAGCTCAGGGCCATTACCGAAGGCCTCCACATAAACCCCCTGAGGGAACTGAGCCTGGGAGGTGGCCCTGCCCCCACCTGAGCACCAGAACTTAAGCTCACATTGAATAGCAGCCACGCCTGCCACGGAAAGCCCTGAGGCTGGGGAGCAGCGTTTGAATCTCAGACCCCAAGCACTAGCTGGGCAGATCTAGGAGGGGGTGGACAGGAATCTCAGAAGTCAAATAACTGGCTGGGAAAATGCCCAGAAAAGGGAAGAAAAATAAGAGCACAGAAAGCTACTTTCTTGGGGAACAGATGTTTCTTCCTCTTTTCATTTCTGATGAGGAAGTACAATGCTTGCCATCAGGTAAAGACGTGGAGGTCGGGGCCTCTGTATCCCAGACATCCGAGGTGGATGTCCGGTGGGCTCAGGCCATGGAAGAGCTCAAAAAGGATTTTGAAAATCAAGTTAGACAAGTGGAGGAAAAACTGGGAAGAGAAATGAGAGAGATGCAAGAACAGCATGAAAAACGGGTCAATACCTTGTTAAAGGAGACCCAAAAAAATGCTGAAGAAAATGACACCTTGAAAAATAGGCTCACTCAATTGGCAAAAGAGGTTCAAAAAGCCAATGAGGAGAAGAATGCTTTCAAAAGCAGAATTAGCCAAATGGAAAAAGAGGTTCAAAAGCTCACTGAAGAAAATAGTTCTCTCAAAATTTAGAATGGAACAGATGGAGGCTAATGACTTTAGGAGAAACCAAGAAATCACCAAATAAAACCAAAAGAATGAAAAAATGGAAGAGAATGTGAAATATCTCATGGGAAAAACAACTGACCTGGAAAAGAGATCCAGGAGAGACAATTTAAAAATTATGGGACTACCTGAAAGCCATGATCAAAAAAAGAGCCTAGACATCATCTTGCATGAAATTATCAAGGAAAACTGCCCTGAGATTCTAGAACCAGAGGGCAAAATAAGTATTGAAGGAATCCATCGATCACCACCTGAAAGAGATCCAAAAAGAGAGACTCCTAGGAACATTGTGGCCAAATTCCAGAATTCCCAGGTCAAGGAGAAAATATTGCAAGCAGCTAGAAAGAAACAATTCCAGTATTGTGAAAATACAATCAGGATAACACAAGATCTATCTAGCAGCTTCTACATTAAGGGATTGAAGGGTGTGGAATAGGATATTCCAGAAGTCAAAAGAACTGGGACTCAAACCAAGAATCACCTACCCAGCAAAACTGAGTATAATACTTCAGGGGAAAAAATGATCTTTCAATGAAACAGAGGACTTTCAATCATTCTTGATGAAAAGACCAGAGCTGAAAAGAAAATTTGACTTTCAAACACAAGAATGAGAAGAAGCATGAAAAAGTAAACAGCAAAGAGAAGTCATAAGGGACTTACCGAAAGTGAACTGTTTACATTCCTACATGGAAAGACAATATTTGTAACTCTTAAAACTTTTCAGTATCTGGGTAGTTGGTGGGACCACACACACACACATACACACATGCACGCACACACAGAGACAGAGAGCACAGAGTGAATTGAATAGGATGGGACCATATCTTAAAAGAAATTAAGGTAAACGGTGAGAGAGAAATGTAGTGGGAGGGGAGGGGGTGAAATCGAATGGGGTAAATTATCTCTCATTCAAGAGGCAAGCAAGAGATTTTTTAGTGGAGGGAAAAAGAGGAGAGCTGAGAAAAAAGCATGAAGTTTACTCTCATCACATTTGACTAAAGGAAGGAATAAAATGCACACTCATTTTGGTATGAAAACCTATCTTACAATACAGGAAAGTGGGGGAGAAGGAGATAAGCAGGGTGGGGGGGATGAGGGAAGGGAGGGCAATGGGAGGAGGGGGCAATTTGAAGTCAACACTCTTGGGGAGGGACAGGATCAAAAGGCAGAATAGAAACAATGGGTGGCAGGATAGGATGGAGGGAAATAGAGTTAGTCTTACTCAACACAACTACTATTGAAGTCATTTGCAAAACTACACAGATATGACCTATATTGAATTGCCTGCCTTCCCAAAGGGAATGGGTAGGGAGGGAGGGATGGGGAGAATTTGGAACTTTAAGTTTTAGGAACAACTGTTGAGTATTGTTCTTGCTGCTAGGAAATAAGAAATACAGTTAATGGGGAATAGAAAGTCATCTGGCCCTACAGGACAAAAGAGAAGATAGGGACAAGAGAAGGGAGGGATGATAGAAGAGAGGGCAGATTGGTGATAGGGAAAATTAGAATGCTCGGTGTATTGGCGTGGGGGGAGGGGATAAATGGGGAGAAAATTTGGAACCCAACATTTTGTTAAAATGAATGTAAAAAGTTAAATAAAGTAAAAAAAATTTTTCAAAAAAAAAAAAGAAATAGAAACATTCATTTATGAATGGAAAAGTTCCTGCTGCAATATTTTAAGATACTTAGTACATGTCTAGTGTACACAAGGCAAGTGGAGGGATACACAATATAAATTATGCTCCTTGATTTCAAAAAGTTTATATTAGTGGGTTATCAATTTTTTTCAAACAATTAAAAACAAGACTGAAAACTGTTGAGCACTGCAGCCTTAATCATAAATTACAAATGAGGTGGGTATTCACTAGAAATGCAAATCATACAAAATAAACCCTTAAAGTTAGACTAGCAAAACTCTACAGTTAGCGATGAATGTGCTATTGTTTTCCTAATCCCAGGACAGTTGCATCATCTGGGATACCCCTTAGTTAAAAATGAATATGTTTCTTTTAACAACAGAGTTAGGGAGCAAAAGAATAATGAGTGTGCTTTGTTTAGAAAACAATTACTATTTTTCTCATTCACTTGTAAACAGTTTCTATTGTAAGTAGACATTTATCTTCATTTCTATGGTGTATCCATTTATTCACACTATCTCATTAAATTCTGATGTCGTACAGAATTCCTTTGGTGTGTTGTAATTTTACCATCTGGAATACATCAGGCACATTATAATAAAAATTGATGCTTCACAAGAATTCATACTGGACACATTCTGTTTTTAAAGACCTGTATTCTGTTGAACAATGTTTCACAACCTTTCAATTCAAGAAAAATTGATTTTCTTTTCTTTCCTAATTTTTTATTTCTTATCTGTTTCATGGAACTTTAAAATAATTGCCAGGGTCAACAGGAATTTACAGGAAACTCTGGCAATTCTTTTAGGATTTTTCCCTCAGTTTAGTTTCATTACTTGTCTAGCCAATTTCATTTTAATTCAGTAAATAACTGTAATGATCACAATATATAAAGTTATTAGAAACTGTTTTGGGGGTGCTACAGAGAATGGCAGTCTACTTTCATTTAATAAATTCAATTTAACTAGTAATGACTTTTGATACAGTATTTTTAAAAAAGTAATTTCTTATCTGTCTGTTCTGTAGAATACTTGGTCAGCTCCAGATGCTGTACAGGAAGTGGAAGAGAAACTGAGCAGAATTAGGTGAAATGATAGTCGTCAACCTTTAGTGTACCCACTGGGTGTAGATCATCAACTGAGACACTGTGCAAATAAGACAAAATTTTAGAACTTCTCTTTTGAAAATGTTTCCTTCTCTCTAACCTAGGTCTCTCAATCTGCAGTTTAAGCACATTTTCTTTTCTTTTTTACTTATTTTTTTTTTTTGCCTCAGTGGAGATAAGTGACCATTATCTTATGACTATTACCATCTTTGTCCTAAATTATCTCAGTTTCTTTAGGTATTCCTTGATCCTAAAGCTGATTTTTTTTTTGTGACTCTCCAATGGATTATCTTGTTTTTCATGATACTTAATTTTTGGAATCCAGAATCAAACTTAATTAGATAGAAAATGTTTTCTATCATTAAAAATATTGAGAACTTCTACCTTTGGTACATTTCAGTTTGGCAAACTTTGTAAGCTAAAATTTGAACCAGATATCATCTTTTGGAGCAACTTTTAAAAATTATAAAACTGTTGTTTTCTCAGCCCTATTTCCATTCTACTCCGCCACCTCATCTTCTTCTGTACATGACAATCACTTTGAAGTCAAATGGAATTCCTTGTACTGAATAAATGGATAATAGAAGGAAATGAGAATCTGACCTCAAGAGAGTAAGCGTTTTGTAATCTATACTAGGAATACTATTAACCTGGATGAACCAACTAATCGTTATGTCAAATATAAAATAATCGAGAGATTTAAGTTAGGTACATTTGAAAATAGTAGCAATGTTAGGGTAATAATGACATTTTCTTAATGTCAGTTTATCCTCTCATTCATTGTGATTCTTGACTTCCTAGGAAAATCTAACAATTTTATCTATAACTTAAAAGTAATCTTTTTAATCCCTTTAACATTTTATAATAGACTGTTATAGTGGATTTTTCCTAAGCTCTTCATTCATGAAGTGTCATTAGCTTAGAATACTTTCTCCTTCATAGCAATCTAGTGCCAAAGAGAAGGGCAAAGTCCTGGGCAATTGAAAAATAGAGAAAGTGTAAGCTACTTCTGCTTTGTTTCTTTTCTCCTGTGTTTCAATTCAAGATGGATTTTGAAATTAGAAGCTTGCTATGTATCTGCAATCTTAAATCTGTATATCCACTCTCACAAAGTATTCTTATTACCTACAGCTCGTACATTTACAATGCATGAGTTTTGACCTAGATATAATGCTACAACAAATTGAAAAAGGAGTTTTTATGCATAGATATTCTGTTCAATTCTGCCTTTATGAAACACCACAGTAATGTAGAACAAAGAATCGCATCTTCGTACAAGGAGAAAACAGAATTATCACAGAAATAGAGAAGAGGGAAATTGTCAAAAGTACTACATTTGTAATGAAATTTGGGAAAGAAAAATGATGTATATATATATATATGTTTATATTATACGTATATATTTATATATGATGCTTTGTATTCTTTGACAATCTGGTAAGTCTTAAAAATTGAAAATTAGCATAAGATTTCAGTTTAACCATTCAAATATATAGGATTTAGGGTTTTATTCATACATTAATGCATTAGTTGTACATTAAAAAACTCAGTTCCTAAGTATTAAATCCTAGCAACACTATATAATTTCAAATATCTTTTTCCAATTGAAAATTTATCATAAGAATGATAAAATAGGATTTTTGACACACACACACACACACACACACACACACACACACATATATATATGTTTGGTGTAACATCCCATAGGAAAATCCAAGTGGATGAAAAATGTCTACTCTACAGACTATGATATACAGTAGGATCAACTGCTCTTAGAACTCGTCCATTAATACATCTGTCTTGGACATAAAGACAAGCTGAGTCCAGAGTTGTGCAAGATAAGGACATGATAGATTATTCTTTTTTAAATTAATTTATTTATTTTTAGTTTTCAACATTCATTTCCATAAGATTTTGAGTTCCAAATTTTCTTCCCATCTCTCCCCTCCCTCACCCCAAAACACTATGCATTCTGATTACCCCTTCCCTCAATCTGCCCTCCCTTCTATCACACCTTTCCCTTCCCTTATCCCCATCTTCTCTCTTTTCTTGTAGGGCAAGATAGATATCTATACACCATTACCTGTATTTATTGTTTTCCAGTTGCATGCAAAAACAGTTCTCAACATTCCTTCTTAAAACTTTGAGTTCCAACATCTCTCCCTTCCACCCTCCCAACCCATCTCCACTGAGAAGGTAAGCAATTCAATATAAGCTATGTATGTGTAGTTTTGTAAAAGACTTTTATAATAGTCATGTTGTGATAGACTAACTATATTTCCCTCCATCCTTTCCTGCCCCCCCATTTATTTTATTCTCTCTTTTGACCTTGTCCCTCCCCTAAAGTGTTTACTTCTAATTACTTCCTCCTCCCATTTGCCTTCCCTTCTCTCATCCCCCCCCACACCATTTATCCCCTTTTCCCCTCCTTTCCTGTACTGTAAGATAGATTTTCATACCAAATTGAGTGTGCATGTTATTCCATCCCTAAGCCAAAAGTGATGAGATTAAGCTTCATTTTTTTCCCTGTCACCTCCCCCGCTGCCTCTTCATTGAAAAAGCTTTGTCTTGCCAAAATGAGCAATAATTTGCCCCATTCCATTTCTTCCTTTCTCCTCCCAATATGTTCCTTTCTCCTTAATTTTATTTTTTTAGATGTCATCCCTTCCTATTCAACTCACCCTGTGCCCTCTATCTATATGTATTAATCCCTCCAACTTCCCTAATACTGAGGAAAGTCTCAAGAGTTACAAATATTATGTTTCCATGTAGGAATGTAAACAGTTCAACTTTAGTAAATCCCTTAGGATTTCTCTTTCTGGTTTACCTTTTCATGCTTCTTTTGATTCTTGTGTTTGAAAGTCAAATTTTCTATTCAGCTCCAGTCTTTTCATTAAGAATGCTTAAAAGTCTTTTTTCATTGAATGGCCATTTTTTCCCCTGCAGTATTATATTCAGTTTTGCTTGGTAGATTCTTGCTTTTAATCCTAGTTCCTTTGACTTCTGGAATATCATATTCCAAGCCCTTCAATTCCTTAATGTAGAAGCTGCTGGATCTTGTGTTATCCTGATTGTATTTCCACAATGCTTGAATTATTTCTTTCTAGCTGCTTGCAGTATTTTCTCCTTGACCTGGGAACTCTGGAATCTGGCTACAATATTCCTAGGAGTTTTACTTTTTGGATGTTTTTCAGGAGGTAATTGGTGGATTCTTTTAATATTTTTTTTACCCTCTGGTTCTAGGATATTAGGGCAATTTTCCTTGATAATTTTATGAAAGATGATGTCTTTTTTTTGATCATGGCTTTCAGGCAGTCCCATAATTTTTAAATTCTCTCTCCTGGATCTATTTTCCATGTCAGTTGTTTTTTCCAGTGAGGTATTTCACATTGTCTTCTATTTTTTCATTCTTTTGGTTTTGGTTTGTAATTTCTTGGTTTCTTATAAAGTCATTAGCTTCCATCTGCTCCATTGTAATTTTTAAAGAACTGTTTTCTTCAGTGAGCTTTTGAACCTGCTTTTCCATTTGGTTAATTCTGCTTTTTTAAAGCATTCTTCGCATTGGCTTTTTGGGCCTCTTTTGTTATTTGAAGGTGTTATTTTCTTCAGCATTTTCTTGGATCTCCTTTATCAAGTTGTTGACTTGCTTTTCATGATTTTCTTGCATCACTCTTCTTTCTCTTCCCAATTTTTCCCACACCTCTCTTACTTAATTTTCAAAATCCTTTTTGAGCTCTTCTATGGCCTGAGACCATTGCATATTTCTTTTGGAGGTTTTGGATGCAGAAGCCTTGACTTTTATGTTTTCCTCTGATGGTATACATTGTTCTTCCTCATCTGAAAGAATAGAAGAATATGCCTGTTCACCAAGAAATTAATCTTCTATAGTCTTATTTTTTTCCCTTTTTTTGTTTGGCATTTTCCCAGCCAGTTACTTGACTTTTGAGTCCTTTGTCAAGAGGAAGGTGACCTCTAGGGACCTGTAAGTTCTCAGTTCCACCAAGGTGGCACAATCAGTGGAGAGAAATTTACTCCTCTCCTGGCCTGCCCTCTGATCTGAGAGCAACCACAAGCTTTTCTGCCCAGGATCTTTGAGTAAAATTCCCTCTCCAGAGCCTCCACCAGCTCCACCAGTCAGCGCTCCTCCTCACCTCAGGACCACCACTCAGGAGTGAGACCCAGATCAGCAGCTCAATTCTCCCAGGGTCTTTAGGCTGAGGGCTCAAAAAATGGATGCTGCTACCTCCTGGGGCCACCTGGGACTGGGGCTAAGGCAGGATCCTGCTCCCTTCTCACCCAGGTGAAAGAGCTTTCTCACTGAACTTTGAAGCTCTCTTTGGCATTTGTTGGTTGAGTAGTCTGGGAACCACAGCTACTACCTGGGATTCTGTGCCCTGAAGCCTTCTCCAGTCCTGTCCACACCATGCAGCGTGGCCAAGGCTGGGTTGTGCTCCATCCCAAGTGTGGTGCAATAGACTTTTCCTGTCTGTCTTGACCTTCCAGGAAGTCTTGGGCTGTAAATCTCTTTCACTCTGTCATTTTGTAGCTCCTGCTGCTTTAGAATTTGCTTAGAGTCATTTTTACAGGTATTTTATGGGCTGTGGGGGGACAGCTTCTACAGGTCCATCCTTCTATTCTGCCATCTTTGCTCCGCCCACCTATCGCTCCGAAAGTCTGCTCTTTCAAGGACTTTGGAGCACGAAAGTGGGACTTTCTCTACCAGATACTCGATGGAGGTGGTAGTGGTCACGGTGGTGGTTTGATTCCTCTGGCACATGTCATACATGTCTGTCTCTCACAATACCATGTTGATTCAACATGGTGGCAGTATGCTGAGAGTCTAAGTCCTTTTCTACAAGGATCATACATAAAACAAAGAGTAAGCAAGACAACTGACTTTGGTTTTAGTTCTAATTAATTGTGTGACTACTGAGTAAAAAGACTGATTCTACATGCTTAGCATAAAGACTCATCACATTACTTAATAAATGCATGTTGATTGATTGTAATCATACATCATCAGAAACTGGTATAATAAAGTTTTAAATTGTGTGTTGCAAACAAGTAGAGACTAGGACAGCATAGAATAAGGCTTTTAAAATTTATTTTATAATGGGATGGAATCTGATTTTATTAGTATAAGAATTTCACAAAGAAAGTTCTAGCAGCGAACAATGGTATACACACCTTACAATATACAAAATAAATTATAGGTTGGTGTCAACAGTAAGGTAAATGGAGGACTACATCTTTGTTTTTCTATTTCTCACCTCAGAAGCTACTTTAAAATTATACTTATAGATTTGGGTGCCACCCTAAATTCTGACAAAAACTAGGTCACTGATTAGCAAATCATTTAAGTTATTTGTACTTTTGTTTCCTTATCTGCACTAGATCCTTCCTAGTCCATAAATTTCTATAATCCCATAATTCTTTAATATGTTAAAAAAAATTAAGGCTTTTGAAGAGAATGTTTCATATTCTTTTCCAAAATACTTTTAAAACTTATTTGATTACTGCCATTTCTATACAAATTTCATTTAATACCAGTGGCAGCATAAGAACTTTAGCTTGCTTCTTTATTGTTTGTGGGGAGATTTGTCTATCATTTTAATATTGACTATTTTCTTTTTAGTAGTCTAGTCCCTCAAAAAGTCTTTTAATGGTCAATTAAAACCATCAGAGAAGGAAAAATTTCTAATGAGTTCCTGTCAGATATAGTTTCCTCTTTAGTAGAGATGCTTAATGTACTTCTTATTTTTTTTGTAAGAATTCAAAAAGCAAATCCTTAATATTGATTCCTTCATCCTTCCATTAACAAGCTGAGATAAACATTACAAAGTTTTTTATCAAAATAGTCAAATTCAATGCTTTTAATTTGACAGTTTCAGAAACTGTTTTCTCTATATCTCTAGGATAACTGCAATGTCAACTTCCACACAGAGTCTAACTAATTGTCCCAAGCTTTTTTGGTTCAATTAATCATTAGCATTTCGGTATCCATTATGTCCGAAGTTCTATACTAAGTACAGTTGTGTTGGTGCCTTTCTCTTTCCTCTAGGAAAACAAGAAATATGAAAAGTTTTTTTTTTTGTAGAAAAAGTGGTTTTGTACATGGGGTATAACATTACAAACTTGAGATAAGTCATAGACATAAAGGTTAACTCCCACATCTATCACCCATTTCTGCCAAAAAAAATTTATATACAACATCCTTCCAGTTAAAACCAACATGCCCTCTCCCATGAAATATCATCCAGGTTTTTCCAAGATGACCTCTGGGCTGCATGTTTGTCTTGAAATAAACTCAGAAGGCCCTGTCAGTGATTAGATGACAGGATTTAAACCCAAAGAGTTCATTCAAAAAGCAAAGGATTTTTGCAGTGTTCATCCTTCACTGCTGAAGAAGACCATGCCCTCATAGAAATGATGACATGACTTGCACTTGACTTTGTTTTGAATGAGGGAGGGCTGGACAAGGTCACTGGCCTCACTTTTTCCTCCTGAGCTATCTGAATCCAGTGACCAGATATTCATCAGGATGACTAGAGATGGCCCAGGATGTAATAGGAGACCTTGACTCCTTTAGGCCAAGGCCTATTCAGGTACTCACTTAGGGTGAGGTAATGCCCATTCAGTGAATAGGCCTGTTTAAGAAGTAGTCAGGGGATGGCCCCTTTAATGAGCCAAAGATAAAGTGCACTCTCAAGCTCATAGATTGGACAACACTAGGCCCCTGCCCAAGCTCCACTTAAGGGCTGTTTTCTGGACCTGCCTGGCTTAAGAATTATTATCAGTAGTACCTGTTGCTGTTTCCCTCCCTGCTAGATAAATAGCAAAGGAAAAGAGAATGGGGAAGAAGCTATTTGAACTTCATCTTTTCTTGTGACATCTCCTCCCCTTGGAAACCATCCTGATCTCCAGAATTTCCTTTGGAGAAAGGTACAAAGGTTCCTTGACCTCCTCTACTGCCTCCTCAGCCACTGAAGCCTCCATCACCACAACTGCTTCTTTGGCCTCCAAAGTCACTGGGTTTGGCCTAGTCCAGAATAGTTTTATTTCCATTATTTCCCCATCTTCCATGACCTCCTTCATAAGTTTAGCTTATTCTGAGTTGAAGTTTACAAAATCAACCCTTTACTCTGTTCTCCTGTCTTTGACTATCCTGGCACCAACAGAGCCATGAAATGAATCTTTCAGTGTCTCTTCTGTCATGTCTTTCGACAGACCTTTGGTGAACAAACTTTTGTAGAACTGACTCCTTGGTGCTGCATTAATTGTCTTCTGACTCTTTAGCTCCAGCCAGATGGCTCTTCCTTAATGTCTATATTGTTACAAGAATGCAAAACTTCTTTCACATTTTCTGAAGTGCCATATTCAATAAACACATTCCCTTTGGTTGTCCTTGCTTGTCCTGGAGCAAGCTGAGTGATGTGACCTTCTGCAACACTTCCTGTACATTTGCTCCAGTGGTACTGTAGGTGAGGTTATTCAGTACCAGTATCTTTGAGTCTGCCAGCTTCTTGTTGTTTCCACTCCAGGAATTCTTCCCACCTCTTGAATTCTCTTGTCTTTAACTTTTCTCCTCTGTATAGTCCAGAATGAGTGGCCATCCATCCATCTCAGTTCCTTCTTTTTCTTTTAGGCCCTTGTCCACTTAGTGAGAATGGAAGATTTAAATAAGGGTTTTTTCATGAGGAGGTGACATGTCCATGTTTGTAGGTATTAGAGAAGGAGCCAGTAGACAGGGAGATATTGGAAATAAGAGACACAGTAGGGATGCTTCTGTCTTAAATGTAGTTGATTCCTTTTTGAGTGCCCCATCCTTGGTGCAGATCACTTTAATCTCAGTAGTATCCTCAGATACTTCCTTGAGCTTTTCCTGAGTTATTTTATAAGGCAGATTTTTGATGATGAGCTTTCTTGCATCTTGAACTTTTTTTAATTTAATTTTTTCCAGTTTTATTTCAGGGCCAAAGGACTTTGGAGCCATTGAATCCCAGAACTTTTGCAATATCTTCAGCTGATCAAATTCCATGTAGCCACATTTCCTCCTGGGGCCAGTGAGGATATTCACAACTATAGGATCCTTTTTTGCAAAGATGGCCATGGGGTCAGCTTTTTCTTATTAACAAAATTGATTTTGTTGAAGTTTAGGTTATCAGAGAAGAGATTAAAATCTTCAGATTCTTCAGCTTCCAATTTCTATTTTTTGGCTTCAGGATTTTTTGCTCATTTCCTTTTTCCTCTTCTGATGCTTCTTTGATGAACACCTCCTCCTCCTCCTTGGCTTTCCCAGCATTCACAGGAGTAGCTTTCCCTTTGGCAGATGGTAGTATCCACATCTTCTTCAGTCATCCTTATCACTGTCATCTTCCTTTTCATCCTCAGAGTCTTGTTTGGCTAGAGCTGCTCCCATTTTTGTAGCTTTGAGTGGCACAAATTCTTCATATTCCTCCTCTTCACTGTCTTTTTTTTATCATTCTTCCCATTTTTTTTTGCTCCCTTGGGTGGGGGCAGTGCTGCTGCTTTAGCTTGAGTAGCTCCATTCTTGCTTGATGTGATGATGGCTTTGGCTAGGGTAGCCACTTTCTTGTTAAGGGTCATGGTGGCCTTACTAGGAGTCACAACTGCTTTCTTGGCAGGTGTGGTGGCAACAATGGCTTTTTTGACTGGTGGGACCTACTTTGCTGATGTAACCACAGTCTTCTTGCTCTTCTTCTAAGGGATGAGTCACTCTTCTCCACTGCTTCCTTCTTCATCTTCTGATGTGACCTCATGCTCACTGTCTTCAGTCTCTTCTGGGTATATCCATTTTCTTTAGCTCATCTTAATTTTTAGCAGGCTTCCTAAGCTTCACCATGGTGGTGGCATGTGACCAAGGGGTGGAGAGTGCAGATCCATTGACAAAGGCTCAGGAAACATCACTGGCAGCAGAAAGCTTGGAGAAGACTCTGTCTTTGAGCAGGGATAAAAGACTGCCTTTGTGGTAGGGATTTCATGGTGTCTTGTACTTTTGTCCTATACTATTTGGTAAGGTAGAAAATATTACCTCTCCATCTCTTTGGAGGAAAGCATTTAAAAATGTTTTATCTTCAGCCTCCTCTGGGAAGAGAAGTGTCTTATACTTTATGATGAACATATTAGTACCTGGATCTACCTTACCCAGTGATCCTAAGTGACTATAGGTCTTCAGCCATCCCCCATATCCCTCAATCCTCCCACCCTATAGACCCATCCAAACACTACTCACCCCTTCCACTAGGGTGCCTATTTCATGGGCAATAAATTCCCCCTCATTCTAACCCTTTTCCTCTCCTGCTTCTTCTATTTTCTACTCAGTTACTGAAAATGTGGCACCATCCTGATGCTATAACCTCTCTGACCACCCATTCTAGTACTAGCTGCATTTTCACCCATTCCCCTCAGGTCACTGGTTAAGTTAGGGGAGCTAGAATATTCCTTGCTACTCATTGCCACTTCTAGGTTCTTCCCCTACCTCCATTGTCCAGTGATATCTCCTTTGAGCTTCATGAAACCTGTCTCTACCAACCAATCAAAAGCCTAGTAGTCACTGTTTTTGCTTACCTTTTGATTTTCCTTTCTCAATGAGTTCAGTACCTGGCTTACAATTTTTCCTCTTCTTGTCACCACTTGTCCTCATACTAGAGGACTTCAACACTCTCTCTCAAATACTCTAACTGTTCAATTCCCCAATCCTACTCACTTCCAATGACCTACTCTTCAACTCTACCTTAGCCACATGCAAAGATCATACCCTTGATCTTGCCATCACCCCCAAATGTACTACTGCCAAGTTCAAGAATTCCAAAATCACCTTATCTGACCATAATCTATTTGCTTTCTACCTCTCCCTCTGCCTTCCTTTACTAAACCCTGCTCTTTGTTTACACCTCAGTCTCTAATCCCTTGACCTCTCAATTTTCTCTCAGGTCATCTCCCCTTCTCTAGCTACTCTCTCCCCTTTTCCCAAGCTTAACTCCCTGCTGAACCAGTTCAACTCTAATGCTGACATCTCTTGAGTCCCTGGCCCTCTTATTACATAACAAAACAAAACATAACACAAACGAAAATGGACTGCTTCTATCTCTGATCCAGTTCCACGGTTCTTTCTCTGGATGTGGAAGGTGTCTTGTCTCAAAAGTCCTTGCATTTTAATGAAGTACTAAATCTACCAGAAAAATTCCTCACACACTGTGGTTTTTGCTGTGTACAAAGTTCTCCTGGTTCTGCTCCTTTCACTCAACATCAGTTCATGTAGGTCTTTCCAGGCTTCTCTGAAGTCTTCTTGTTCATCATTTCTCATAGCACAATAGTATTCCATTGCATTCACATACCACAACTTTTTCAGCCATTGCCCAATTGATGGATACCCTTTGATTTCCAGTTTTTGGCCACCACAAAGAGAGCCACTATAAATCCCAAGCTAAAAACACCAAGGAATATTGTTGCCAAATTCCAGAACTATCAACTGAAGGAAAAAATACTGCAGGCAGTCAGAAACAATTCAAATATTGAGGAACTATGGTCAGGATCACACAAGACCTTGCAGCTTCTACATCAAAAGATTAAAGGAATTGGAATATGATATTCTGTAAGGCAAAGGAGCTGGGACTACAACCAAGGATCAATTACTCAACAAAGTTAAGCATAATATTTCAGGCAAGGAGATGGATATTCAGTGAAATAAGGGATTTCCAGCCCTTCATGGTGAAAAGTCCAGAAATCAATAGAAAAAAAAAATCTTCAAATGAGATCTCAAGAGAGGCATAAAAAGGTAAACAGGGGAAAAAAATTTGTTACTCAATATGGGCAAATTGTTTACATCCCTATAAGGGACGATGATACTTTTTAATCTTGAGAATTGTGTATTTATTATGATATAGATAAGGGATTTAAATAGATAGAGGGAGCGGTATAAAGTAAATGATGTCATGATAAAAATGTGATTTAAGAGTGCAAAGGGTTTGTAATGGAGATGTGAAAAGGAATCAGAAAAAAGATAAATCACATTACAAGAAGAGGCACAAAAATATATTACAGTAGAAGGAAGAAGGGGAGGGAGATGAGCATTGTTTGAGAGTTACTCTCATCTGATTGGGTTCAAGGAAGGAACAACAAACTCAGTTAAGTATAGAAATACAACTAACTGTAGGCAGTAGGAGGGGAAGGGGCAAAGAAAAGGGAGGGGAGGCTAAAAGTGAGGGAAGAAGTAGTAAGGGAAAAGGGGATTAAAAGGGAGAGGTCCTGAAAGATGGGAGGGAAGATTGAGGGAGGCAGTGGTCAAAAGTTAAAATTATTGTGGAGGGGAAGGGAGAATTAAAGGGGGGGTTGAGGGAAAGGGAATGGAGGGAAAGACATAGTAATCATAACTCTGAATGTGAATGGGATGAACTCTCCCATAAAACGGAGACATTCTGATAGCAGAATGGATTAAAAACCATAATCCAACAAAATGTTGTTTACAAGAAACACATTTGAAATGGGGGCATACACATAGGTTAAAGGTAAAAGGTCGGAGCAGAATATATTGTGCTTCAGCTGATGTTAAAAAAGCAGGGGTAGCAATCCTCATCTCAAACAAAGCAAAAGCAGAAATAGATCTAACCAAACGAGATAAGGAAGGAAACTATGTCCTGCTAAAAGGCACCATAGACCACAAAGCAATTTCATTGCTAAACATATGCTCCAAGTGGTACAGCATCCAAATTCTTAGAGAAGTTAAGGGAGTTATAGGAAGAAATAGAACAACTATACTAGTGGGGGACCTCAACATCCCCCTCTCTGAATTTGATAAATATAACCTCAAAATAAACAAGAAAGAAGTTAAGGAGGTGAATAAAACTCTGGATAAGGTAGGTTTGATAGTTCTCTGGAGAAAATTGAATGAGGATAGAAAGGAATATACCTTTTTCTCAGTGGTACATGGCACATATACAAAAATTGACTATGCACTAGGCCATAAAACCTCACAATCCATTGCAGAAAGACAGAGATAGTCAATGCATCCTCCTCAGGTTGTAATGCAATAAAAATTACATGTAATTAAAGACCATGGAAATATAAACCAAAAATTAATTGGAAACTAGACAATCTAATCCTAAAGAATAAGTAGGTTAAACAACAAATTATAGAAACGATCAACAACTTCATTCAAGAGAATGACAATAATGAGACAACCTACCAAATCTTATGGGATACTGCAAAAGCAGTTCTTAGGGGAAGTTTTATGTCTGAGTGCCTGCATGAATAAAATGAAGAAAGAGGAGATCAACGAATTGAGCATGCAGCTGAAAAAGCTAGAAAAAGAACAAATTGAAAATCTCCAATTAAATACCAAATTAGAAATACTGAAAACCAAAGGAGAGATTAATAAAATTTAAATTAAGAAAGCTATTGAACTAATAAATAAAACTAAGAGTTGGTTTTATGAAAAAAACCAATAAAATTGATAAACATTTTGTCAAGTTGTTTAAAAAAAAGAATGAAGAAAACCAAAACCAATATAAAAAAATGAAAAGGGCAAACTAATTTCCAGTGAGGAGGAAATTAAAACAATGATTAGAAATTACTTTGCCCAACTGTACACCCATAAATACTACAATCTAAATGAGATGGATGATTATTTTAAAAATAAATTGCCCAGATTAAAAGAAGAAGAAATTGAATACTTGACCCCATCTCTGAAAATGAAGTTGAACAAGCCATCAATGAACTCATTAGGAAAAAATCTTCAGGGCCAGATGGATTTACAAGTGAATTCTATCAAATAATTAAAGAACAGTTAAATCTAATACTATATAGACTATTTGGGAAAATTGCCAAAGAAGGAGTCCTACCAAATTCTTTTTATGCTACAAATATGTTTCTGATACCTAAACCAAGAAGGGCCAAAACAGAGAAAGAAAATTACAGACCAATTTTTCCAATGAATGTAAGTGCAAAAATTTTAAATAAGATATTAGCAAAAAGAATACAGCAACTTATCACAAGAATAATACGTTATGATCCGGCAGGACTTATATGAGGAATGCAGGACTGGTACAATATTAGCAAAACTATTAGCATTATTGATCATATCAACAACAAAACTAACAGAAATCACATGATTATCTCAAAAGATTCAGAAAAAGTTTTTGACAAAATACAACACCCATTCCTACTGAAAACACTGGAAAGCATAGGAGTAAATGGAACTTTCCATAAAATTATAAGCAGTATCTACCTAAAACCTTCAGCAAGCATTATATACAACGGGGGTAAGCTAGATGCATTTCCAATAAGATCAGGGGTGAAACAAGGGTGTCCGTTATCACCAATGTTATTCAATATGGTATTAGAAATGTTAGCTGTAGCAATAAGAGAAGAAAAAGAAATTGAGGGAATTAGAATAGGCAAAGAAGAAACTAAGTTATCATTCTTTGCAGATGATATGATGATATACTTAGTGAATCCCAGAGAATCAATTAAAAAAACTACTCAAAATTATTATTTCAATAACTTTGGCAAAGTCTCAGGTTACAAAATAAGCCCAGATAAATCAAGTGCATTTCTATATATAACTAACAATGCCCAATAGCAAGAGATGGAAAGACAAATCCCTTTCAAAGCTACAGTAGACAATTTAAATATTTGAGAGTCTACCTGACAAAACAAACCCAAGGACTATATGAACACAATTACAAAACACTTTTCACACAAATAAAGTCAGATCTAAGTAAGCAGAAAAACATCAGTTTCTCGTGGGTAGGTTAAGCTAATATAATAAAAATGACAATTCTACCTAAATTAATTTACTTATTCATGCCATACCAATAAAACTACCAGGTAATTATTTTCTAGAACTGGAAAAAAATAATATCAAAATTCATCTGGAAGAACTAAAGGTCCAGAATATCGAGAAAACTAATGAAAAGGAATCCTAGCCTTACCAGATCTCAAATTGTATTGTTATAAAGCAACAGTCATCAAAACCATTTGGTGCTGGCTAAGAAACAGAGGGGTAAACCAGTGGAATATATTAGGTACTCAAGATACAGTAGTTAATGAATATAGCAATCTACTGTTTGATAAACCCAAGGATCCCAACTTCTATGATAAGAACTCACTATTTGACAAAAATTGCTGGGAAAACTGGATAACAGTGTGGTGGAAACTGAGCATAGACCAATGCTTGACATGATATACAAGAATAAAGTCCAAATGGGTACATGATCTAGGTACAAAGATTGATACTATAAACAAATTAGGGGAGAAAGGAATAGTTTATTTGTCAGATTTATGGAGAATGGAGAAATTTATGATCCAGCAAGAGATGGAGAACATTATGAGGTGCAAAATGAATACCTTTGATTACATTAAATTGAAAAGTTTTTGCACAAACCAACCCAATGTGACCAAGATGAGGAGGGAAGCAGAAAACTGGGAAAGAATTTTGCAACTAGTGTTTGTAATGAAGGCCTCATTTCTAAAATATATAGAGAACTGAGTCAAATGTACAAGAATACAAGTCATTCCTCAATTGATAAATGGTCAAAGGATATAAACAGGGAATTTTCAGAGGAAGAAATTAAAGCTATCTATAATCATGAAAAAATGCTCTAAATCGCAGTTGATTAGAGAGATGCAAATCAAACCAACTCTGAGGTACCACATCACACCTATCACACTGGCTAACATGACAAAACAAGGAGATGATAAATGTTGGAGAGGATGTGGGAAGGTTGGAATACTTCTTCATTGTTGGTGGAGTTATGAGCTAATCAAATCATTCTGGAGAGCAATTTGGAACCATGGCCAAAGGGCTACAAAAATATGCATACCTTTTGACCCAGCAATATTGCTTCTGCAACTCTATTCCAAAGAGATCATAGAAATGGGAAAGGGTCCCACATGTACAAAAGTATATGTAGCAGCACTCTTTGTGGTTGCCAAAAACTGGAAATCAAGGGGATGCCCATCAACTGGGGAATGGCTGAACAAGTTGTGGTATATGAATGTATTGTGCTATGAGAAATGATGAACAGGAAGACTTCAGAGAGTCCTGGAAAGACTTATATGAACTGATGCTGAGTGAAAGGAGCAGAACCAGGAGAACTTTGTACATAGCAACAACCACAGTGTGTGAGGAATTTTTCTAGTAGACTTAGTACTTCAATGCAATGCAAGGACTCAAAAAATTTCCAGTGGACTCTTGAGGCAAAACACCTTCCACATCCAGAGAAAGAACTATGGAATTGGATCACAGATAGAAGCAGTCCATTTTCTTTTGTGTTATGTTTTGTTATATGGTTTCTCCCACTCATTTTAATTCTTCTATGCAACATGTATGTAATAGGAATGTACATGTAGAACCTATATAAGATTGTACACTGTCTCAGGGAGGCAGTGGAGAGGGAGGGGGAAATGAGAGAGAGGGAGGAAAAACAATCTAAATATATATGTAAGTGATTGTTGAACACTGAAAACAAATAAAATAATTTTATTTAAAAAAAGAAGAGTACCCCCATTCTTCCATTCCCCTAGGCTCACAACTTAGGTTGCCATCTTTGACTCCTTATTATCTCTTGCCTCTATATCTAATCTTTTGCCAAGGCCTGATAATTTCATCATTGGAACCTCTTATAAATACAGCCCCTTCTTTTCTCTGATACTGAAAGAACTAGGGTGCAGAGCCTCATCACCTCACACATGTACAATTGTAATAGCCTGCTAGTGGATCTGCCTGCTTCAAGTCTCTTATGCCAATCTATCCTCTATTTAACTGCCAAGGTAATTTTCCTAAAATACAGGTCCAAACATGTCACCATACTACTCATTATACTTTAGTGACTCCCTGTCACCTCTAGAGTCAAGGATACAATTCTCTAGAATTCAAGGACCCTCCAAACCTACTCTGTCCACCTTTCCAGTCTTATTCCACACCATAATCCTGTTTCACTCTACTCCTTGCTATTTGCATGAGTAAAACATTCCATCTCTAGGCTCTGGATATTTTCTCTAGTGTTCCCCATGACTGGAATGCTCTCCTTGCTCATCTCTACTTCCTGGCTTCCCTGACTTACTTCAAATCCCAAATAAAATCTCTCCAGGAAGCCTTTTCTAACTCCTCTTAATTCTAGTGCCTTTATTATTTCTTATTTATCTCATAGATTGCTTGTTTGTATATATTTGTTTTGTTTTCTTGTCCTCCCTTCCCCCTTCTCCCCCATTTAGATTGTGAGCTCCATTAGCGCAGGACCTCTTTTTTTTTTTTTTTATCACTAGTGCTTAGCACAGTGTCTGGCTCATAGTAAATGCTTAATAAATGTTTATTGACTGACTGATTCCCAACTTGACTGAGTTTCAAACCTACAGATACAAAAATGTTCTTTCAAAGATTGGCTTGAATTACGCTATCATGAATTCTTCACCTCTTAATTTTGCTTATAAGATTCTCCGAGTCTCCTTGCACAGTTTTCATTGTTTCTCCAAACTTTTCCTGATTCAGTGGAATCACAAATGGTTCTGACCAAAATCAGTCAGCATTCTCTCACTCCAGAGAATAAAGGAGAAAATAGAAAATGGGGGCATTGTATGTGAAGATACAATCATCACTTTCTTTGCAACCCTGAGAAGTTTGACTTTCTGCTCCATCATTCAATTGAAATTGCTTTCTTCAAGGTGGTCAATTAGGTTCTCAATTTTATATGAATTTATTGTTATCTTTTTTTCTGTATCATCCACATTTCCCAATATATTCCTTCCAAATTAATCAAATTGATTGATTTATTTACAGTGTTCCACACCTATAGCTCTTCCCCTCTGTAAAGAAGGGAAGGTGATACTTCTAGGCCCATGTTCAGCCATTATACTTTCAAAACATTTGGTTTTATTTGTTTTGGTTTTGTTGTTTCTTGAAATTGAGGGTACTGTAGGTGAATATTGTTTGATCATAGAATGAATTGATGCGGGAACAGGAATATCATGAGTCTCACTTTGATATAAGGTGGGCAAAGGAGGGTTTATGATTTGGGTGGTCATGACTGTAGTGGTAGAAATATCACTGTTGTCATATCACTATGATGGGACTGGGTTGGGACAGGGAAGGAGGAGGAGGTTTCCAGAATTATATTAGATTTTAGGTATATACTGAGTAAGGATAGGTTGCCTAAAGGAAGAGGGGAAAAAAGAAAGATAAAAAGAGATTTGAATCAGAACTGGAAGAGAAGGGGAGGTTGTTGCTCAATAGTATCCAACCTTTTGTGACCTGTTTTGAGATTTTTTTGGTGTTTTTTTTGGCAAAGATACTGCAGTGATTTGCCATTTCCTTCTCTAGCTCATTTTACAGATGAGGAAACTGAGGCAAACAGGGTTAAGTGACTTGCCTATGGCTGCACAGCTGTCTGATGCCAGATTTGAATTCAACAACTCCAGACCCCGTACTCTATCCACGGTGCCATCTAGCTGTCACGATGAGATGATCAGACACTTAACTGTATTTTGGGGTTCGAGGCCTTGTGCTCTATTCACTAGGCAACCTAGATGCCCCCAGAGGGGAAGAGAAGAGTCAATTAAATCGGATTGTCTCAACAACATAGACTGAAGATAGCTGGTGTTTGATTTCATTCTCCTTTTTTGTTAGAAAAGTGCTTGGAGTTAAGGGTGGGGAAGGAAATAACTATTCATAGCAGGACATGATAGAAAACTCAACCAGAACTATGAAGTATATGGATTATGCCGTCATGGAGGGGCAGTGGCGGCCAGCGTTAGGAAGCAGAACTCAGCAACTCGTTTATGAGAGTCATTCTTCGTGAAAATGCATATGGGGCTAAAATAAGGGTGTGTTACAGCAGAATCCAAAAAAATCTGGAGTTTGGATTTCAGAGAAGATGACAGCAAAAAGAAAGGTTAAGGTTAGGGAAACAGTATTATGTTTAAGGGCCCCATAAATGATGAGGCAGCATTACCACTCTCTTCTCTCTTTCTTCTTCCTTTCTCTCTTCCCCTTTCTATCTCTTCACATATATATGCACATATAAATATGTAATAAGATAATTGTAGGAAATTTCAACATCTTTCAAACTCAGAAGTATAACAGAAAAATAAGAAATTAATTTAAGCAGATTAGGAAAATTAAATATAATAAATAGGCGGTATTTGAATAACAGTCTTAAATAGTGTATCTGTTTTTCAGCATTGCGTGGATCCTGTGCGGAAATGACGATGGGTTAGGGAATTAATAAATGCAGAAAGGCAGAAATAGTTACTATATCCCTATAGGCTGTAATTGAAATAAATGTCAAAAGTTTGAACAAAAGACTCAGGTAAATGAAAATTAAAGAATATTATCTTAAAGAATAAGTATGTCAAAAAACAAATGAGAGTAATAAATTACTGTATTAAAGAAAATTATGACGGCATAACCAACTGCATGACTTGCAGAATTCCTAGGTGAAAGTTAATATCCTTAAAGACTTATTAATACATTGGAGAAAAAGGTCATTGAATTGGTACATATTGGTACGTATATAAAAATAAAGAAAAGAAACAAATTACTAATCCCCAAACATATACATAAATAATTTGAAAATCAAATAAGATGTAAACAAAAGTGACCAAAAAAAAGATACCTTATAAAGGTATATAAAGACACCCTGTCTCAAAAGTGTGCATAGGCTCTTAGTTCTATGCTAGACAGAACCTCCCAGCAGGCATTGCTGCCTTGTGTGGCTCTTCTCTGGGTCTGGCACAGTCCCATAGGAGTAGCCACGCGTCACCTTTTCAGGCATAGCCCAGTCCTCTGCTAGCACAAATCTTTACCACTTGCTGCTAGTCCTGCCTTCTGTAGGAGTCAGGGCATCATGAGTACTGTGTCTTTCAGGAGAAAAAGGCTCTGCTGGCATGCTAGCTAGCTGTATTACTCTGTCACCAAGCTAGAGACCTCTCAATGGAGCTGTTGTCTTTTGTTTCCACTCCTGACTAACAATATACCCATTCCAAGAGTCCCAGTCATTAATTCCAGGTTCAGAGGTGGTGGCTATAAATCTGGATTTCCTTTCTCCCTCAGATACTTAGGGTGTTCCCTGATTAAGTGATCATTCCTCACTTGTTTTAAAGTTGGTCAAGAGCCCAAATTTGTTCTGAATTCTCTCTTAAGAGCTAAAGAATTTCAGTGAGGAATTGAGTGAGATGGTTCTAATCAACCTGGTTCATTTTCTGCTACAGATTAAATAACATATAGGATCTTGACAAACCTTAAAGCTCTACACAAACATTACTGTGTTGTTATTATAGTTGTTGTTGCACATAAGTTTCTGATGATGGGTGGGAAAAAGTCTATAAATGTGTGTAAGAGAGGTGGGAACACTCGTGGTATTATCTACAGTACACTTTCATTCTCTAAAATCTGTGACATTAGGAGAATATTTATTTAGTTTAATTCCTAATACAGTGTGACACAGCAATTTCAGCTCAATATTTTTTTCTGTACAGTCATCCCAAAGCTGTTTCCCATAAATTATTTCTTTATAATTTCTAGAATATATCTACATGTAATCTTGCTCCAAGCCCCATCCCCCATATCCATCTCAGTTTGGGAAATATCTTATAAGGAGCTACACCCTATTCGCCTTATTAATAGTTTACTTTGAATTAAATTTTGCCCATTTTTCTTTGCTCTTTAAATAATTACCCAACCATAGAAAAATGGAACTTCTTTAGTAAATGTAATAACTTTCCCCCCCTTCTGTTTGATTCTCCCTGACTACTTATCTTAGAGATTGAACTATTGGACAGAAATGCTCTGGTTATCCATTGCTCTTGCTTGGGCTATTCTGTCTCTGTTGACATAGGGCTGGTCTCTCCCTGAGCTCCATTGTGTTCTGAGTACCACTGCTTTTAATTTTTTAATATTATCCTTCTTGGCAGAATAGAATTGAAGGGTGGAACTAAATACTTTCAACTTTAATTCAAGAGAGAAAGAGGATTAGAAGACTGCACAAATTGTGTGTAATTATTTTTATTAGGATTCTCTGTGTTGTTTATTATTTCCTTAATTTCAGTTTTCATTTATAAAATCACTTACTTGACTTTTAAGTGTTAGGATGAGCATGACACTTAAAAACCCCTGCTTTATAATAAAGGTTGGAAATTATGTGCTCTCATAAAATGCATGTAAAAGGAAATATTGATGTTTTGAGTTACCAATTTAACCAAACAAATTTGAATTCAGAGATTTGCTTAACTTCCATTTTTTACTTTTGTGTAAAATTACCCTTTTCCTATGAGATGAATAACAGCTCTTCTTAAGTATGGTCCTAGTGTTAAATGCTTTATTTTTTTTCTTATTTATTTATTTAACTTTCTACATTCATTTTCACAAAATTTTGGGTTCCAAATTTTCTCCCCTTTTATCCCCTCCCCCCACCCCAGTACCCCAAGCAATCTAATTTTCCCTATCTCCAATCTGCCCTCTCATCTGTCATCCCTCCCTTCTCTTGTCTCCATCTTCTCTTTTCTCCTGTAGGGCCAGATGACTTTCTATTCCTCATTAACTGTATGTCTTCTTTCCTAGTAGCAACAACAATACTAAACAGTTGTTCCTAAAACTTTGAGTTCCAAATTCTCCCCATCCCTCCCTCCCCACCCGTTCCCTTTGGGAAGGCAGGCAGTTCCATATAGGCCATTTCTGTGTAGTTTTGCAAATGACTTCCCTGATAGTCGTGTTGTGTAAGACTTACTGAATTACCCTCCATCCTAACCTGCCCCTCATTGTTTCTCTTCTGTCTTTTGATCCTGTCCCTCCCCAAATGTTGACTTCAAATTGCTCCCTCCTCCCTTTGCCCTCCCTTCCATCATCCCCACCCCTTGCTTATCTAATTCTCCCCCACTTTCCTATACTGTAAGATAGGTTTTCATACCAAAATGAGTGTGCATTTTATTCCTTCTTTTAGTCAAATGTGATGAGGGTAAACTTCTTGGTTATTTTTTTTTTCTCAGCTCTCCTCTTTTTCCCTCCACTAAGAAGTCTCCTACTTGCCTCTTAAATGACATATAATTACCCCATTCCATTTCACCCTCTTTCCTCCCACTACATTTCTCTCTCACCATTTACCTTAATTTCTTTTAAGATATGGTCCCATCCTATTCAATTCACTCTGTGCTCTCTGTCTCTGTATGTGTGTGCATGTGTGTATGTGTGTGTGCGTGCATGTGTGTACATGTGTGTGTGTGGTCCTACCAACTACCCAGATATTGAAAAGTTTTAAGAGTTACAAATATTGTCTTTCCATGTAGGAATGTAAACAGTTCACTTCTGGTAAGTCCCTTAAGACTTCTCTTTGCTGTTTACTTTTTCATGCTTCTTCTCATTCTTGTGTTTGAAAGTCAAATTTTCTTTTCAGCTCTGGTCTTTTCATCAAGAATGCTTGAAAGTCCTCTGTTTCATTGAAAGACCATATTTTCCCCTGAAGTATTATACTCAGTTTTGCTGGGTAGGTGATTCTTGGTTTGAGTCCTAGTTCCTTTGACTTCTGGAATATCCTATTCCACACCCTTCGATCCCTTAATGTAGAAGCTGCTAGATCTTGAGTTATCCTGATTTTATTTCCACAATACTGGAATTGTTTCTTTCTAGCTGCTTATAAGATTTTCTCCTTGACCTGGGAGTTCTGGAATTTGGCCACAATGTTCCTAGGAGTTTCTCTTTTTGGCTCTCTTTCAGGTGGTGATCAATGGATTCTTTCAATACTTATTTTGCCCTCTGGTTGTAGAATGTCAGGGCAGTTTTCCTCAATAATTTCATGGAAGATGATATCTAGGCTCTTTTTTTGATCATGACTTTCAGGTAGTCCCATAATTTTTAAATTGTCTCTCCTGGATCTATTTTCCAGGTCAGTTGTTTTTCCCATGAGATATTTCACATTCTCTTCCATTTGTTCATTCTTTTGGTTTTGTTTGGTGATTTCTTGGTTTCTTGTAAAGTCGTTAGACTCCATCTGTTCCATTCTAATTTTGAGAGAACTATTCTCTTCAGTGAGCTTTTGAACCTCTTTTTCCATTTGGCTAATTCTGCTTTTGAAAGCATTCTTCTCCTCATTGGCTTTTTGAACCTCTTTTGCCAATTGAGTGAGCCTATTTTTCAAGGTGTTATTTTCTTCAGCATTTTTTGGGTCTCCTTTACCAAGGTATTGACCCGTTTTTCATACTTTTCTTGCATCTCTCATTTCTCTTCCCAGTCTTTCCTCCACCTGTCTAACTTGCATTTCAAAATCCTTTTTGAGCTCTTTAAGGCCTGAGCCCACCCGACATCTCCCTGGGATGTCTGGGGTACTGAGGCCCTGCCCTCCACGTCTTTCCCTGATGGCAAGAATATGTCCTCGTCCTCGTCAGATCCGAAAGTTGGGATCATTGGCATCTGTTCGAAAAAACTCTCTACAGTCTTATTTTTCTTCCCTTTTCTAGGCATTTTCCCAGCCAGTTACTTGACTTCTGAGATTCCTGTCCACCCCTGCCTAGATCCGCCCAGCTAGTGCTTGGGGTCTGAGATTCAAATGGGCTTTCCGCGCCGCCCAGCTGCTAATTAATGTGAGCTTTTCAGCCCCCTCAGGGGCTTTATGCAGAGACCTTCAGAAATGGAGCGGGTGGGGCAGGGCCTCTCCCAGGCTCAGCTCCCTCAGGGGGTTTATGCAGAGACTTTCAGTAATGAAGATCCTGCCTGCTGCTGGGGGAGTCCCAGGCTGCCGCTGCAGCCGCTGCCTTTGCCGGGGCCCCCGCCGCTGCCTCTGCCGCTGCCTCCGCCTCTGCCTCTGCTTCTTCCTCCCGAGGGGGCCCGAGTCACGGAGACACCCTGCTCCCCTCTTCCAGCCCAGTCATCTCTCTCACTGACCTGTAGCTTCTATGGTGGAGGGACTTTCCCAGCCGCCGGAGCTTCCATCCCTGAAGCCTGCTTGGATGAGCTTCTCTGGGGCCCCAGGCAGCACTGGGGTGGGGTCCGCTTTCCAGGGCGCGATGGACCCTGGGGACAGCTCTCCAGGGCTCTCTGGAACGGAAATCTCTTCCACTCTGTTTCTGCACACCTTTCAGTGATCCAGAACTTCTGGGGAACTCTTCTTACATTAAATATATGGGCTGTGAGTTCGTAGCTTGTAAATGTGCCTCTTTCTACTCCACCATCTTGGCTCTGCCTAAATGCTTTATTTTAAAGAGTGTGAATAAATAAGTTTTTCTCAGAGTATGTTTGCCATAAAGTAATAGATGCTCTAAGAAGGAACCAACTACATTTAGATAGTAATATCCTTGGTGATAGATAGTTCAGGAGGAATAATTTACTAACAATTATAAACATTTAGAAGGAATTGTATTTCTGTAAAGCAAAAGGAATTTTTGCTATCATGTGTTTTATTTGCACTGATTTTGCTTTTATTGGT
This sequence comes from Bettongia penicillata ogilbyi, assembly GCA_023548195.1. Classification (NCBI taxonomy): domain Eukaryota; kingdom Metazoa; phylum Chordata; class Mammalia; order Diprotodontia; family Potoroidae; genus Bettongia; species Bettongia penicillata. The sequence continues at coordinate 3,127,361 of JAJHZJ010000167.1, read as the reverse complement.
TATTTTATTAAAATGTATAACTATAAAATGCTTGAGTAACACTAGTAAAGGACTAAGTCAGTATTGAGAAAGCTTAATTATATATCCATACCCCCTACATTAATATGAAATCAAAGTTGTTCCATAAGCAGCTAGGTGGCACAATGAACAGATGGATACTGGACCTTGATTCAACAGAAACTGAGTTCAAATGTAGTGTGAGACACTTACTGGCTGTGTGATCTTGGGCAAGGCTTTGTGTGACCTGTAAAATGGGGGTAACAGCACCTAAATCAGGATTGTCGTGAGGACCAAATAAGATTACATTTGTGAAATGCTTAGCTTATAGTAGCTGCTTATATAAATGCTTATTGTACTCCCCCTTCACTTCTCCCCATATATTATTATTTTATATATTTCCCCCTACTCATTTATTGCCGAGTTCAGTAAGATTCTAGTCAAGATAATTTCAAGTTCTCATGTAAAGAAAATTTTACCTGAATTTGATTTTTCTGAGTCATGGAGTAGTACAAATGTATTAAGTGCTTGAGGAGGTCAAAAATTAAAAAATTCTGCTAATTGCAACTTCTTTTCTTGCTTCATCATACTTACCTTATTTTTAGATTTAGAGATTTAGTGTGAAGTTGGAAGTCACTTCGGCAAATAATGCTTTTATTTTGTATTCTTGCTTCTTATTGATGGACATAACTTATTTAGAATTGGCTCTTTGCAAGCTGAAGAAATGGGGGTGGGGAGGGGATGATAAGTATAAAATAAAATAATAAAATTCCTTGGTAATAATTACAGTTATTGTTGTTAACCACATTCTCTTATAGTACCCTCATTTTTTGTTTTCTAAATCCTAGGATAAATGCCATTCCCAGGAAGAAAAAAAGAGTTTGATTGCAAGAAATTAAAGAAAACTGAAATAAATGAAGACAACTTTTACATAGATAAAATATGGTTTCAATGTGAGAATGAGAATTGTTTAAAATGGAGGTTGTTATCTAGTGAAGATGCTGCTCAAGTTGATCATGATGAGCCATGGTTTTGCTTCATGAACACAGACCCAAACCATAACACATGCTCTGCTTCTGAAGAATGCTTTCCTCAAGAGTCTCATGTTCTTAAAAATGGATTTAAATATGTCTATTCGCAGCTTCCTATAGGAAGTCTAGTCTTGGTGAAATTGGGCAATTGGCCAAGGTAAGATTGAAACTGGAAAAGTCATCAATATAGAAAGTACTTATAAATATGATTGGTGAAATGATTTGGACATCAGGCCTAAATATCAACTAGAAGTATTTTGTGGCCTTTTAAAAATATTGAAATGTTAGTTTGGTTTTTCCAATTATATATTTATCAATTTACTAGCTATATCTTCACAATTTTAGTAAGATAAGTGACAGCCATTAGAAATCTTTGCTGGAACCCTAATAGCCTCTAGTCCTGTTTTGTGCAGTTTCCTTCCTCCCTCCTGTCCTCTCTTCCTTGCTTCCTTTCTTTTAAAATTTGGGCTTGTCATTTCTTTGATTTGGGTTGTTTTCATTGTGGAGTTTCCCTCTACCAGTTGTGTCGTGTTACAGAGTTGCTTAGGGGGTAGGGTAGGGTGGTATCAGGAGGTGAAGAGACTTGCCCAGTGACCAGACAACCAGAATGGATCAGAGGCAGGACCTGACTTGAACTCTTACTCCGATGTTAGCCCTCTTTTTGCTAGGTCACACTTCCTTTCACTTAGTGAGTATTTGTTGATTCATTGGAGAACAGAACAGAGAGAAAATGTGTGCATTTGGGAGTCATCCACATAGTAATGATCAATAAAATCTGGGGAACACTTAGAGGAAGGAGAGAAGGAGAGGGCCTGGGATAGAGATTTTGGGGTCCAGGATATGGATGATGATCCAACGAGGAAGCAGAGAAGGAAAGGAGTGGGCAAACTGGTAGAAGGAGGACCAGCAGGAAGTATTGTCACCTGAAGATTGACAGAGGAGAGAGTGTTCAGGAGGAAAGGACGGTTAAAGTGTCCAAAGTGACAGAGGTCAAGGATGAGAAAGAACTGAGGAAATATTATAAAACTGATCAATAAAGCTCGTTTACAACCTGGTAGAGAGCAGTTCCCAGCGGCCTGATGAAATCAGAAATGAAATTGCAAGGGATTGTGAAGTGAGCGAGATGCAAGGAAATGGAAACAATGACTAGAAATGATATTTTCTAGGAGACTGTCAAAGGTAGGAAAGATAGATGGTTTAAGGAAATGGCAAAGTCAAATGAGGATTTTTTTTAATGATGGTTTTAAAGTATTTTTGCTTCAGTTCATATGTTTTAGGAATGGTTCAAAGATGAAAATACCTCATTTTGTCTCAAATATTACTACTGTGTAACAGTTCTCAAGGATGAAAAAGCTGAGAAGACTTAATTGATTAGTATACAATCTATTTTAGGCAGGTCTGTGGTGCAGTGGGGAGAGCTCCAGCCTAGAGTCACAAAGAACTGAGTTCAGGCTGACCTCAAACACTTACTAGCTACGTTCTCTTGAGAAAGTCACTTATCCTTTGTCTGCCTCAGTTTCCACAGCTGTAAAATGGGGATAACAATGACATCTTCTAGGGTTAGCGTGGGGATCAAAAGAGATAATGTTTGAAAAGCGCTAATAGGTACTTGGCACGTATCAGGTACGCTTGTTTCCTTCTTTCCTAATCCAAAAATAAAGAATTGTCATAGTGGTTAAATTTGATGATGATAAGTTTTACATCATATTTCTTTGTGTGGTAAGACTGAAGAATATTTTTTCCCATTTCTGAAACTGTTCAAAGGATAGCATTCATATGTTTAAAAACAAATTTTTTTTGAGAAATATAAGACACTTCTAAAAGAGAGAGCAAATAAGTAGTTAAAAAAATTAAAACTAGATAATTTTCCCTTCAGTCAATTCTCTTGGAAACAGTATGTTTAAACATTTTGAAAATGAAAACACTATGAATTCAGATGTCTGTAGAATATCTTCTGAAGCCTCAGTGTAATCTTCCACCACTGAGAAAGCTTTGTAGCTTTTCCTCTAGTCTTACTACATACACTGTGTCACTTGAAAGTGTGTAGCATGGAAAAGATTTTCGCTTTTATCCAAGTCAAGCAATAGAAGAAGGCCTCAGATGAAATGTCAAAAAGTGTTGAACCATTAATCTGTTTTTTTAAATAAAGCTGAATATCATGGACATTTTTCTTAAAAGAAAGCAAAAATATTTATATCAGTCTTGCAGGCAAAACAAAGGAAATTTACTATGCTTCATGTTTTGTTGTTTGTTTTGTTTGCCAAAGGATCTAACTACTGAGTAAATAGTAAAGCTAAAGTAAACCTTACTCTTTATTTCATAGGCTATTGGAAAGGATATTGGTTTTGGAGACTTACTATAGAAACTTGGTTTTCTCACATAAGTATAATAAAACTTTCATAAACTGTCTAAAATCCTTAATGGGAGCCATTATTATTGTAGGTCATACCAGATATGAATATATGAGCACATAATTTTATATAATTTTTGAACAGTTGTAATGTCACGTATTGTCACATTTGAATTATATTTAACATGCACTATTGCAATCTATTTAAAAGAACATGTTGGGGAATACTTTTGTAATGTAAATAACTACCCTCAACTTTCAGATTTTTTAAGTACACATTTTTGTACAAGCTCTATAGATCTATAGTTAGAAGCATAACCATGAATTCTTGCCTGGGGTCAGTGACCAAGTTGAAATTCTGTCCTCCTGCACAATGTGACAGATTCTGTGAACAACTGCATGTCAGAGTGTAGCCGTGCACTTGCCAGATGTCCAGTGTGAGGGTTTTAAAGCAGGATCGATTGTATATTCGTTTAGTGATTGCAGGCTGCCAAAAAGAAAGAAGAAAGAACAAGACAAAACGGGCCTACCTTTGCCTTTCCTCTTAATAGTCTGGGTATTTTATATTCTTGAAGACATTTTATTTCTGTTGTGTTTAAGCTTTGTTAGCATATGATGGTGTACAGTATATCTGATGATTCTTGTTACTTCTTCTGATTTGGTTCTGATTTCACCTAGCTTGTTTGCTGTTCTATTGGTTTGATTTTCTGCCCTCTTCTTTTTAATTTTATTAACGAAAGGTTTATCAATTTTTTAATTGTTGGAAAGAGCCAGCTTTTAGCTTTATTTATCATTTCTGTGTTTTAATTTACCAAGAAACTATTGTTACTATTGTTCTAAATTATTAATGAATCAGAACTTTATATTCTTCTTTAATTTTTAATATCTCTCCTTTCTTGCTTATTTTAGGTTATCTATTAGGTTTCTGATTTTTAAATGCATATTAACCTCATTGTTCCTGTCTTTTTCTATCTTGTTAATGCACTTTTTGAGCAGTATGATTTCCCCACCAAGGATTGCTTTAGCTACATCCCCCAGATTTTCTTTTGTTGTTTCATCATTATAACTTTCTTTCACATAATTATTGTTTCTACAATTTGCTTTTTGACCTCATTATTTTGTTGTTAAGTCTCCATTTGGATTGGTATCTTTGGTTTGTGGTCCTTGAACCAATAACTACATTGTTTTGTGGTCTATAAAGGAAGTATTAACTATTTCCACCTTTTTATCTTTGCTTACAATACCTCCGAGCCTCTTGTCAATTGTCATTGTCAACTTTTATAAATTCCATGGGATATTGAGAGATACTTACATTCTTTTGTCATCCAATTAGAAGATGCTGTAAGTCTTTTAACTCCAATCTCTCCAACAATTTCTTCAGATCCATATTTTCCCTTTTGTTTCTGTTTCTGGAGACTCATAACTGAGAGAGGGATGTTGCCATTGCCTTCATCTTCTTCTAGTTCAATTAATTTTTACTTTATGAATTTTGATGCTAAGGTATTTGTAGTGTATAAATTTATTACTAATATTGGTCTATCATCTTTGGTTCCTTTCACCATGATATAGTTTCCTTATTTAGTCCTTTTTATTTTTTATTGTTTTGCTGTTCATTTTTGCTTTATCAAACAGCATGATTGCAACTCTTTATTTTTTTTATTCACTTGATGTGTAGTAAATTTTTTCCATCCCTTCAATTTTATTTTGGATGACTTTGTTATTTAAATAATTTCTTCTAAGCAACAGAGTGTATTCTTATCTAATTTGTCACTCTTTCATTTCACTGGATTGTTTAATCTATTCACATGATAGTTATTTTTATGTTTTCTCCATTTGTCTCTAATATTTTTTAAATCCTACTTTTTCCTTCATCTGTTGTAAACAAAGTGCTATATATATTCCTTCAGTTATTATTCCCAATGGCTCTCTTCCCATCATCCCCAAACTCTTTCTACCATTAACCCCTTTCCCTCTGGGGTTTTACTCATGAATTCCTTTTTATTTTCTGCTTTTATCTGGTTATTTGATCCCCAACATCCCCATTTTTTCTTTTCAGTCAAGTACATTCCCTTTTTCTCTTCTTTCATTAAGCTAGTCCTATTCATTGATATTTTTATATTTCATTTTTGTACCCCTGTTCAGAGAGGGTTTTTCTCACTTTTTTTCATTATCTATTTTCTCTTGTCTACTCTGACCTACTCCACCCTCTTCCCAGAATCCTCTCCCTTAGTTTGACCAGTAGTATAGATTTTAGATGTTTGAGATGGGTGGATATTAAATCCAACATCTTATGATTTTGTCAAATTGAGATTGTTATTCCTTTAGTTATAGCTTTTTAACTTTTAATAACTACTTCTACCTCCTGCCCAATTATTTGAACAATAAATTAGACAACAGAATGATCAATGGAATTTCTGAAGTTAAACAGATGTGTCTGATAATTTTTATTGTGGTTTCATTAGCCAGTGAATTGGATAGCAGAAAATTCACTCAGTTTATGTATGCAAGTCAAGGTGTGTGTTTGTTGCTGTAGTAGGTTAAGTGTATATACAAGGCATATCTAAATATCTGTAGCTACCTCTAGAATCTCATCCATCCATCTCCAAGTTACACTTTGATTCTTACTTGGAAGGGAGTAGGAGATTGGGGTCATTAGACTGGCCAATCTGCCCTTCTTGGAGAGGAGTATACCAGATTAGAATTAGCTCTGTCTTCCCCGCTAAATATTCATAGATTCATAGAAAAGACTTTTCCAAGTTTATATCCAAAAGTATGGTTCATTCCTACCCAAAGTTACTTAAGCAAAAGATAGTCACAAAAATGAATAGTAAATAAACCCATTTATCTAAGCAGATAGCTAACAGAGATCAGAGATGTTATACAGATCAGTATTGTGAGAAGTATACTTACTCTAGAAAGAACCATCTCATTTTATTTTACATTACCTGTGAATTGGGTCACTCGAATGGAGAATATGCTTGACAAATGCAAGGCTTTTTAATGCTGTTCTCAATTCAAATCCCCCACACCTTGCTCTCCACTGGCTAGATGCAATTTCCTGAACCACCCACTTCATGTTCTCCTCCTTGGTGGGTTCCCCCTCAAACAGCTCGTTGAGCATGCTTACAAGCTTCATTAGAATCCTGATTCTGCTAGGTCACAGCTCTAATTAGAACCAGTTACCTCTGAGTTACATTCTGTTATCACTCAAAACTGGGAGTACCTATAATTCTGCGGAAATAGAATTCCTTCTTTTGTTTCCCACACTATATACCATGCCATATACAAAATGAATGAGTTCTTCCACTAGGAGCAAGATATTTGATGTCATTTTGGTCTTCTTCAAGAAGGAAGGACAACAACCAACCAACCATTTATTCTAGAGTATTTTAACTTCATTTTAAAATAAAACATTAACAAAAGAAAACAGTAAAAATTTTGGTATTTGCAAGAATAAGCAAATGTTTTAAAGGGAAATTAATGTTTTATGTGAAAATGTGGAGTATCATGGCTATATTGTCCTCCAGTTCCATCTCATGAGATTGCCTCATAGGTAAAACTAACAGATCATTTTGTAATTTGAGGAAGTAAATCCTTTGTCTAGAACATGATAAAATACCTTTTGATGAATTTTCTTCTATAACTATGTTTATCAGTTAGTCAGTAATCATTTATTAAGCACCTACTCTGTGTCAGGCACTGCGCTAATCTCTGGGGGATACAAAGAAAGGCAAATGAATCACAATGTAAGGGGAAACAACACAAAAGCAATTATGTACCAACATGATATGTATGCAAAATAAGTTGAAGATAATCAATAGAAAGATGTCATTAAAAGGTTATATTGAACTTCAAACTCCCAACTTTTATTGCTAAGTAGTACAGTGAAAAGTACACTGGATTTGCAAAATAGAAAGACCTCAATTCAAATATGGCCTCAGATACTTACTATCTTTGTGACTCTGGGCAAGTCTCTTAACCTTTATTTGCCTCAGTTTTCTCATTTGTAAAGTATGGATAATAATGATACCTCTCTCCTATAGTTGTTATAAAAGTCAAATGAGGTAATTTTTGTGAAACACTTTATAAACCTTAAAATACCATATAAATTTAAACTATCATCTTCATAATTATCATATTATCACAGAAGTTCTTTAAAGGATATCATTAAAAATGAAACATTATAGTACAATCCAGTTTGCTTCTTATTCTAAAATTTGTTTTTATTTTTCTGTACAATCCAGCATGAACAGGTGGGTAGTATTGTGCTAGACCTGAAGTCAGAAAGACTCATCTTCCTGAGTTTAAATCTGGTCTCAGACACTTATTAGCTGTGTGACCCTGTTTGTCTCTGTTTCTTCCTTTTCTGTACAATGAGCTGGAGAAGGAAAGGGCAAAGCCCCCTAGTATCTTTGCAAAGAAACCCCAAATGAGGTCACAAAAAGTTGGACAGAGCTGAAATGCCTGAAGAGCCACAAAATGATACAGCATAGTATGTTCATAGACTGTATGATTTTAACCAGTATCAGCCATGTTCTTTCATACCTTCCAAATGTAGTAAAGCTAACAAGTCAAACTGAAGCTAATTTGCCAGGTTGGAGCTTTTTCTCTTCACTCATATTCAGAGCTCTTTCTCTAATTCTCAAAGCCAAGGAATCATAGAACCTTGATTGGGAGAACCTTGCACCTCATCTACTCTGTTCTGTTCCTGGCCAAAAATCCTCTCTAAAGCTTCCCCAACAAGAGGCCATACAGCCATTGCCTGAAGAATTCTGTTAGAGGTGGGATGGACCTTGCTTTCTCTGGGGAAAGCTATTCTGCTTGAATAGCTCGGATTTTATAGGAAATTTCCCTATCAAGTCTAACTTTGTCTACACAACTTATTCTCGTTGTTTCTAGTTCTGCCTTCAGGAGTCAAAGCAAGAAATGGTTTAATTTCTTTTTTACATGGTATTTTAAGACATCATTTATCATGTAAGTTCCAGAAGGGGACAGCATTTCACTTTTGTTAGGCAGAGTACTTAAGACAGAAACTCCCTTCCTGTGGATTCATAAAATAGAAACAAAATAGAAAAAAAAGAAGAAAAATGGAAGGATGACAGAAAAAAAAGGAAGCCATGGAAAATTAGAAAGAGAAATAGAATACAAGAAGCTCTAAGTTTATAATTTCTTGAAGAATTTTTGTTTTGAAAGATATTTTCTTATTCATTCATATCTTGTTTCTAGGTGTGGACTATTCTTGAGGAAATTTGAGGATTTACTTAGTGGCAAATAGGGCAGTCTATATTTTTCCAGGAGTAGGGAGAAAAGAAGGTGGTCTTCTGATTACTTGTCTTCTGATTACTAATCCATAGTTACCCTGATACATACAGTTCTGTATCCTAAATCCTTGTAGAAGCTTCTCCATCTAGTAGCATTATCTTTTATTTTTCCAATCATTAATATTTTACAATATTCAGAGTTTGTATTGACCACACTGAACATTTCTCTTTCAACTTGAATACTTCTACAGTGAATTATAATATCTCTATGTTGAACACTTTTCAAAAAGCCTATGATATAGACCTTATGAAAGAACTTGAAACTCCTATTAGATGGTAAGTTTTTTCTTTTTCAATGACCTTTCTACTTCTTTTTACCAATTATTTTTATATTGTACATACTGTATACATAACTGGGAGGTAGATGGACATTGAATTTCCCAAAGTTACTGAAGTCTGTAATTTTTAAAATAATAGCCACAAAGAGATAGTACCAGTTTGAAATCATAGTTCTGGAACAATATGGTCAAAAGTGGTCTCAGTAATTCATCTGGTTCATTTTCATGCCTCAACAAGGAATGCTTTTAATATTTCCGGAGTTGAAGATTTTAGATTTCCCCAAGGTAATGATGGTGATGATGATAACTGCCACTTATATGATGCTTTAAAGTTTACAGAGTTCAATGTATTATTCAATTTGATCCTCACAAAAATTCTGTGAAATAGGTGCTATTATAATCCCTGTTTTAGAGATGAGGAAACAGAATCTAAAAGAGGTAACTTGCCCAGTCACACAACTAGGAAGTATCTGTGGTAGGATTGAATGTAGGTTTTCTTGACACCAAGTCCAATATTCTATCCACTGTGCTGCCTCTTGGCCAGGATATGTACAATATGTATGTTACCTTGTACTGAATTTCCTTTTAAAAGCATGTCATAATAAGGTTTCATTGTACTTCAAACTCTTTAACTTTTATTGCTAGTTGTTGTGATTCTCATTTTTAGTAAAACTATATTTAACCTAAATCAATAAAATCATTTATTTTTTTTTAACTTCCTTTTTTTTAAAATTTATTTATTTATTTAACTTTTTACATTCATTTTCACAAATTTTTGGGTTCCAAATTTTCTCCCCTTTTATCCCCTCCCCCCACCCCAAGCAATCTAATTTTCCCTGTCTCCAATCTGCCCTCTCTTCTGTCATCCCTCCCTTCTCTTGTCCCCATCTTCTCTTTTCTCCTGTAGGGCCAGATGACTTTCTATTCCTCATTAACTGTATGTCTTCTTTCCTAGTTGCTGCAACAATACTAAACAGTTGTTCCTAAAACTTTGAGTTCCAAATTCTCCCCATCCCTCCCTCCCCACCCATTCCCTTTGGGACGGCAGGCAATAATCATTTATTTTTTAAAGTATACCTAATAAATATTTCTATTTTAGTAGATATTGGCAAAGATATTTTTAAACTTTGTGAAAAAATCATTAGAACTCAAAATAGAAAACTTCACTCATAATTGTTAAATGTATTAATCAGCATAATGTTTGCATTCTGAAAAAGAATACTTTCTAAACAATTAAAATATTTTTTTTTCCTGAAAGTTGGCCAGGCATACTTTGTCTTGATCCTTTAATGGAGAAATATGTGACCTGTGACCTGGATGGAAACGTTGAACATTATCATGTAGAATTCCTGGGTAATCCCCATTCAAGAAAATGGATAAAAGCAAACTGTGTTGCTCATTATAGTATCACGTTAAAGGTAGGTAGAAGAACGTTACATTTGTTATTTATTTTTGTTATTTTATTGATTCTGCTTATATTTGTCATAGCGCATTCTAAAAAACTGACTCTTCTCTATGCTCATAAACATAACTTTATTTTAGGAATGCTTTTAAAATTGTAAATACAAAATATTATATGATATATTTGTTTCTAAGGTATTATAGCTGTAATAGCTTTGAGTATTTTTTCTGATTATTGACAGAATTATTAGCATTATTCAACTATAGACTTTTTTGTAGAACTATGATTACCTTTTGAAACTCCTTTTGGATCCTCATTTAATCATTTTTATAATCTCTGAAGTGAAGTTTAAGTTGTGACACTAGTTAAATGAGACAATTATATAATCCAACAAATTTTTCAGATTTCCAATAGAATATTTCATTATATTAAGTCCTCAAGTAACTTTCTGTTTCAAAACCATCTTTTGTATTAGACTATAATTAAGTTAGTGCTGATAGATTAAGTTCTCAGTTAACAGAGCTTTTTTGTTTAAGGGTTAGAGTCAATTCAATTATATATTAATTTCATTTTTACTGAACCTTTCCCCAATGTTTTAGGCTAAGCCTGAGTCAATCTCCTGGTAGTTTAGGTACAAGATTATAATGAAATAAGACATAAGTTCTTTAGAAGTTCATAATAAAAGAACATTTGCTTAGCCATGGCAAAGGAAGGATATTACACAAGGATATGCATTAAGGGCACCATGATTTCATTCATCTGATAGAAGCTCCTCTGCCTCTGAGCTGGAACACCTAGTGGCTCTTTTGTGCTCAAATGACTGGGAAGTGGTCAATAGTCTATAGTCTCCCGAGCCAATCAAATCTTAAGGACAGTTCCAATATCTTTTAAGGAAAACTAGACTGTGAGGAAAGACTAGGTTATTGCTCCCACCACAAACTAACACATCTTGCTTCCAAAAAATGCTTAAAAATATTGATGTCAGGGAGCAGCATAATGCCCATACTACATAGGCTTTCCATTTTATAGTAAGATTATATACCCTATATCATTATCCATTCAAGCTCTATAATTTGATCCTTAACATGAATGAATCAGAACAGTGATGTAATTTTTATTGTTTTTAAAACCTATTATTTCCATAAATAAAATCTTAATATACTTTAATCAGTTAATGAGTATATGGGATAGTAGGTCTTTAAATGTAAGATATTTAATTACTTTTCTTCCCCAGAGAATATAGGAACCTGTCATCTTACTGAGATAGGATAGCATAACTTTGGTACTTTGAGAATTTATGTTCTTCTTTCTTTATAAAGGAATAACATGAAGAAAAGTTATGTGTGTGTGTGTGTGTGTGTGTGTGTGTGTGTGTGTGCTGGAGCCCGGGCTCGATTTATTATTTTGTTGATTATCTAGATTTAAGAAGGTGATGGAGAAAATATTCATAGTGAAGATTAAGTTTTACATAGTTCCTGACACATATTAAATGTTTAATAAGTGTTTCTGATTGCTGATATATATGTGATTTTTATTTTTCTTAAAAACTCACCATATGTTAAAGAATAAAGCTGGGTTGTGATGATTTTATGATTATAAAGTCTAACTCGGGAAGAGCAAGAAAGTTTTCTCATCTTCTCAGCTCTACCCTTTTTCTGCTCTCCTTTCCTTTCAAAGTGTGCTGGTAAATGTTTAACAACCAGCTCTATGGGAAATACGCACACACACACACACACACACACACACACACACAAACATAAACACAGTCTTTCTGTTACCCAGAGACAGAGGTGGTGTAAGGTGGAGGGAGGCTTAGAAGTAGAAAGGGAGGGATTAATTCCCATATGTTAGAGGAGTAAGTTTGCATTTTTATGATTATGTCTTTTGAAATAAATATTCTTCTGTACAAACTAATCCCATTATCAGTAGCTAAATGGAACTGGGGTGCAAGGGACCCCCCTACCCCCTACAATGGAGGGAACAACATTAGTGGAAGATGGAGTCATTTGCAGAGAGCCTAGACACTTCTCAAACCCGCTTAAGGGTACTGGAGAACTTTGTGAAGGAGAAATAACCAACTGGCCATCATGTGGTGAAGCTCAGGGTCATCTGTGTTACACATGTTACATAAGAACAATGAACTGAAGTTATAGGGAGGCAAATTTAGGTTCAATGTAAAGAGAAACTTCATTCCAATTCATTGTCCAGAAGTAGAATTGATAGCCTCAAGGGACAAGGGCCCCTACCTCTCCCTCCCTGTCCCACAAAATCTTCAACAGGGTGGATGACCACTCAGTATCAATGTTGTCAAAGAGATATTCAAAATTAAACTGCATATTTCCACTAGGCTAGAACTAATTACCCCATTTTGCATAATTATAACTAGAATTCATGAACTTTAGCCATTTATTATAGATCATTAAATATGTATCTTATGTTCTTTAAGATGTAGAGCTTTTTATTTTTACAGAACTTAATATTTTATTAAGCCTATGATGAGAAAAAGTCCTTGAGTATGTCATCTATGAAAAAGATTAGTAAGATATTTGTAGTTATTGATGAGGCAATACATGAAAGTCAAGTAAGCCCCAAACCAAGAGATGATATTAAAAGCATATGCTTATCTGAAAATTTTGTTATCTCCTAACATTCTTGCTATGAATATTGCTTCAGCAAGGAAAGGAAATTGAACTGGGAGAAATTCACAGGTTTAAATCAGCCATGAAAATAAGTATATGTTCATTTGCCCCAGGCCTAAAAGAAATCTGGATAGACCTAAAGGTTTTCAGAAAGTGCACTAATGAAAATGAATCCATGGACCTAAAAGAAAGTTAGTACTCTTGGCTGCTACATGCTGTCCATTTTTGTTTGGTTTCATGGGAATATGTATTTGTGGGGAAACACTAGTTTTATTGGCGCTAGGACAATGATTGTGATCCATGCTGAATGGGATGGAGATCCGTAAAAACAGGTGGGAAGAGAGCGTAGAGGGGGTGAAACAGGGTCAGAGCCTACACATTTTGGAGGCTAAACAACATTTCTAGAGGACATTTTTTTTAATTTACAAAGGTAATAGAAATAGAATGAAAACAGACTTCAAGAAGCCAAAACTGAATACTGTGGAGCAGTTATATGATAATGAATTTTTTCTGTACCATGATTGCTCCTGCATGGCATTGCAGACCAATGGCATTCATGATGGTGTCAGCAGGGAGCTGGGAAATGTGTAGAGAGTGTTGTACTGCCCACGGCAGCTGAGCAAACAGAATGTTGAGTCCAGGTGCCAGCCTCCATTTCTTCTCCCTCTCTCCCTGACTTTATCTCATAGAATCAAGCATCTGTCTCATCATGTCATCCTTTAAAATTGGCCTTGTAGGAAGTACTGAGCTCCACTCAGGCTTCCCGAAGATGTTCCTAGAGAGCACACAGAGGATATCCATTTCCCTTACCCTTCCACAACTAACACTTATTGCATGCCCTCTATGTACTATCTGCTGGTATTAAGGCAGAGTTTCAGAGTATTTTCCTGTGAGCTCAGATTCATGAACCTGAAAATCCAAATGTCATATGTTATTTTGAGGATTAAAAGCATTTCCTTCAGAGATTTGGGACCTGGGTCAACTTGGCTTTGACGCTTTCTCAAATGAAAAAAACTATCCTAGATGGAAACTCTTGCAATTATTCTCTCAATGCATAAGGCCAACCAACTATGGTCTTCACAAAAAATGTTCCTTTCTACATTAGACCCACCAAAATAAAAAGTGTCCCTTTCTACCCAAGGAACAGTAAAATTCTCTAAGAGTCTCTCCAGCAGAGACAATCCCTACAGAGGTGATTTCCTCTGGGTCCCTTATCCCCCAGGTCCAAAGGGCATAATTTGTCAGCATAAACCAAATGGAATTATAAACTCATTCATAAGAACAAGAACACAGGTAGGGGGCGGAGCCAAGATGGCGGAGTAGAAGGACACACATTTACGAGCTCCGAGCCTACAACCCATGGAATTGAGGTAAAAAGAGATCCCCATAAATTCTGAATCACTGCAGGGAGTGCATAAACATAGGGGAAGAGATTTCTGTTCCACTGAGCCCTGGAGAGCCGTCCCCGGGGTCCATCGCGCCCCGGAAAGCGGAAAGCGGAAAGCGGACCCTACCCCCAGCGCTGCCCTGGCTGCGGCCCCAGAGAAGCTGACCCGAGCAGGCTTCAGAGAGGGAAGCTCCAGCAGCCAGGAAAGTCCCTCCGCCCACAGAAGCTGCAGGTCAGTGAGAAAGAAAGCTGGGCTAGGGGAGGGGAGCAGGGCATCTCTGTGACTCAGGCCCCCTTGGGAGGAAGCGGCGGCGGCAGAGACGGGGCAGGAAGCGGCGGAGGCAGAGGCGTGGGTGGCGGCTGAGGCGCAGTGGCCCAGGACTCAGGAATCCCCCAGCAGCAGGTAGGATCTTCAATACTGAAGGTCTTTCCAACCTGAGGGAGCTGAGCCTGGGAGACAGCCCTGCCCCCACCCCGCTCTATTACTGAAGGCCTCTGAATAAAACCCCTGAGGGAGCTGAGCATGGGAGGCGGGCCCCCCACCCCGCCCCCACCCGCTCCATTCCTGAAAGTCTCTGCAGAAAGCCCCTGAGGGAACCGAGTTTGGGAGGCGGCCCTGCCCCCACCCCTGCGCCAGAACTAAAGCTTGCTGCGGAAAGTGCATTTGAATCTCAGAGGCCAAGCACTAGCTGGGCGGATCCAGGCGGAGGTGGAAAGGAATCTCAGAAGTCAAGTAACTGGCTGGGAAAATGCCTAGAAAAGGGAAGAAAAATAAGACTATAGAGAGTTTTTTCCAACAAGTGCAAATGATCCCGACCTTCGGATCTGATGGCGAGGACAAGAACGTATTCTTGCCATCAGGGAAAGACGTGGAGGGTGGGGCCTCAGTACCCCAGACACCCCAGGGGGGTGTCGGGTGGGCTCAGGCTTTGGAAGAGCTTAAAAAGGATTTTGAAAAGCAAGTTAAACAGGTGGAGGAAAGACTGGGAAGAGAAATGACAAAGATGCAAGAAAAGTATGAAAAACAGGTCAATACCTTGGTAAAGGAGACCCAAAAAAATGCTGAGGAAATTAACACGTTGAAAAATAGGCTCACTCAATTGGCAAAAGAGGTTCAAAAAGCCAATGAGGAGAAGAATGCATTCAAAAGCAGAATGAGCCAAATGGAAAAAGAGGCTCAAAAGCTCACTGAAGTTAATAGTTCTCTCAAAATTAGAATGGAACAGATGGAGTCTAATGACTTTACGAGAAACCAAGAAATCACCAAACAAAACCAAAAGAACGAAAAAATGGAAGAGAATGTGAAATATCTCATGGGAAAAACAACTGACCTGGAAAATAGATCCAGGAGAGACAATTTAAAAATTATGGGACTACCTGAAAGCCATGATCAAAAAAAGAGCCTAGACATCATCTTGCATGAAATTATCAAGGAAAACTGCCCTGACATTCTACAACCAGAGGGCAAAATAAGTATTGAAAGAATCCATCGATCACCACCTGAAAGAGAGCCAAAAAGAGAAACTCCTAGGAACATTGTGGCCAAATTCCAGAACTCCCAACTCAAGGAAAAAATCTTGCAAGCAGCTAGAAAGAAACAATTCCAGTACTGTGGAAATACAATCAGGATAACTCAAGATCTAGCAGCTTCTACATTAAGGGATCGAAGGGCGTGGAATAGGATATTCCAGAAGGTAAAGGAACTAGGACTCAAACCAAGAATCACCTACCCAGCTAAACTGAGTATAATACTTCAAGGGAAAATATGGTCTTTCAATGAAACAGAGGATTTTCAATCATTCTTAATGAAAAGACCAGAGCTGAAAAGAAAATTTGACTTTCAAACACAAGAATGAGAAGAAGCATGAAAAAGTAAACAGCAAAGAGAAGTATTAAGGGACTTACCAGAAATGAACTGTTCACATTCCTACAGGGAAAGACAATATTTGTAACTCTTAAAACTTTTCAGTATCTGAGTAGTTGGTGGGACCACACATACACATGTACACACATACACACACATACACACATGCATACACATACAGAGACAGAGAGCACAGATTGAACTGAATAGGATGGGACCATACCTTAAAAGAAATTAAGGTAAATGGTGAGAGAGAAATGTAGTGAGAGGAAAGAGGGGGAAATGGAAGGGGGTAACTATATGTCATTTAAGAGGCAAGTAGGAGATTTTTTTAGTGGAGGGAAAAAGAGGAGAGCTGAGGAAAAAAAAAAACAAAAAACCAAGAAGTTTACCCTCATCACATTTGACTAAACAAAGGAGTGAAATGCACACTCATTTTTGTATGAAAACCTATCTTACAGTATAAGAAAGCGGGGGGGGAGAAGGAGATATTGTGGGGGGGGATGATGGAAGGGAGGGCAAAGGGAGGAGGGAGTAATTGAAAGTCAACACTTGGGGAGGGACAGGATCAAAAAACAGAAGAGAAACAATGAGGGGCAGGTTAGGAGGGATGGTAATTCAGTTAGTCTTACACAACACGACTATCAGGAAGGTCATTTGCAAAGCTACACAGATATGGCCTATAATGAATTGCCTGCCGTACCAAAGGGAATGGGTGGGGAGGGAGGGATGGGGAGAATTTGGAACTCAAAGTTTTAGGAACAATTGTTTAGTATTGTTGTTGCAACTAGGAAAGAAGACATACAGTTAATGAGGAATAGAAAGTCATCTGGCCCTACAGGAGAAAAGAGAAGGGAAGGGAGGGATGACAGAAGAGAGGACAGATTGGAGATAGGGAAAATTAGATTGCTTGGGGTATTGGGGTGGGGGGAGGGGATAAAAGGGGAGAAAATTTGGAACCCAAAAATTTGTGAAAATGAATGTAAAAAGTTAAATAAAAAAAAAAAAGAACACAGGTAGATTCACCTAGAGAACTAGCAAATGATGTCACTTGTGGATTTTAAGTATAGGCATTTCTCACTAAGCTGTACAGCATTTTGCTTTCACAAAAGACAAGCTTTCTAGGTCTTCTTAAATGCAAGATCAATATGAACTAATTTTTACTACAAGGTAGCAACCTTGTGATTCCAGAATTCTCGCATTAAACTTGATATCAGTACTTATACATTAATGTACAGAATTCAGAAACAAAACTGTATGAATATATTAGTATCAGGTTTCAGTATATCAGTCTTTTACAAATTCAATAAAACAAAAAGTATTAGTACTTAACAGTTAAGAATTTTTTTAAAAAAGGAAAAGGTTGCAAAATTACATTAATGGAACTGTCTTGTAAGGAGAAGGAAAGAAAGGCAATTGTATATTTGTAGCCTAAAATTTGCCAATTTTTCTATAGGATATTTTAGTCTGGGGCATATCAAAAATCAAAAGTCCCAGACACAGAATCTCTCTGGGGTCTCTGCAAAAGTGAAGGGGCCAATTTTGTCTCAGACAAAGCTCCATATATAACACTTTCTGTCATCGTCCTTACCTCCTGGAAGAACAGGTAGCTTAGATTTCACACTTCTCCCAGGGTTCTCTAGTCCCATTAAGGGGATTTGGAGTAGATCTAGGCTCTCAGACAAGGCTCCACATATAACACTTTCTATCATCATCCTTACCTCCTGGAAAAACAAATAGCTTAGATTTCACACTTCTCCCAGGGTTCTCTAGTCCCATTAAGGGGATTTGGAGTAGATCTAGGTTCTCTGCAAAAGGCTCCAGCAGCCCCTAAATGTTGTTCTCCTAAGTGCAGGTAGTGGTTCCCTGTATTCCAGTTCCACTAGCCACAGTCAGAAATATTTACTTCAGAAGGTATGTATATACACTAAAATACAAACTTACTCCCCGTTTTAAATAGGGCCCCCTCCAAGCCCTCTCCCCACCTGGAATAAGGCTCATTCATACCTGGGACCAAACTAAAGTCCAGAGTAGAGAAGAATCTTTTTAGTATGATTCTTGCAAGAAGAGAGAGGGTACACTCCGTATTATGAGAGAAGTGCACTAACACAGAAGGGAGAGCAAGCTTTAGAGTGCTAATTTGTAGTAGCCCCTCCTTCTGGAGCCCAGATTGGTCCAAATCCTAGATTGGTCTGGAACACCTTCTGGGTACAGTCTCCCTGAACCAACCATCCCATTGTGCCCCTTGATATGTTCCCATATGTTCCCCCCTCCCTCATCATGTGACTCGTGCTCAAAAATGGCACCTATCTCTGCCCTTGAAGTGTGTCAATAACATGCAATGAATTCATTAAGCAAGCAACATGCCGTTCCCCTGCCGCTCTCCCCACCCCCCCCACACCCCCCCACCCCCCGTCATTGACCCCAGCCAGTTTAGGCTAGTTTTAAGTCTGGCTCCCTTTATCAAGAACTTTGCAGTTAGACTAGCTGCTTCTCCTGAAAGCTGATTGGTCTATGGTGCTTGCTGTCCTATACCACCTTGAAACTGCAACATTTTGTGGAAACCTAATTTTTTAGTATTTACCACACTTCCAGTATGGGGGAGGCATAATAGTTTTGTATCCCTTTGCATACCTCACTGTCTTGGGACAGGGAGCAGAATAGGCTTATAGGTTAGCTCTATTCCCAGAGAACACTGTCCCAGTTCTAAATCCACATGGCTCCTCAGGACTGAATACCAGGTACCCTCATTTCTCGTGCCAGGCTGACTGGCTGCATCATTGTCATGGTCTGAACTCCCTGAGGATCACCTCTGGCACCTGAAGCCGAAGAAGACAGAGAACACAGAGCAGAAATAACCCCTAGGACACTTTCTTGGAGCTGAGGTAAAGAATCCTTCCACACTTATCAGTTCACTTAAGGGTACCCGTGCAATTAATGAACTGTGTGTGATCTTTGCCCTCTGGACACAGTGAGAAAAGCTGTAGAAGAGTCCATGGTTCAGTCTTGCCAGTTTTAAAGACACAGAAAGCCAATCAAAGGAGGCAACCCCTTCAGCATGGTAGGGGATTCAGAGGCTTCCATGTGGGGCAAATTGAATCTGCTCCAAAGGCTCTTCCAGGGAGCCTCTGCGTTAAATGAGTTAGGCAGGCCCAGACAAACCCACGCTACACCTTTTATAAGCCAAGCAAACTATTTCCTATTCCGTTTGACAGTCTTGCAAATATCATGAAACAGCTATCCTGTCTTGCCGAGTCTTCTCTTTTCTAGGCTGAATATTCTCAAGTTCTTTCAGCTTCTACTTGAAAGGTATAGTCTCCATTTCCCTTTGTCATTTTGGTTATTCTGCTCTGGACATGCTTCACCCTGTCAGGCTTTTAGTTTAAGGAAACTAAAATGTGCTGCCCACTGGTAGTCAGACATGGTTTGACTAGGGCAGAATCTGGCAGAAAGGTCACACCTTCCTGTCCTAGCCTAGGTCTGCATTTGTGTACATGGCTTCCATGTGACACATGCTAAATCATTTTGTACCTGCAATACCTCCGTATCTCCCTCTATGTGAATTGTTATTTAGTTATGGCCACTCTTATATTTTACCGCAGCTTTGCTTTTTTGTGCCCAACTGTTAGACTTTACATTTATTCTTAAATTTTATCTTGTTACATTAGGCTCGATGTTCTAAACCATTAATTTCTTTCCTTTGGATCCTGACCCTTTTTTTGGACATTAGCTCTTCTTACTATCTTTGCATAAGTTTTACACTTGATAAATATGTCGTATGTGCCTCAATCCAAGTTGCTGATAAAAATGTTGAACAACACAGAGCTAAGAAGGGAACCATGCATTCCGGGGAGATTCTATTATAGATGTCCCTCCAAGCTGGCATCAAAACTTTAACGACTGCTCTTTAAGGCTGGTCATTCAATCAATTCTAAATTTATCTAGCTCAATTATCGTCTCTTTTATCTAGTCTACAAAGATAGTATTAAAGATTGTGAAATGCTTTGCTATAACTAAACTGTACTCTTATAGTATTTCTCTGATCTAGTTAATCATTTAAAATTATATGACCTTTGGGGGCGGAGCCAAGATGGCGGAGTAGAAGGATGCACGTTTATGAGCTCCGAAACCACAGCCCATAGAATTAATGTAAAAAGAGACCCCATATCTTCTGGACCACTGAAAGGGGTACAGAAACGGAGTGGAAGAGATTTCCGTTCCAGGCAGCCCTGGAGACCCATCCCCAGGGTCCGTCGAGCTCCGGAAAGCAGACCCCACCCCCAGCGCTGCCCTGGCCTCGGCCCCAGAGAAGCTGACCCGAGCAGGCTTCAGCGACGGAGGCTCCGGCAGCCAGGAAAATCCCTCCGCCCACAGAAGCTACAGGTCAGTGAGAGAGAAGGCTGGGCTGGACGAGAGGGGGAGTGGAGTGTCTCCGTGACTCGGGCCCCCTCGGGAGGAAGCGACAGGGGCAGGAAGCAGCGGAGGCAGAGACGTGGGTGGCAGCAGAGGCAGCAGCGGCTGCGGCCGGCCCAGGACTCCCCACAGCGGCAGGCAGGATCCTCATTACAGAAGGTCTCTGCATAAACAACCTGAGGGAGCTGAGCCTGGGAGATGGCCCTGCCCCACCCCACTCTTTTACTGAAGGCCTCTGCATAAAGCCCCTGAGGGAGCTGAGCCTGGGAGGCGGCCCTGCCCCCACCCCAGCACCAGAACTAAAGCTTGCTGCGGAAAGCCCATTTGAATCTCAGAGACCAAGCACTAGCTGGGCGGATCTAGGCGGGGGTGGACAAGAATCTCAGAAATCAAGTAACTGGCTGGGAAAATGCCTAGAAAAGGGAAGAAAAATAAGAATATAGAGACTTTTTTCCAACAAATGCAAATGATCCCGACATTCGGATCTGAGGACGAGGAAATATTCTTGCCATCAGAGAAAGACGTGGAGGGTGGAGCCTCAGCACCCCAGACACCCCAGGGGGATGTTGGGTGGGCTCAGGCCTTGGAAGAGCTCAAAAAGGATTTTGAAAAGCAAGTTAGACAGGTGGAGGAAAAACTGGGAAGAGAAATGAGAGAGATGCAAGAAAAGTATGAAAAACGGGTCAATACCTTCGTTAAGGAGACCCAAAAAAATGCTGAAGAAAATAACACCTTGAAGAATAGGCTCACTCAATTGGCAAAAGAGGTTCAAAAAGCCAATGAGGAGAAGAATACTTTCAAAAGCAGAATTAGCCAAATGGAAAAAGAGGTTCAAAAGCTCACTGAATTTAATAGTTCTCTCAAAATTAGAATGGAACAGATGGAGTCTAATGACTTTACGAGAAACCAAGAAATCACCAAACAAAACCAAAAGAATGAAAAAATGGAAGAGAATGTGAAATATCTCATGGGAAAAACAACTGACCTGGAAAATAGATCCAGGAGAGACAATTTAAAAATTATGGGACTACCTGAAAGCCATGATCAAAAAAAGAGCCTAGACATCATCTTGCATGAAATTATCAAGGAAAACTGCCCTGACATTCTAGAACCAGAGGGCAAAATAAGTATTGAAGGAATCCTTCGATCACCACCTGAAAGAGATCCAAAAAGAGAAACTCCTAGGAACATTGTGGCCAAATTCCAGAACTCCCAGCTCAAGGAAAAAATCTTGCAAGCAGCTAGAAAGAAACAATTCCAGTACTGTGGAAATACAATCAGGATAACTCAAGATCTAGCAGCTTCTACATTAAGGGATCGAATAGGATATTCCAGAAGGCAAAGTAACTAGGACTCAAACCAAGAATCACCTACCCAGCTAAACTGAGTATAATACTTCAAGGGAAAATATGGTCTTTCAATGAAACAGAGGACTTTCAAGCATTCTTGATGAAAAGACCAGAGCTGAAAAGAAAATTTGACTTTCAAACACAAGAATGAGAAGAAGCATGAAAAAGTAAACAGCAAAGAGAAGTTTTAAGGGACTTACCAGAAGTGAACTGTTTACATTCCTACATGGAAAGACAATATTTGTAACTCTTAAAACTTTTCAGTATCTGGGTAGTTGGTGGGATCACACACACACACATGTACATGCATGCACACACACATACACACATGCACACACATAGAGAGACAGAGAGCACAGATTGAATTGAATAGGATGGGACCATGTCTTAAAAGAAATTAAGGTAAATGGTGAGAGAGAAATGTAGTGGGAGGAAAGAGGGTGAAATGGAATGGGGTAATTATATGTCATTTAAGAGGCAAGTAGGAGACTTCTTAGTGGAGGGAAAAAGAGGAGAGCTGAGAAAAAAAAACAATTAGTTTACCCTCATCACTTTTGACTAAAGGAAGGAATAAAATGCACACTCATTTTGGTATGAAAACCTATCTTACAGTATAGGAAAGTGGGGGAGAAGGAGATAAGCAAGGGGGGGGATGATGGAAGGGAGGGCAAAGGGAGGAGGGAGCAATTTGAAGTCAACACTTGGGGAGGCACAGGATCAAAAGACAGAAGAGAAACAATGAGGGGCCCAGTAGGATGGAGGGTAATTAAGTTAGTCTTATACAACACGACTATCAAGGAAGACATTTGCAAAATTACACAGATATGGCCTATATTGAGTTGCCTGCCTTCCCAAAGGGAATGGGTGGGGAGGGAGGGATGGGGAGAATTTGGAACTCAAAGTTTTAGGAAGAACTGTTTAGTATTGCTATTGCTACTAGGAAAGAAGACATACAGTTAATGAGGAATAGAAAGTCATCTGGCCCTACAGGAGAAAAGAGAAGATGGAGACAAGAGAAGGGAGGGATGACAGAAGAGAGGGCAGATTGGAGATAGGGAAAATTAGATTGCTTGGGGTATTGGGTGGGGGTAGGGGTTAAAAGGGGAGAAAATTTGAACCCCAAATTTTTTGAAAATGATTGTAAAAAGTTAAATAAATAAATAAAATTATATGACCTTTTATGTTTAGTTATTCATTTGAACCTTATGTTTGGACATAGTGTGGAATAATTGATCTAACAACACTTTCTAATTGTTCCAGCAATTCTTATTAAATAGGGAATTTTGCCCTAAATAGTTTGAGTTCTTGAGTTTATTAGACAGTAGTGGACTGCTGAGTTTGGTTATGTCTTACTTTTGTTTATCTAATCTTTTTTAAAAGCAGCCTTCTGTAACGCTACAGTGCTTTTACCATTCTCGGTGACCTTTTATACAGTTGCTAGCTAGCATTTATATAGCACTCCAAGGTTTGCAAAGTGCTTCACCTATGCTCTCTTATCTGATACACTATCTCTAGGATATTATCTCGATTCTATTATTATGCCCATTTTACAGATGACAAAACTGAGGCAGAGAAGTCAAGTAATTTGCTCAGGGGCACACAGCTGGGAAGCTCTTCAGACGAAGAGCTTCTCTGACTCCGAGTCCACCACTCTATGTCCTGCATTACTGATCAGTGGTTCAGCAGTTCCATTTGTTGGTTTATTCAATACCATGAGATAAAGATTGAGTCTGCCGACATTAAGTTATTTAAGGCAGATAGATATTTTCTAATTGCATAGAGCTCTGGGCCTGCTGTTAGGAAAACCTGAATTCAGATCCAGTGTCAAGTTATAAGTCATTTAACTTCTTTTTGCCTTGGTTCCTCCAAATGAAAATAGGGGTGATACCTGTCAGTTGGTTGTGGGGATCAAAAGAGACAATACATGGAAAGCACTTAGCACAATGTTGACACAGAGTGGGTACTAGATAAATGCTGATTCCCTCCTTACCCCTGCCTTCTCTACATTTATCTTGAGTTTTAACTTCCTATTAATCATTTTGCTTAGTTCCTCCCAATCCAAAAATCATTCCTTTTTTAAAGAAAAAAACAGAAAAAAAAGAGAGTAATGAAAGATTAAAAAAGAACCAACTCACGTTTACATTGTGCTTTAAGGTTTGCACACCGTATCCCTCAAAATCATATGAAGTAAGTGATAAAAGTGTTAATATTCCTAATTTTTCAGATGACTCACCATGGCTAATGCCTTGCTTCTGGCCACCTTGCTACTGGAGATCTTTCTTAGTGCTTTCCTAGTCCCGTCTCCCTTTTCCTTTCTCTGCCCCCGCTTTCATTACAGAGAAAATGCTTTTTGTTGTTGTTGTCCTTTGCACTCCCCATCAACCTTACCCCATTTTGAGGCTGAATGCTCTTGCCAGTACCCACACAGCCTTGGTGTATTTATGATGTTATCTCTCCTTGCTTTCTTGCCTTCTTTTTAGTCCTGCCTGACTCTTTGGGACCCCACTGGGGAAAGATAATGGAGTGGTTTTCCATTCCTTCTCCAGCTCATTTTGCAGATGAGGAAACTGAGGCAGACAGGGTTAAATGACTTGCCCAGGATCACACAGCTAGTGTCTGAGACCAGATTTGAACTCAGAAAGAAGAGCCTTCCTGACTGAGGAGCAGCAGTCCTCTGTTCTCCACGCTGCCTAGCTGTTGTGCACCTTGATAAACACAAACTGGTCCGTGGGCTCCTCATGCGATCGCATCCGTGTCTTTGGAAAGCTCCCCCTTTTTCTTTGCAGTGATTTAGTAGCATCTTCAGAATACATTTTTAAGAGCTTTCTATCCCTTTTGGGTATTGTACTAACAGCCTAATAAAATCCAGATATTTGTTACAAATACTGCAAATAATTGGAGTACATTTCATGAAACAATTTAAAAGTGACATGCCTTAGGAAAAATACCCTTTTATCCTCATTGTCAACACATAGCCCATAATATGTTGAAGCTTTCTATGTGTTGTTGGGGTTCTAGGCTTTTGGATGAAATGATGTAACAGTATGCTCCTTTTGGCATTTTTGTCATTGATGTAACTAAGAAATTAAATAGACCCACCTTATATTTAATTTTGTCTTATGGGGAATGGCATTGTAGGTAACTTTGAGATTATTTCTAATAGGCTGCTGACATTTATGGATCCATATTGATATTCTGATTATTTATATGCAAATGCTTCCATTCTTCTATATTATATTAAAAAAACCTTTCAGTGTCACCTGCTTAGAATCTAAATGGGGCATCTGTTTCTAATCCTCATAATCATATCCAATCCCCAATAAGCTGTCGTCTACAGCCTAGAGAATCATGAAGGCCTTCTTATTGATCTCCTGTCGTGAATTCAATTTTGCTTTCAAACTATGCGAGTAATTAACCTTACCCTCAAGCAGATGTTTTCAGAAATGAACAAGGGTGTGCAAGACCCTTTCCTCTAATTAGTGAGCTACATTGATTCTTATCAATGTCTTTGGAAGACTATTCATAATGTTTTTAAATCCTGGGACTTTTTATATTCTTGTAATAGGACAGTATGTAACTGATTATAGCTAGTTCAGCAATTCTGCTAATTTAAAAAAAAATCCTTCTAGCCACATGAAAAATATAATAACCCTTACCATGCCTAGATATAAATTGTACTTTGGCTATCAAAATGCATCACAATGGAATTTTCATATTGGCTATTCCTTTTCTCTCAATCACAATCCTACTCTGACTATTTTACACTAAACTAATGCTGAAAATGATATATTTGGAAGGAATATGTGCATTCTAACTAGTAATAAAACTGTAAGCTCTAAAATTGAAGATCCAACTTGTTCTTCTGCCTGGAATTTCAGATGGTAATCTGGAGAGAGGGACAACAATGGAAATCTTTTGGTGTCCCCAGAAATCACATACTGACCAACAGTTAATTGTTTACTTCACTGTGGTGTTAACTGGGTCCTGCTTTTGTCTCATATAACATGGTAAGTATGTGCGGAATTCTAAATGAGCATCATTCCTCTCAATCCAATTAAAACTAACATTTATTAATCACCTCTAGTGGGTAAGACATTATGTTATGGAGTCGGTAATCAAAGAAAAGATTGACTAGTTTCTGTCTTCTGGGAATTTGCTGGGCTGGTAGAGGAACTATTATATAGCTATAATATAATATGTAGCTATGATAATTTAATCAAAATCAGCTGGTTGGTTGGTTGTTGTCATCCTTCGTCTTCAAAGAGGACCAAAATGACATCACCATTGAAAAGTGAAATTTCAGTGTGTCCAACTGTGGCTGATCAGACCAATATGAACTTGGAATGCTCTATCACAGGTTGGGCACAGACAGTCCATATGAATGTTTGGGATGGATATCCCAAATTTGTGCATCCTGAGTTTACTTTGTACTGCCTCATACCATGCTGAGCGGTCCTGTGCCAGTGTCTCCTACGTTGCACAGTCAAATCCAGAGTTCTTGAGAGAGACCTTGAGAGTGTCCTTGTATCATTTCTTCTGGCCATCATGTTATCGTCTTCCCCATGCAAGTTCTCCATAAAATAGTCTTTTTGGCAAGTGTCCATTTTGCATTCGAACAACGTGGCCAGCGCATAGGAGCTGTGCTCTCTGAAGCATAGTTTGAATACTTGGCAGTTCAGCTCAAGCAAGGACTTCAGTGTCTGGTACCTTATCCTGCCAGGTGACCCTCAGAATCTTCCTAAGACAGTTTAAGTGGAAGCAATTCAGTTTCCTGGCATGGTGCTGGTAGACTGTCCATATTTCACAAGCATATAACAATGAGGTCAGCACAACAGTTCTGTAGACCTTCAGTTTGGTAGCCAATCTAATACCTCTCCTCTCCCAAACCTTTCTTTGGAGCCTCCCAAAAACTGAGCTAGCTCTGGCAACATGTGCATCAACCTCATTGTCAATGCATACATTCCTGGAAAGTACACTACCAAAGTAAGTGAACTTATCCACAGCATTCAAAACTTCTCCATTTGTTGTAACTGATGATTCCATGTATGGATGGTGTGGTGGTAGCTGATGAAGCATCTGTGTTTTCTTGGTGCTAATCATTAGACCAAAATTAGCACAGGCTGCAGAGAATTGATCCATACTTTGTTGCATCTCAGCTTCAGAGGCTGCATTGAATGCACAATCATCTGCAAACAGAAAATCATGCACCAACGTGCCCCCACTTTGGTCTTAGCTTGTAACCTTTTCAAAATCAACTTGCCATCAGTACAGTAGTTGACCTTGAAGCCATGTTGATCCTCACTGAAAATATTTGACATGTCTGAAAACATCATTGCTAAAAAGCATGGGAGCAAGCACACAACCCTGTTTCACTTCATTGGTGACTGGGAAGGCATGAGAGTTTTGTTCATTATCCAGAACCTGGCAAACATACCATCATGAAATTGACATACAACATTGATGAATTTCTCCAAGCAACCAAATTTTGACATAATTTTCCATAAACCCTCATGACTAACAGTGTCAAAAGCCTTGGACAGATCCACAAATGTTGTGTACAGACCTCTGTTCTGTTCCTGGCATTTCTCCTGGAGTTGTCAGGCATCAAACACTATATCAACTGTTCCTTGGCCCTTTCTGAAGCCACACTGGCTCTCATCTGGCTGCCCATCTTCCAGGTGAAGGATGAGCCTATTAAGGAGGACTCTAGCAAGAATTTTGCCAGCAATGACTAAGAGATAGATCCCCCTGTGATTATTGTAGGACAGTCTATTCCCTTTACCCTTATAGGGATGGACAGTGGAGGCATCCTTGAACTCCTGGGGGATAACCACCTCTTGCCATATAACCTGGAAAATTTTTGGTCAGCTACAAAAGCAATGGTCCCTCTACCTTGTAAATCTCAGCTGGAATAGAATCAGCACCAGGTGCTTTGCCACATGAAAGAAGCCTAATGGCCCTCAAAACCCCTTCTTCAGTTGGAAGTTCAGCTAAGGAGGGATTGACTTCAACCTGAGGTAAATGGTCAGTGACCTCAGCATTGATTGATGATGGTCTGTTGAGAACACTATGGAAATGTTCAGTGCATCTCTCTAGGACCATGTTCTTATCACTAATCAACGTGGCTCCATCAGCACTGAGTAGCGGTGATGCACTATAGGGTTTTGGTCCATAAATAGCTTTCAGGGAATCATAAAAGCACTTTGCATTGTTATTATCAGCATAAAACTGAATTTCATCTGCCTTCTTACTGAGCCAGGAATCCTGCATCTCTCTAAGCTTTGCTTGTACTTTGCTTTTGATAGAATTAAATGCTGCCTTCTTAGAGGTGGATAAACTATTCTGCTGGTAAATCCTGTGGAGTTCTTGTTTTTCATTTAGCAGTTTCTGAATTTCCCCATCATTTTCATCAAACCTGTCTTGCTGTTTGTGAGTGTTCTGACCCAGATGAGCAAATGCAGTGCTGTACAGCAAGTCTCAAAGGTTTCCTACTCCTTTTCTGCTCCATTGTTGGCAGCTGTGTGTTGGTTCAACTTTCCCTCCAAGTCAGCAGCAAACTGTTCACACTCAGAGAAGAGCTCTAATTTGTTGACATTATTAATTCTTCTGGTAGTCATTTTGCCTTGGGGGTGGTGCTTTTGATGAATGCGAATATTTAGCTTGGAAAGGATAAGTTTGGGATCAGTCCAGCACTCTGCACCACACATTGCCTTTGTCACTCTCACATCTTGTCTGTCTCTTCTTCTTACAATTACATAATCTATTAGATGTTTGCTGCAAGGGTGTATCCATGATGTTTTATTGTGTTTAGGTAAATGGAAGACAGTGTTGGTGATGAGAAGGTCATGCAGTGCACAAGTCTTCAGCATTAAATGATTATTGCTGTTGCTGTTTCCAATTCCATTCCTCCCTAGGACTCCCTGCCAAGTCTGGTAGTCTGAGCCTACTCTAGAATTAAAGTCAACCAGAATTATAAGCTTGTCCTCTTTTGGCACATTGATGATAAGGGTCTCTAGGTCTTCATAAAATTTTTCTTTGACTTCCTCAGGGTTTGTCATGGTGGGAGCATAGGCCCTGATGATGGTGACATGGCATTTTCCTGAGAGTGGTAATCGCATTGTCATGAGCCTGTCATTCACTCCTTTTGCCAGGCATACCAGCTTGCTGATTAGATTAGTTTTGATTGCAAAACCCACGCAAGCTTCATGGAGCTCCCCTTCACTGTGCCCACTCCAGAAAAAGGTGTATCCAACTCCAACTTCAGTAAGCTGGCCTTCATTTGCCAACCTTGTTTCACTCAGGGCTGCTATTTAGATGTGATACCTGTTGAGTTCTATTGCATCAAGAGCAGTTCTTCTTTCAGGTCTACTGGATTTTATGTTGTCTGTTAGTGTGTGCACGTTCCATGTGCTGATGGTAAATGGAATCATCTTTGAAGATGTTTTTGTACATTTTTTTGTGTTTTGATTGCATAGTGGAATTCCCTGCCTGCTGCAGTAATCGGGTCAGAGTTGGGTAAGCAGGGAATGTTTAGGACACCTTTTCTGACTCCCTTCCTCACACCAGGAGATGAGTAGTGCAGTCCTTAAAAAGCTGCTCAGACACACCCAGGGGGCTGCCGAGTACCACTGCTGCTTCCAGTGAGAAACGACTCTATGACCTGGGCTGCCTGTGTGCAGGGTTGTGACTACAGCTCCCAGTATATCCGTACCTGCTGCTTCATCACTTGCCTGTAGCCACAGGACTTTGAGGCATAATAGTGAAGTGGTATGGGTGATGTCTTTTGATTCATGGGTAAATTGAATTTAAGTAAGTCAGAGTTGCACGAAGTCATCAGCTTCACTCTCTCATCCAGAGTCATCATAATCCAGTAGGAAGACAGAGTTAAGACGGCTGTCAGTGACTCAGGATGCAGTGAATGACCTTGGAATCTTCAGTGTCTAATCAAGCTTTAAGTGCTCTATATCACCTGCTTCATCTGCCTTCATGGCCATTGGAACAAATTGTTCTCATCTGCCCATTCCACCAGATAAGGTCTTCACATGCTTGGGGTAGACACCCCCCTGACTTACCAATGGGTTTGAGAACCCTTGCTTACCCGCAACCTGATTTGACCCATCTGCCAAAACAGTTTACCAGGGTGTGGCCACTGTGCATGCTGTAGCTTCTTGGGGCCACAGGTGAGGTGGAAAGAGCCCGAAAAGGGCTCGGCAGCCATCACACCAAAGGTCCTCCCTGAACACACCCTACACCCCAATCAAAATCAGCAAACATTTATTAAATGCCTACTTTGCACTATGTATAAAGATGTACTATGTACAAAGATACAAAGAAAAAAATGGAATAGTCTCTGACTATGAGGAATTTATATTCTCCTGGGGAAATAATGCATTTACAGAGAAGTAAATATAAAATATTTCAAAGTAAATGCTGAGTTGTTGGGGAGGGAGAAGAGCACTAACAAATAAGACTAAGTAATGAAACAAAATAAAATACAAATAAAGTAATTTATGCAAATAATACAAAATTAAAATGATATAATAATAGAAAATAAAAGTTGATAATTGAACAGAAGGGATCCACATTTTGAAAATTCAATGAGAAATTCTAGAAGGAGGGAGATGATTTCTGGTTGCTGGATCAGGGAATCTTGGCTTTTTACTTGAATTGAAGTCTCTGGGTCTTTGCAGTTTATAGATCCTGAAGAATGATTTGGACAATTCATATATATGCCAATCCATATATGCAACATGCTGCAAAGACTTGAATCTCTGGATTCCCCGTTCTTCCCTTCTCTTTCATTCTTCTGTTCTCTTACTCCCGGATAGGAATGTAGTGCATTATCTGACTGGGGGCTGTGTAAGAGTCCCATACGGAAGCAGAATCAGGACTTTGTTTGCCAAATTCATATCTTCCCTAGGGCAGAGAACTGATTGTTTTGGTTGTAAAAGCCTTCTCTTCTAGCCCTTTGATATAAATTGTTCTTTGGCAAACAGAACTCCATATTAAAGGGTACAGAATTTTGCTTTTGTCAAGATAACATTTGATTAAGCAGTAAAGGTGACAAATCAATAAGAATTTGGAAACAACTCTTAGTCTGGTTATTATAGTTTGGAAACTTCGAAAGTCTGCCGCCTTGGGTCTAAATCATCTGCACACAAAGAGGTTCATACCTTTGATCATACCCTCTCCCCTTACACTTTTGTGGTCTAGCCAAATGGGCCTTCTGTCAATCACTCAGATGGGATCTATGACCCTGAATCTCTGGGACCCTTGCTTTCACACTGGCTCTTCTTCCTGCCCACATTCGCCTCTCTTTACTCCACTTCAAGAGACTTATTTTCTTTTTAAGCTCTTCTCAAAGGCCATCTTCTATATGAAAACTACCCTGATTTTCCCAGCTCCTAGTGCCTCCCCTTTAAATTATTTTATCATTTTTTAACTTAATCAATCACTCTATCCCACTTAAAGCAATTAACAAAATACTCCATCCCTAATGCCTTTATCAAGTAAAAACATTTCTATTGAATCAATCAATCAGTCAGAGTCATTAAGCTAATGTATGCTCTGGTGTATCCTGTTTGTGTATCCAGCAGCTTAGAGGAGAGAGCAGTTTCTGCTAAACCTTTGAGAAAAGAGGAGTTTTTCTGACTCTAGGCCCTGCCCTTTATTCACTACAGTACCCGCTAGCCACCCTAGACCTTACCTTAGATGTCCCTAAAAATAATTATTCTTGGTTACAGTTTCCTCATCCATAAAATAAAGGATTAAGCTAGTTGATTTTTAAAGTCCCTTTCAGTTCTATTTCCATGAACTACTTAGCTTCAGAAGCAGAGAATCCTAATGTCAAAGCTTCCAGGACTCTAATCAGAGAGAAGTGATGGTACAATCTTCTAGTCTGTATCAAAGGATGAGAAATGTTCTGATTGTTTATATTAATGGTTGCTGGTTGAAGGAATTTAAAGGAAGGACAAGATATTCTGGTAATTAACTTTCCACTGAAATATCCAAAGTGAAAACAGTTTATACAAGAAAGAAGGATGACCAGAGCTTAACCAGAAGAATGAGTAAAATTGTGCATCAATGCAATATTTTACTAATGTCGAGAAGTTCAACTGAAGGTTTGAAAGCATAAGTAGCAGAAGTAAACATGGGTGTTGTGAAGAGGTACTTAATGTTGATTCTTAAAACTGTCTTTAGTAAGGGGTATGGCCAGGGTGGGGAGAAGAGGCAGGGACTGCCTGAGGTCTCCCATATTTCACTCCATAAAACTTTAAAATAATGCCTCAAAAGAATTTCTGAAGGGGCAGAACCAACAAAAGAATAGGATGAAGCAATTTTCCAGCCCAACACAGCTTAGAAGTTTAGGAAGAAAGGTCTGTCACAGCAGGGTGAGAGTGGAGTACAGTCCAGTGCAGGCAAGGCCCCATCAGGACAGCAGTAGACCTTGGGGGTAAATGGGTAGCAAAGGCTTCCAGAGTTCTCAGTCCGCAGTTGGTAAGAGGGTTGGACAGTTGGCCGGAAATTACAAGGGGTCCTTTGCTGGCACTGGGTGCAGGACTCTGTTACATTGCCCATATATTGATCTGGATCACAGTCCCAGGACAACGATGAGCACTAGCACACCAGTAAAGAGTGCGTGTAAGTTGCTCAGACTAGGGCATAGTCCAGGAGTGTAGGAAACACACCTTCTTTAGAGCCTACCACGTTGGAAGAACTGAAAAGTTACAGACCCCCAGAACTAGTCCTGAAAATAGCTGCATAAAAAGCCTGAAGCTTGGGACGTTGCCCCCTCTACCCTGGGAACAGAGCCAAACTTGAACATAGTTATAGTAGGAAAAATGAAGAAACAGCAAAAAAAGAAGCAGGTCATAATGGTAACAGAGAAGATCAAAGAACAAGTTCAGAGCGTCAAAGAAAAGTATGAATGGATTGGTCTCAAGACCAAAAAGGATTCTTGGAGGATCTCAGAAAGGACTTTAAAAATCAGACAAAAGAGGTAGAGGAAAAATCATGAAAAGAAGTGGGAGTGATGCAAGAAAATCAGGAAAAAAGTTGACCGCTTGGTAAAAGTGGCACAAAAAATACAGAAGAAAACAGCACCTTAGAAAGCAGAATAGGCCAAATGGCAAAAGTACAAAAATCCACTGAAGAGAGCTCCTTAAAAAGCAGAATAGGCCAAACGGCAAAAAAAGTACAAAAATCCACTGAAGAGAGCTCCTTAAAAAGCAGAATAGGCCAAATGAAGTACAAAAATCCGCTGAAGAGAGCTCCTTAAAAAGTAGAATTGGCCAAATGGAAAAAAAAAAGCACAAAAGTTTATCAAAGAAAATAATTGCTTAAAAATTAGAATTGAGGATGTGGAAGCTAATGACTCTGTGACACATCAAGAAACAATAAAGCAAAATCAAAAGAATGAAAAAAATAGAAGAAAATGTGAAACATTTTATTAAAAAAAACAGCTGAGCTGGAAAAATTAATTTTTCAAATACAGCACTCAGGAGAAGCATAAAAAGGTAAATAGAAAAGAGAAATCATAAGGGATTCAACAGGTTAAACTGTTTACATTTCTACATGAGAAAGTACTTATAACTCCTAAGAACTTTCTCATTATTAAGACAGTTTAGAAGTATACATAGAGCACATGGGTGTGAGTTTAATATGATGAGATGATATCTAAAAAAAAATTAAGGGGTGAGAAAGGGGAAGACACTGGGAGAAGGGGGAGGGGTGAGGTAGAATGGGGTAAATTATCTCACATATAAAAAAGATGAAAGAGCTTTAACAGTGGAGGAGATGGGGAAGATAGGGTGGGCCCTTTTTGAACTTTATTCACATTGGAATTGGCTCAAGCAGGGAATAACATAAACATCAATTTGGGAATAGAAATCTATGTTACCTTACAGGAAAGTAGGAGGGAAAGGAAAGTAGGACAAAAAAGGAGGGGGACTGATAGATAGAAGGGAGGACAGATTGGGGGAGGCAGTAGTCAGAGGTAGAACACTTTGGAGGACAGACAGTGAAAGGAGAGAGAATAAACAGGGCAGGGGGAGAAATAGGATGGAGGGAAATACATAGTTGTGGGAGGTACATGGCACCGTGGGTAGAGTGCCAGACCTGGAGACAGGTACTCTCCTCTTCTTCAGCTCAAATCTGCCTTCAGATACTCACTAGCTGTGTGACCCTAGGCAAGTCATTTAACCTTGTTTTCCTCAGTTTCTCTTCTGTAAAATGAACTGGAAAAGGAAATGGTAGATCACTCCAGCATTTTTTTTCAAGAAAATACCAAATGGGGTCACAAAGAGTCATACATAAATAAAAATGACTGAACAAATATATAGTAATCATAACTGGAAGAAACTTTTACAGCAAATTTCTCTGATGAAAGTCTTCTTTCTCACATATATAGAAAACTGATAAGAATACTAATTGTAATTAGTAATTATAACTAATAAATGGCCAAAGGGTATGAAGTCAGTTTCAGATGAAATAATCAAAGTTATCTATAGTCATGTGAAAAAATGCTCAAATAACTACTGATTAGAAAAATGCAAGTTAAAACAACTCTGAGGTAACACCTCCTATCTATTACATTATCTAATACCACAGAAAAGGAAAATCATCAATGTTGGAAGGGGTGTGGGAAAATTGAGACCCAATGCATTATTGGTGGAGCTGTGAACTAGTCCAGCCATTCTGGAGGACAGTTTGGAGCTGTACCTAAAGGTCTGTAAGTTAGGCATACCCTTTCACCCAACAATTAGGTTGGTAACCCAAAGAGATAATTTTTTTTTTAAGAAGGAAAAGGACATATATGTACAAAAATATTTATAGCAGCTTTTTTTGTGGTGGCAAAGAATTCAGAATGGAGGGGATGTCCATCAACTAGGGAATGGCTGAACAAGTTGTGTTATATAATTGTGATGGAATACTGTTGTGTTGTAAAAAATGATGAGCAGGATGCTTTCAGACAGACTAGAAGGACTTACACGAACTGATGCAAAATGAAGTAAGCAGAACCATGAGAGCACTGTACACATTAACAGGAATATTGTACGACGAGCAACTGCAAAAGACTTAGCTATTGTCAGCAATATGATGATCCAAAACAATTCCAAAGGACTTATGGTGAAAGATGTTGTCCACACCCAGAAAAAGAGCTGGTGGAGTTTGAATGCAAATCCAAGCATACATTTTAAAACTTTCCTCCTCCTCGTTCTCTTCCCCCTCTTTATTTTCCTGCTCCTCCCCTTCCCTCTCCTTTGTTTCTTCTTATTTTTCTTCATCATGATCATCTTGTCTGTATTGTCTTTCACAACATGACTAATATGGAAATGTTTTTTCCATTACTGCACCTGTATAACCCATATCAAATTGCTTGCCTTCTCAAGGAGGAATACAAGAGGGAAGGAAAGAATGTAGAACTCAAAATTTTTTAAATGAAAGTTAAAAATTGTTTTTCCCTCTCTTTGGGAGAAATAAAATGAAAAAAAGCTTTTTTAGTGAAGATTCATTACAAAGGAAAAAAGTATTTATTCGTTTAGGCTATTCATAGCTAAGCATTAGTTCCCATATTTCCAAACATCTAAAAAATCATGCCAAATGCAATTAGAACAATAGCTAGCCAGTTGTCAAAGTCCTTTACATAAAGTTATAAATTTCTTTAAAATTTTAGTACTTCTTGGTTCTTCCTTTCCAGATTTCTAATAGACTTGATTTGGAAACTTAAATTTCTAAATTTCAATTGTACTTAATTAAGCATTGATTATACTTTCCTCCTGTTAAAACTTGAGTTACTAGCCAGATACCTTTTGTGAAACTACTAGTAGTTGTAATGGTCTGTTGTCTCCGAAGGGGTGATTTTAGGGGGCATTGGCTTGGCTGTCTCCTGAATTGGTGCTCTATCCACCGCACCACCTAGCTGCCCAAGGGAAGGGGCAAGTGTTGGAGGAAAGATGGTTGGGTTTCAGGTATTTTCGGAACTCCAGCTAAATCTACGTGTGTGTGTGTGTGTGTGTGTGTGTGTGTGTGTGTGTATCTGTATGGAGCTGATAGCTGTGGCCATGGAAGCGTATTAAAAAAATGTAGAGAGAAAAGAAGATGCCAACAGCACAACTCTGTGGGACACTGATGTTTAAGAGGGAGGAACTTGCATGAGAAATCTATGGAGGCGGCGGCAGCATGAATGAAGAGGTGGGAAGAAAATCATTGTGTGCAAGGCCATTGCAGCCAAGAGAAGAGGCTGGCGAGGAGGTGTGACCTGCAGGGGCAATGCCCCGGGTGTGGGAGTGTGGGGTGGGGGAAGGTAGAGAGGAGAAAGGGTATTATGATGCACAGTAAGAAGGTTCAATGATAACTTTGGAAAAGCTGTTTCAGTAGAGTGGTGGGGATGGAAATCAAATTGCCGTGGGTTCAAATGCAGCCAGCAGGCCCATCACGATGTCCCTCATGCATCATGATTATCTTGATATATCATTTTGATGGGAAAAGATTATTCAGGACAATGCTTTTCTCTACCGTTTTCAAGGTGTGATAGTTCTGTGAATATTTTGGGCTTTGCAATGCAAAGCCTCCCTTCTGGTCCTAATCATGAACTTCTTGAGCCATCTGTGTATTCATGACTAAGACAAACCAAATTTGTCCCATGTGATACTTGGTAAGCAATGATGTTTATATTTTGTAAACTATTATACATCAACAGGCACTTAACAGTACATTGTTCAGTCTAAAATATAGTTGTCCTTTAATTTTAGTTTAACTGTGCAAATATGTACAACATAGAATCTCCTACTCTGAAAAAGTATCCAGCCAGTCATCAACAAGCATTTAGGAATCTTATAATTTGCCAAGTGCTGTGCTGAGTTCTAGGGCCACAATGACAAAAGTAAAATACTGCCTATCTTCAAGGAGTCTTCATTTTAATGATGGAAACATACACAAATATAAGCGTATGCACAACATACACAGAATGAATACAAGGTAGTTTTAGGAGGGAACATACTAGCATTTGGGGTGGGGGGATTAGGAAAGGCTTTTCATGTAAGAGGTGGTATTTGAACTGAATCTTGAAGAAAACCAGGAATTGCAAGAGGCAGAGGTACGGAGGATGTGCATTCCAGATCTGGGGAGCAACCCATTTGCAGAAATGCTGCTAAGAAGATAGTGGTGTGTGTGTGTGTGTGTGTGTGTGTGTGTGTGTGTGTGTGTGTGTGTAAAATAAGGAGTAAGCCACTGTGTTTGGAGACCATTTTATCTCCTGTTTAAACTTGTTCAACCTAATAATCTCTTTTTTCTCGACCTTGATAAGGTTTTAATTTTCAAGTTGAACATCAGTGTTGTTAAATGTTACAGCATTTGAAAGTGTCATTTTATAACCATACGATCACTTGGAATTCTTCAAAGCACATTTTCTAATTTATGCTATTGTGTAATACTAGAATGGGTCCTTTCTAACCTATCATTATCAGCAACAGTACATGCATGTTTCCTTGTCAATGCTGAAGTACTTCCTTTAGAGTAAAAACATCTCTATAAGCATGGTAAGGACTACAAGACAGATGGATAGATAAAACATTTACTAAGCATTGGCTGTCTACCAGGCACTGTGCTATGAGAAGGGATAGAGCATTTTTATGTAGCACTTATGTGCCAGGTATAGTGCTAAGCTCTTTATGTTATTATCTCACATATTTTATATTATAATTCTTTATATTATATTATTATCCTTTACATTATGATCCTTAGAACAACCCTGTTATGTAGGTGCTATTATTATCCCCATGTTATAGTTGAGGAAATTGAGGTTAAATGACTTGCCAAAGGGATACACAGTAAAGATCTGAGACTGGATTTGAACTCAGGTCTTCTTGCCTCCAAGCCTAGTGTTCAGTCCA
Organism: Bettongia penicillata ogilbyi; assembly: GCA_023548195.1. Taxonomy (NCBI): domain Eukaryota; kingdom Metazoa; phylum Chordata; class Mammalia; order Diprotodontia; family Potoroidae; genus Bettongia; species Bettongia penicillata. Next base: position 3,089,437 of record JAJHZJ010000167.1, on the reverse strand, counting down.
CTGTGCCACCAGCTGCTTTTATAAATACAAACAAACAAGAGACAGTCTGTACTTTCTAACAGCTTACTTTTTGATGAGGGAAGACAATACCCAAAAGGAAGCTGAAAAATAAGAGAGGGAACCTTCAGGGCAGAGGCATCTTCAGGATGAGAAGGCCATTGGAGAAGTCCAGAGAGTCAAGAGGGGAGCCAGGAGAAAAGAGAAATTTTCTATAACAATATTGAAAAGCAGGGAATATAAGTATTGCTGCTGTCCTCGTTTTACAAAAGAGAAAGCAGGGCTCAGAAGAGGAAGTCCTTATATACTAGTCATCTAAGTCACATGTGTCATATACTAGAGGTATATGCTAGTCATATAAGTCGGATAAGTAATATGCATCAGAGCTCTAGACCTGGGTTCAAATCCTGACTCTGACACTTATTAGTTGTGTGCCCATGGGCTCTACAGCCTGTTACCTCCAGGTTCTAATTTCAAAGACTGATTTTCAACTTGTAAGAGAATGGTAATGTCATAACCTCCCCAAGTAGAACTTTTTGGAGATGAAATTATATCAAACATTTCTTTGATAATTACTGCAGAAAGAAAGTAAATGAAATATGTGAACTATTGAGGTATGTCTTTAAATGTTGAAGAGTTCATCATACTAACATTTTCTTTTAATTTGAGAGGAAATGAATTACCTTGTAGGCAATTTGGATTTTTTTAAAGTGCCATGTGTAGAAAATTCTTATTCAGGAATTCATAATTCAGTATAAAAGAGATAGCAAAGAGTTCTTTAGTGTATATATTTTATATATATATATATATATATATATATATATTATATATATATATAGTCTCTGTCTCTGTCTCTGTCTCTCTCTGTCTCTGTCTATCTATATATAGTCTCACCACTAGATGGCACAGACCTGCTGGGGAGTTCCTGAGGGTTCTCAAATACCATGTTTGTTTTCTTAGTGTCTTCTTGAGTTATTGGTGAAGTATTTCTAATTGCCCTTCCAAACTTCACTTAAAGTTCTCAGTGCCTTGTCAGGTATTTAATTTCAGATTTTCTATATTATGTTCTTTTGGATTCTCACTTTAGTATTAAAATGCCCTAAACTTGTAAGAAGAGGCAGCTAAGTGGTGAGGGGCAGCTCATCATCCTCAGTCCAAATCCAGCCTCAGACACTTACCAGCAGTGTGACCCTGGACAAGTCACTTAACCCTGTTGACCTCAGTTTCCTCCTGTGTAAAGTGAGCTGGAGAAGGAAATGGCCAACCAGTCCAGGATGTTCACCAAGAAAATCCCAAATGAGGTCACAATGAGTCAGACATGGCTGAAAAGACCGAACGGCAAACTTACAAGAGCCAATTTTGATTAAAAAATTTTAAGTTATTGTTTGTATCCTGAGTGGCAGTGGCTCCTCCCCTCCCACGAGAGAAGGCACTGTTTTCTGCCTTTCTTTGTACCCCAGCATAGTACAGTTTCTGGCACAAAGTAGGCACTTAATAAATGCTTGTTCACCAACTGACTCCATTTTCCCTCCCTTCTCTTTCTCTTTCTCTTTCTCTCCTTCCTCCTTTTCTGTTCTGGAACAGTATGTTCAGATTGCCCTTCACCCCACCCTGAAACTGCTCCTGATATTGTTTATAATGTTCCAGAAAGATCACAGATGTGACAGCTCTGATCTACAACCTACAGATCACAAAACACTTTCCTTAAACTACACTATGAAACTAGTCGCACAAAGCATGAAAACACCAAACTTCAGAGAACTTTAGGGACTTGGTCAGGGCCAGTGAGTCAAGAAGCAAACCCTGACCTTCTGACTCCAAATCATGAGTTCCTCCCATTCAGCCACGTTCCCCTCAACATTATGAAGATGCAGAGTTCTAGATTTGACCATGAGTGTCGCTTAACTCCTGCATGAAGGGAGCTGAGCCTTTCAGGATTTACTATGAGTTTCTTGGAACTCAAACTGACATCAAGTAAAAGAGTAGATAGAGATGGGGTGGGCCAAGGTTGAAATCTTTTTGTTTGGGGGGGGGCAGGGGTGGGGGTGGGGGGTAGCGGAGCAACAGAATTTTAGGGTTAAGCTTAATCTTCTGCCAATTGTACAAAGCCAGAGCTAAGAAAGATTCCTGATCTTTGGTCTCCTAAATAACTAGTTTAAAAGAACAAAAGGAAGAGTTTTAAGTATCTTTTTTGTTGGGAAACAAGGACTTTGCTGGGAAAACAATTCCATCACACAGGTCTTGATGCTTTTGCCTTAGCCCCCAGCAGTATTTTGACCTTCCCTCCTGGAACCTTAGCAGAACCTGAAGTATATGTGCGGGATGGGAAGATGAATAGGTGTTTATCTTCAGCATCAGAAAACTGCAATGTGCAGTTAGACAGTGTGGGGAGGGGTGTACAGCAGAAAAGCTTCAGAAAGTCACTTACCATGGCTGGAATCAGAGCCAGGGTGGGGAGGGCTGTGGAGATATGTCATGCAAATGCCTCTGGTGTCCTTTTGGAGTGCCACCTAGGTGGGGAGCATGTCTTACATACTTCTCCCCTCCCCAGGCCCAGCATTCTCTGAGAGAGCCCATTCTAAAAGAGCATCCAGGCATGCAGCTGATGGTGAACAGGGAGGGGCCAGGGTCTGAAGCCTAAGGGACCTTTGAATGAAGCAGGATAAAGGAGTGAGTCAGGTCTCATGGAATGGCAACAAGAAAGACTGAGATGACTGTCCTTGGCCTTGACCAGTGTCATGACTCTAATTATGAGCCACAGCTGTCTGAGGCAGAACAGAGCTCAGGCTCTAAGGACCTCCAAGAGGTCCAGGGATAGCTCAGGAGGTGGGGACCTGCAAGTACCTGTGCTCCCAACCAGGGGAGGCACAGAATCATTCTGAGAGCCCTTCTAGAGGGCCTCAAGAAAGTCCTGCCTCCATGGTCTTCAGAGTAAGAGCTCCTTCTCCACTGTCACTTCAAAGGGCTTGGTTACCTTTCCCCAATGGGATTGGGGGTCTGACTTCCACAAACCCTTTGGGACCTTGCTGATCTCTGGTTTCCTCAGTCAGAATGTGAGAAGGTTAGAGGTGACTTCTAAGGTTCCTTCTAGCTATACATCTATGATTATATATGTCTTATTATTTGATTTGTGGTCTTTGCCTGGTCTATTCTGCGCAGAATGGGGACTTGAGTCAAGAATGTAGTTTTCTTCCACCAGAGGCAGTGAGGTGCAGTAAAATGAGTGTTGAATTTGAAGTAGGAGTTCTTGAGTGTGAATTCTGGCTCTGGCCCTGACTAGAATTCATTTGTTTGGCCTTGGGCAAGTCCCCTTAGCTTTTTTTGTCTATGGGTGTCTTCATCTGTTAATCAAAGGAGTTGATGGACTCTTAAGTCTCTACTCATGTGAATCTAAAATGGAGCCTCTCATGGTATCATGGGAGCTTCCTATAATGTTTGCTAAAACTAATAACATTGTTTCTAAATGAGATCTCATTCATACCAACATGTTACTTGAAACTGAGAATATTTAGTACAATATATCATATAGAATGAGGCAGGTGGGATTCTCATAGAAAATTGAGATTCTTAGGCAGAATAAATAATATTTTATTATTTCCCCCCAAATGAATCAATCCTTTAAACCTAGGCCTTTGAACTCAACTGTGTGCTTATACTTAGGATATGCATCTTAATTGATTATGGACATGTGTGAGCATGTGATCTGTTTACTCCAATAATTAGCTATGTGTACATACCATGTGTGTATAAAGTGTACATACTAGGACATGCATATGTTGGACATTGATGAACTGTAATGCACCTAGAAGAAGGTTATCAGGACAGTGGGGGCTTCAGAATCAAGTCAGAAGAATTGATGGAAGGAGTTATGATTGTTTAACCTCAATCAGAGAAGACAAGGGTGAGATGCTAGGCCTTTGGAGTGTTTGAAAGGATGTCATATGGGATTTGACTTATTCTGCCTGAACTCAGAAGACAGCGCTAACAGCAACAGGAAGTCACAGTAAGACACTTTTTAGCTTGATGAAAGGAAAAAGTTCCTACAATTAGTTGCCCAACAGGCTGCCTTCAGGAGGTCATAGATTCTTGGAAGATCAGATTTACAACTTGATGAGAAAGTTCTACAGGACTTTCCCATTTAGGATAAATTAGATGAAAATGTCCAAAAAGGTCCTTCCCATTCTGAGATTCTAGAATTAATTGTGCTTATGAATTATCATTACTATTCCTTCATGATGTATGTGTAGAACCTATATAAAAGTGTATGCCATCTCAGTGTGGGAGAGGAGAAGTAGGGGCAGGGAGGGAAAAAATCTAAGATATATGGAAGTGATTATAGAACACTGAAAACAAATAAAATAATTTAATTAAAAGAAACTATTCCTTCATTGAGGAGTGGGATTTCAATTACCTTATGACCTTGAAGCAGAAATGTAAGTTCCTTTAAGTAATCACTATTTGGGATAAAAAGATTAAAATATTAGTTTGTATATTATAGTAGTTTTTTGGGGGAGGGAAAAACATAAACCCAAAGATTTGAATGTTTTTACCACCTTAACATTAAAATTTAAAAAAAATCTTTGGAAAGTATACTTTACAGTTTTTTTAGTTGCAACTTAAAAATACTTAAAAATTAAGCTAATAAAACTTTGGGAAGAGTGACATACTTAAGTGCTACAGAAGTGTAATGAAGTCAAAACAATTCATGTTTTGCAGCTAAAACTAAAGAAGAATGTGAATTTTCCTGTAATCATTATTCTTATTACAACTCTACCATTTAAGTTACTTTTCTGCCTCTTGCAAATTTAATCAGTTATTTTTATTAACATATATTCATTCTTTATAATATAGCTTGAGTAGATTATATTTGTCTATAAACTCCTAAACTTGAGGTGATTTCTGTTGTAGCATGTGATCCTGAGGACTTCAGAGTGATTTTGCTATATCCAAAAATGCTCTGCCAAATATGAACTGGATACAAAAATAGGAATGTAAAGAACCATGAATAAAATTAGATATAATTTTAGACCAATGTAGCTAAACAAATTAAGGTAATTATAAAACACTTAGGTTTTTTTACAAAAAAATAATCTGATTCTATTTTTGAATTTTCACAGCCAGAAAAATGCAAATTTAATAAAAGGTGGTATGAAAGTGCTCTGCAAGAAGCGTACCTGTTATATGCATTTTCTCATGAGCAAAGACTGGAAATGTGTCTTCTATCAGGAAGAGGTATGGTCACTTTTGTTTCCAAAATGGAGATTGAATTAAGTGACTTTGAGTCATAAGTCTCTGTGTATATGTGTGCTTCGTTCTACGTATATACACTGACACAACACGTGTATGTGTATATACAAACACATATACGTGTATCATACACTGAACAAACTAAACAAAATATTACATGGGATTATTTTCATCAAACACCTCTTTCCATTTGTTCTCTTTGAATGTGTTCATAGGCCCTCTTGTGGATCTCAGGATAAAGTAGTTCAAAACTAAAAGTCATAGTATTAAAAATAAAAAAAAAAACACCTATCTATCTAACTGTCTGTCTAAACTGTATTCTCAATGTTCTTAGGGATCATTCTATAGTACTTGTAAATGTTTTCTAACATGCCAAAGCAGTTAAATATCTTAAAAAGAAAGTCCAAGGCAATATTGGAATCTTTTTTTTGAGTTAGATAAGGATATATTTTTAAGTTTTTTTAGTGAAAATTCTCAGATTTCTGAAACAACACTGGTAGTTGTGATATCATTGATTGGGTGGGTAATGCCACTCATTTTTTCCCCATCCAGTCAACATAGCCATTTTATTTTTCCTAAATATCCTTAATATTTTTGAGTCTCATGTTTGACACATTAATAAAAAGAAGTGGCTAGGGATAATTGCCCCCCAAGGGGCCATTGAAACACATGCTTTTGTCCTACTTAAAATGTTGACTGTCATTTTTAAAAAGTCTGGATGCAGGCAATGTGTCACTCACTCCCTTATTTCTTTCTTTTATTTGATGTTGCCTTCCAACTTTGAGAACTTCAGGACCTAGGCTACTTCATTCATCCTGAAGCAAACCCTGAAGCTATTAATCTTACCTTGAAATTTTTTTCTTTTATCCCTAAAAGTGAAATATCTTAATCCCCACAGACAACTTGGCTATGCTTTCTACAGAAGGTGGTCTTATCCAAAATTCAGAGAAACTTTTCTTCCTAGGTATCAAATAGTATTCTGTACAATGATTCACTTCCAATTTCTCTATGGTAGGTAAACACTATGCAAGTATAGTGCATGTCCTGTCAGGGCAAACTCCAAGGAAATGAGATACTTTTGAATTAGGACTAATGTCTTGTTAGATTAGAATAGAAGTTTCAAGGAAAGAGTTTGATGCACTCTTTAAAAAAATAGGGCTTTTCAGTCATATATTGAAGTACTTTAATAAAGAATTCTTAATCATCATTGCCTTGTCATCATCATCATCATCATCACCACCATCATCACTTGGCATTTACATGTTGCATTAAAGTTTACAAGCACTTTACAGAGAGGACCTTATCACTGGCAGTGTTCAGAGACTGGGTAACAAAACATAGGAGATGTTAAAGAGAGAACTCATGCGTCTTGGGTTGGAATTGAGGACAGGGAATCAAATCCCTGCTTGGGTTGGAGGTACAGGAGGAAGTGCATACACCTGGGTAAAATGTTATCTTTGGAAACCTTATCTTCTGCTTTTCATTTTTTCCTCTTTATGGGCATGTACTAAGGTGGTTGCTACTTTTGCTACTGCTACTTCTACTACTATTAACAGTAGTTAACTTTTATAAAATATTTTAAGGTTTACAAAGTGTTTTAGAAACATATCATTTTATCCTCACAACTCTGGGAAGGGGAAGATATTATTATGATACTTGTTTTATAGATGGGGAAATTAAGACATAAAGAAGTTAAATGATTTGCCCTGTATCACACAACTAGCAAGAATGTGAGTCAGTATTCAAACTCAGGTTTATCCTGACTCTAAGCCCAGCACTATATCCATTGGGCCACCTATCTCCCTCAGCCTAGCAACCACTCCAGAAGTCCTACCACCATGAACATGTTCTACTCCTAGGCCACTCTTCTGTTAGTTTTCATCTTCAGGTAGCAGAATGCCTCAGTATGTATTCTTATTCTCCTTCTAAAGTGAAGCGCAGCCATTTCAAGATCTCAATCCGTACATTGACTTTTTGGCATACTCTCCACTCTCACATCAACTTCCAGTCCCAAAACACACTTGTGGTACCCAAACTTCACATTCATGTGAGAAGCTCCCTTACTCATGCCTTCAATACCTGCTTTTCATTCTCTGTCATCTAATTCATCACTCTCAAGCTGACTTCCAGGTATCTCACTATCACATATATGGGTACTCTGGGCATTTTCTTTAAAATAAATTTTTATTGACTTTTTATTTTTATATTAAATGAGAATATATTAAAGTACTTTACATATTTTAAGGCTGTATAAATATTAGCTATCATTAGCTGTTATTAGTAGTAATATATCACAATACTGTAGTACTATAGTATATCAGTAATATGTATATATTATATTATATTGTGTAGTAGTAGTAATAGTAGTAGTAGTAGTAGTAGTAGTAGTGAGGTATATGGGTTGTTCAAGGAGGACTCTGGAAGAGAGAGTGAGGCTAAAGATTTTGTGCAACTCTGCCTCACTTAAATCTAATTCACTTGAAAGTCAAGACATTGCCCTGTGATATCATTGTTCTTCTTTGAAACAAAGGATGTACATGGAGTAATATTATTATTATTATTAGTAGTAGTAGTAGTAGGTTACCTTACCACCTGGCAAAGTAGGTGGGAACTAGATCGTAGAAAACTATATAAAAATGCTAGTCTGACAATTTTGTATTTTATCCTAAAGGCAATAAAGAACCTTTGAATGCTTTCAATTAGGGGTCAGACCTGGGTTTTAAACATTAATTTGGAAGGTGTGTGGAAAGGAGAGGTAAGAACTTGGAGCCTGGGAGGGTCAATAAGCTACACTGGTGATGAACTAGAGGAGAGGCTTTGAGAGTTGAAGGGGACAAATATTCGAGAAGTTATGGAAATTTGATTGGCAAAACTTGTAACTAGTTGGCTGTTGGAGCTGAGTGAGAGGGAGAAGTCAGGTATTGCTCTAAGATTCCAAAACTGGATGATGTAAGAATAACATTGCCATCCAGACAATGGTGAAGTTTGGAGAGTTGATTTTGCAGGTCATTCCCCCAAATGTTCCTGAAAGAACTACAATCAAGCACTCTCCTTGGCAACTAGGCATCTCTGGCAAAAGGATAGATGTGGGCCAATATGTGTCAGGGACATAATCTGAGCTTAATCCTTCATGACTCCAAGGCCAGAGCTCCTAGTGCCTCACTACATCTCCAAAGATCCAACATCCATATACACTCACAACCTTGAAATGGAGTCTGAGCTAGCCAGGAACTTCTGTAGGAACATCTGGGGTAGAAATCTTTCCATACAATGGAAAAACAACTCTCTTCCTCTTTCAGCTCCATAAATTTCAAATTCCTGAAATCTGAATAGTAGGGGCCATGCAACATATCAACCAGATATGAAGAATAGGAGGTCATTCTAGTAACCAAAGGTGTAAATTCAGAACATAGACAGTATCACCTGAGATTTGCAGAACCCAAAAGCAATTTCATCCCTTTTATGATTTTTGTTAGAGGTGAATGGTATTGCTAGAAGGAATCTAGAAAACATTGCCAGGGATTATGAAGTCAGAAATGAAATTGAAGACAGGGAAAGAGGGCAATATTTCTTCACTAATTTCTTCACAATTTCTTCACTACTTCACAAGTAGATTTGGTAAGTCAGTTGATGATTGAGAGAATGCTATCTGAAAACAAAATTTAGATGACTGAGCCATTACTTAAGATATAAGAATGGTCTAGGAAGTCCTCCGCTGGATGCTTCCTCTTCCAAAAACTCCCTTCCTTTCTCTGCCACTGTCTCTCCAAAGCTGAAATACTTCTCTGATCCCTTTAGAAATCCGCATGGATAAACAGTTTCCCTACCTACCTCTGGGACCCAAGCCTTCTCAATCTTGCAGGATCTCTGTCCATGTTCAGCCATGAACTGTTTTCTGTTTCCCTTTAAAAGACAGGTCCAAAAGCATAGCTCAGTTGCATAATGGCTATAACCTACTCATCTCTAAATGCTATGACAATCATCCTCATGATCATGTCATTCGTAAAGGTGTTCATCCCATCCTATCAAGGAAATGATCATGAAGTACCAAATGTGGTTTCAACAGAGGAAGTTCAAGTATTTTATACAATAAGATATTGTTAAAACCAGAACATAGGCATCATCCTTTAGCCTTGTGAGGTTGGTCACACCCTCTGTAAATGGCATGAGGCATGACTGTTTCTATTCATTTGGAATATTTTCATTTATTACCTACAATTACTCTTATGCACTTGATAAATAAAATTACTTGGATATAGATCAAGAGGAGTATAATGTGCTATGAAGTCATATCTCATTGTTATAATCTGTATTTCCTGTTAAATGATTTTTTTTACTCTGTAAGTTCAAAGTCTATAGATAGTAGGAATTTCTGAAGAGAAGAAATTACATCTTTACTACTGTGGAAAAATTCAACTTGTAGAAAGTGGATAGAGTTACTGAATTTGAACCTGGAGCTGCTATGATGGTATGGAGTGGCTACTTATAATTTTAAAATTTGAAAGATTTTCATCAAGATTTAACCACACTTTTTGGAAAGTAGGGCAATTCCTGACAATGCTAAGGAACATTATTCTACTTCACTATGAAAAGACTAGTATGACTTTTGAGTATAGGTGTTGAAGATTTGGAGTCTAAATTATATACATCACAGTTACCTACTTTAAATCAATTTTCATTTTGTTTCCAGGTAGATTTTGCAAGCTTGTAGATAGTAGTATCATTTATACATTTCAATAAATATATTCCAAGTTTATTTTAGACCATTTTTTGACAAAATTCAAGTTAGATAATTTCATTTGGAAGTGGAAAATTCTTCTTCAGTAATAGAAAAATAATGAAAACATGATTTGCTCTTTGAATTGTGTTTATTATAGGATGTTAAGTATAACTTTGGTTCAAATTTAGTTTGGGATTTTGGTGTTAAAGTGTTGTTTAAAATCAGTAGTGCTGAAAAAAGTGCCTAAATTTGATTTTGGTTTCAACTGATTTGCTAGGTAAAATGTTGTCATTTCTTCAGTGGTTCCACCTTCACATAGTCTTCCTTCTGATCTAGAGTCCTTGGTATTCTCTTTGACTCTTTCCTCCCTCTTTATATGTCAGACCTAGGTGTCATTCACCAAGTCCTTTTGATGGTGCCTCCATTCTTTCTATTCCCACTACTACTATACTACTAGAGGCCCTCATCACCACATCCTGGGTGCATTGCAGGAGCTTCCTGACAGGCCTTCTTGGTCTTTACCTGCCTGTGTATCTGTAGTGCCAGCATGCACAGCAGCCATGAATACCATGGCACAGTTCAGAATCATGAAATACCACAGACACTCTACATGGAAAGCAGAACCAAAACATTGTTTCAGACCCAAATTTATCACAGCAACCAAAATCTATACATAATAACAATGCAGAGGACAACACCATCCCCAAGTTTTCCCCTGCTGAGCTTCCCACAAACCAGGTCCATTACACTCATCACAAGCAGGCTCTCTTAAACAAAATCACAAACATCACTCACACTAGCCAGAAGCCTGCATCCTTCCTAACTCTGACTGCTCTCAAGACTAACTCCCTCTCAGCTCTGCCTCTTCCTGTTCCACCCATTCAACAAACTCTTCCCACCACAGGCTCCAGGTGGCTTAGATGTTCCAATTCAAATTACCATTACAGTATCCAAATGCCTGTTACCAGAATGGTCTCTCCTAAGTATAGATCTAGATCTAGACAGACAGATATCATGTTCTGAAATCTGGAGTGGTGCTTATTCCCTACTGAAAGAAGTTTCTTTGCTTGACATTCAAGACCAATCATCTGGCACTCCCCAGTTTTATCTCATTTTGTTGTTGAATCATTTTTCAATCATATCCAACTCTTTGTGAACCCATTTGGCAAAGATACTGGAGTGGTTTTCCATTTCTTTCTCCATCTCATTTTCCAAATGAGGAAACTGAGGCAAACAGGGTTAAGTGACTTGCTCAAGGCTATACAACTAGTGAATGTCTGAGACCAGATAAGAACTCAGAAAGATGAGTCTTCCTGATTCCAGGCATTCCGTCCACTGTTCACCTCACTGCCCTCAACTTTCTTCCATACTATAGAACTATATTACTCTCTATATCCTGACACAAGCTGAACGTTTTACCTGTGTATCTTTGCTCAGGTGGTTCTGAATGCCTAGAGTGTTACAAGTCAAGATTAAAGTGGAGGGAGTGTTGGTGCATGATTTTTTTGTTTACAAATGATCATGCACTCAATACAGCCTCTGAAGCTCAGGTGCAACAAAGTATGGATTGATTTTCTGCTGCTTGTGCTAATTTTGGCCTAACAACAGGTCCACAGAGTTACTGTGCTGACCTTGTTATTGTATGCCTGTGAAATCTAGACAATCTACCAGTGCAATTCCAGGAAACTGAATTGTTTCCTTTTGGATTGTCATAGGAAGACCCCGAAGACCACCTGTCAAGATAAGATACTGGATGCTGAGGTCCTTTCTTGAGCTAAACTGCCAGGCTTTCAAACTCTACTGCAGAGAGCATACCTCCAATGAGCTGGCCATGGTGATTGAAAACAAGACATATGCTTGACTAAAAGACTATTTTATGGAGAAATCACACAAAGCAGGCCCTCAAATAGTAGTCAGAATAAGCGATACAAGGATCCTCTCAAGGCCTCTCTGAAGAACTTTGGAATCAATTGTGTGACTTGGGAGATACTGACAAAGGGCTGCCCGTTATTACTGGACTCAAAGAAGGGGGTGTACTGCATGAGTGAAGCAGAATTTCAGTCGCTCAAAAGAAATGTGAGATGTGCAAAGTTAGCCATCTCCATTCCAAGTGTTCATGTGGACTGTTGGTACCTGACCTGTGGTAGGCCTTCTGAGTTCATGTTGGCTTGTTAGTCAAAGTTGGACACATTGTATCTTGACTTCAACATTGTGACGTCATTTCGGTCCTCTTCAAGAGAGGGCAACAAACAAACAGACAGCCAGCATCACTATATTGTGTAGTGTACTCCATTATGACAAGAATCCATTCTTCTCTAAACTTCTGTACACAGCAGGCTTTTAATACAGTGATTGCTAAATTTGTTCTTCTCTCAATATTTTACAGGGATGACTTTAGAGAACACAGCTGAAGCAAATGTTAGCGTTGCCGTAGAAGCCAAGAAAAGAGTAAGTTCTGGGTCTACCCTGCACGATTAGCCTTAATCTCTACTGGCGTAAAACAAATTAAGTTTAGATAGTCAAAGCGTAAAGTATAATGGGACATTACCAGCCTCATAGGTTTTAAATGTAGGTATTTAGATATATGGTTTTTTTAAGTTTTTCTACTGATCTGTGTTGACCATGGAATGCCATTGGTAGGCCATTGTGCAGGATTCTGTAACACAGTATCCTAGAATTACCAGAAATAAAACAATGCAGAATAATGAATAAAATGGAATGAAAAATTGAACATTATTATTTTGGAATATATCAATATATACATATGTATGTATTTTCAAGTTGTAGTCTTACATTCATAATATCATAAGCACAAAGAGGTATCACTGAAAAATTTAATAGCTAACACAACAAAAATTGACTTTTCCTTAAGTACAAGTGGGCTGAAAAATGAAGCATCAGTTATCTCACCAGGTGATCTGAACATAGATTCGTTTTATTAGCCTGTGTCAAAGAAATCATGTTTTAAAATAGTTGAAACTTTGCAAGGCACTTTGTATATTCCATGTTGAAAAGATTAACATGAAGCGAGTTCCTGACATAATGATGTCTTAAAAAAAATGAACTTTGTTTTTTCTCTTTAAGTGGCAGTCTTACTATAGAACACCATTGAAAAAATGTACAAGAACACTGATTTAAGTGCCAGTGTTTCAAATCTAAACTGACCCAATATGTTGGTGGCAGAAAAAAAAAGCTAAAGAACTTAATGAATATTAACTCAAACTTTTGAATTTTTTACTTAAAACTAATGAACTTAATGGATATTCCTTAGGAGAATTTGTTTTGGGGAAGGGGGTGGGCAATGGACTGATTGAATGTGACCAAGGGCCCCCAAAATAAGGTAATAGGAGACTATATGTATTGGGGTTGAGCATTCCTTTTTATTTCGAGTATACAGATCCTTAGCAATCCTGTTATAATTAGGTTTGTACACTTTTAGTTTGTCATCGTCAAAAAGACACTTGAATTTTCATGGGAGTTATGCATTTGATGGTCTCTTTCTTTTGAAAGAAACTCGGTTTGACAGAAGACTAGATGCTTTCAATAAAGTTATATTCTGGGGAGTAATGATGAACCCCAGGAAAGAGGGAAGAAATGAGCAAAAGAGAGGAAGAAGAAGAGGAAGGAGGAAAACGTAATTAGAGACAAGATGTTCTATTCAAATATTTTTGGTAATTATTGTTAACAGCAACAACAACACAGTTTATAAGATCCACTCCTTTGGGGAGAAGACCGAGCATGAGTTACAGATCAAGACCCAGAGGTCAGAGGGTGATTGGATTCAGTGTGTGAAAACAAGCAAAGGTATCCAGTGTCCATTTGCTCTTCGGAGGCCAAGTCTCCCAGTGTCTTCACTGCTGGATATGCTACTGTGTTTCCTCACTTACACGGGACATTCTTCTGTCCTCCCCCACTCCCACCCTCAGTTGAAGATCAGATGTTTGATGCAGACAAGGAAGGATTCATGAGCAAATGGGACCTGGAATTCCCTTTTTGATAAATAACTCTTGGATGGATCTGAAACACAATACCCTGCTGCCTTTCCTCCTCCAGCTTTGTTCAACTGCAGCTGCTACTCACTCTTTTTGGGTTCTGGAGCAGCACAAGCCACTGATGCACAGAAAATCACAGATCCCTGTGAGCCCTTTATCCTCACCACAGTGAAGGTGCCAGAGGAGAAAGACTCAGGCCCTGCCACCATGTGGCTGTGACTGTGCCACCTTTTCTAGCCTCAGCTGATCTCTCCACCTACATGCTCTCTCACCACCATATATCAGGCAGCCTGATCAATGACTAATACTATTTCCAGAGTTGGCACGATTACAAGACATACTGAAGGTCTGTTCATCGGCACATGCATACATACAGGGAGGTTGGTAGGGGGTAATCCAGAACTGGGATTAGTAAAGCTTGTCTGGTAATGGGACAAGGACTGGAGTTAAGGATTCAAAGTCAACCAGAAACATGGAGTTGTATTGGTCAGTAAGAAGGTCACTACTATGAAGGGAAGGGAAGGAGACCAGAACATGGAGGGAACAGATTGGGAGATCGAATTGGAGTGTCACAGTGACTGGGTTAAGTAAGGCAAAATGAAAGGTTCAGAGTAAAGGATTAGTGTCTCCGTGATCTCTGATTGGCAGGACTGTATCTATGCCTGTAAATGTGCACTGTCCTAGTTAGTCTAGGTGATGCAGTTACTTTGTAGTGACAGCAATCTTATTATTAGGCATTTGCATTTAATTTTCATTAGGTTCTCTTGGCTTCTTTGTAATAGTTGACTTGATAACTTCATTATAGGTTCAGTCTTCATTATATTTAGTAAGGTAGCTTTTAGTTTTCCATGCACAATGGGTCTTAAGTCTGATTGAACTCAATGGTGATAAAAATCAAGTATCATATTATTATTTTTCCTGCTCATAAAAATATGAGTTGACTCGGAGCTCAGGCTAGAGGACTGTATTCTTAGCCAGATGAGATGAGGGTGTAGTGGCTGTTGTTCCTATCACAAGTTATTATCCTTCCGCGGGACAGTATGGCTGAGCCACTGCTTCTCATGTCACCCTTGGTGTTTCCAGGGGAAAAAGAGCCCAAGAAGCTAATGGTATCACCAGTGATCATCTTCTGGTGGCATTTTGCTGTTAGTGCTACCCATTAGCCACTGCGCAGGAGATGGAGGATCACAGGGAGGGCTAGGTGTATAAGTCTCCCTGGCCTTTTGTTCCCCCCTTTTGCTCATAAATCCTTCCTTGTCTGCATCAAATGTCTGGTCTTCAACTGAGGGTAGAAGTGGGGTGGTGGGACAGGAGAGTGTCCCATGTGCATGAGGAGACACAGTAGCAAGAAGAGAGACATAGGGGAAGATGCCAGTGCTGGATGGAGGTCTCATATCTGTGTTTTGGTGGACATTTTGTCTCATCCATACTTGGATAAGAATCCCATCTAAAACATACCCGGCACATGATCATTGAAGTTTTCCTTGAAAACTATTGTAGAGGAGGTACACTCCAATTTACCCAGAAGCTCTAATTGGACAATTCTAATTCTTAAGAGGTTTGTCCTAATATTAGACCTAAACTCACCTTTGAATTCTGTCCTCTGGGGCTCTAAAGAACAAGTCTTTAGATACTTGAGGATAGCTACCCTGCCTAGTTCTCTTCAGTCTCATCTTCATACTTAACCAAGAAGCAGCCAGGTGGTTCAGTGGGCAGAGTATGAGAGTTAGAATCAGGGAGTGTAACCTGGCTGTGTAACCTGGGGCAAACCATTTACCTTTTTAGCCTCAGTTTCTTCATCTGTATAAAGGGGAGGATAATAGCTCCTACTCTTCAGGATCAAATGCGGTCATATATGTAAACTACTTTTCAAACCTTAAAATATTTATGCTCTCTCTCTGACTCTGTCTCTCTCTGTCTCTGTCTCTCTGTCTGTCTCCCTCTCTCTGTCTCTCTCTTCCTCTGTCTCTCTCTCTTTGTCTGTCTCCCTCCCTCTCCCAGAGGAGCAGAGAAATTTGTTGGATAAAAAGCTAGCTCAGAAACCATGGGGATGTGGGTTCAAGTAGACACATATTGACTCTGACTACAGGCAAGTTATTTAACCTCTTAGTGCTGCAGGCCAGTGGTGTCAAATTCAAATAGAAACAAATTCCTGGGGGCAGCATATTGAGTTAGGAATCTACAAATTAAAATTATCTCTGTTGTATTGTATTTTTATTTATTGTGTTAAGCATTTCCCAATTAGATTAAGAAATTTTTCTGTCCCCTGCAGCCTGGGGTTGTGGGTTTGACATTTGTGCTCTAGGCAACTCTGTAAGACTGTAAGTTGCAGAGTTAGTAATGACCTTCAGGTCTTTAGAGGTAACTTCCTCATCTGAGAATTTCCTATACCAAAGAAATTACAAGTCCTACTCCTATGCTTATTATTACTAACGTAAGTTACTTACACTTTATGATCACATGCCTTGGAGTCTGCATTAATTGCTAAATTTGCTATTAATATGGAATTCATGTACTGTAACTCACTTAAGAATTCATTTGGCTTCAAATGCATCTTTCTCCAAAGATAAATATTATAACAGATCCCCTCTGCCTCCTTCTCGCCTCAGGCAGAGAGTTATCTGGAAAAAGATGAGTGAGCAGGAGAACCCCTGGGGGGAAGCCCAGGCTGTCTCCAATCTCATTTTGCTTTTTGTTTGGGTTTTTCTTTGTGTCCCTTTACTGAAGGTGGCTTTTCTTCACTCTCATTGTTCTCTCAAGAGCTTGGGGCATGTAGAAAATGATCCAGCTGGCCTTGCAGCTTCCCTTCCTGGTTGTTCTTTTGTTTCATCCCTTTGAGGGGTAAGAACTTCTCAGGAGATCTGCAGCCTTGGGATGCAAGAGACACTTCCGTGAGTTCAAATTCCCCTCTGGCTGGACATCACTATTTTGGAACAAATTTTATTGATGCCTTTTTTATTATTACAGTCATTTCCCGATATATGTCCCTATTGATAGAACCCTCCCTTAATAAGAGAGAAACTGAACAACAGTTCACCTTATATATGTAGTTTTCTGCACCTACAGTTCCCCATCTCTCAGTCAATAGGAAAAAATTGTGCTTCAGTAGGTGGTTTTTAGCTTGATTCCAGCACATCTGATTGAAATGAAGCATCAGAGTTAACACAAACACAAAGTGGCTTATAGAAGCCACTACCTCTGGTTTTTTCTAAATTTGCAGAGTTCCACCTTGTCAGAGTGCAATTTTGCTGGTAAAACATAATAGTTTTTCCTATTTCTTTGCCACAAAAATTGATTTTTGAGTCCAGAATGATGATCAAAAACAGTGATTTACACTGCTGAAATTTATTATGCTATCCCTTCACCTTTCATTTGTCCATCATTCTGCACTTAAGCCAAACATTCCACCTGTGTCTTTCCCTTAGGCAGTGAGGAGCAGCTTGTCATAGGACTGAGTAATAACTTCTTTATCCAGCAAGGGAATGTGTTCTCTTACTGTCACATGAATATATCCGTGTTCTGCAAGTAGGTATCTTCTGTAACCTTGGGCAAATGAATTCACAGCCCACAAACTGGTTTTCCTTCTTTGCCCAGTAAATGGGCTAGACTAGGTTATGTCTAGCTATAAATTCTATGACTGATGCTATTGTGCTCAATCCACCCACCATGCTATTAAAAAATTGTTTTATTCTGAGCTTAACAAACACCAAGTAAAGTGAGCGTTTCCATACAATAGTAGAACAGAAAAAAAAGGATTATATGTGAAACTGTAAATCTCTGTTATATATAGCTTCTTTTTCTTTTTAAGTATATTCAGACAGGAACTTTCAAAACTATCCTGCTTATCTGTGTTTTTAAAAGTATGGCCTTCTCTCCTTTTTTTCTCCCCTCCTTTTAAAAAGGAATAAAAATGCCTCAATAGCTTTCTTTTTTTTCTTTTTGTTTGGCTACCCTCTCCCTATTTCCTCTAACCCTCTTATCCCCACCTCATAAAAAATCCAAAACCAAACACAACAGAGCGCTTATAACAAATAAATACAAAAACACATGTATATATATATGGATATGCATGTGTGTGTATGTATGTATATAGAAAACAAATTCCAGCCCTGGCTCTAGCTGAAAATGATGTCTGGTTCTGCATCTTTCCTCCATTAGAGAGCACTGTCAGGAGGTAGCTATCTGGAAGTGTTCTTGCTGTCGTTATAGCTGGTCACTGCACTGATCAGAGTTCTCAAGTCTTTCTGAGCTATTTTTCTGTATAATGTTGTTACATACATTTCTATCCTGGTTCTGCTTGCCTCATTCTCCATCAGTGCATTAAATCTTCCCAGCTTTCTTTGAAATGATCCCTTTTTAATGGTACAATAAGATTCCATTCCATTCCTACATCATGATTCATTCACTCATTCTTTAGTAAAAAGGCATTTCCTCAATTTCTAGTTCTTTGTTACTACAAAAAGAGCTGCTATAGATGTTTTTGTGAGTACGAATCTTTTTGATTACTAATTCACCAATAGTGAAAAGTGCATCAGAATTCATGTTTCACTGCAGCCTCTCCAATATTTTATAATTTTCCCTTTTTTATCATCTTTGACAATCTGAGGAGTAGGAGAATTTCAGAGTTGCCTTACTTTGAATTTCTCTAAATATTAATAAGATGAAACTTTTTTATTTCTTGAGACTTGAATTTCTTCTTTTAAAAACTGGTTTCATGTACATTGATCATTTATCTTTTGGGGAATGGCTATTATTCTTATAGATTCTAATCAGTTCCACATCTATCTTGGATATAAGATATTTCTTAGAGAAACTTGCAGCTAGACTTTTCCCTGTTACCTTTTTCCCTTCTGATTTTAACTGCACTAATTTTGTTTGTCCGAAACCATTTGAATTTTATGTAAACAAAACTGTACATTTTATCTAACATGGTCTTTCCTGCCTCTTATTTGGTCATAAACTCTTTTCTTACCTACAGACTTGAAAAGAAATTTATTTCTTATTCTAATGTCCTTTATGTCTAATATATATATATATATATATATATATATATATATATATATATATATATATATATCCATTTGGAACTTATATTGTTATACAGTGTGAGATGTTAGTCTATACCTAATTTCTGTCAGATTGCTTTTCATTTTTCTGGCAATATTGTTGAATAGTCAGTTCTTAGTCTAGCAGCTGGGATTTTATGGTTATCAAAATGCTCCCTAGTTGGTTAGTTTCCGTATGTTGTACACCTGATCTGTTCTTCTGTTGACCTCTTTAGTTTGCAACCAGTACCAGATCATTTTGATGATTACTGCTTCATAATGTTGTTTGATACTTGGTACTGATAGATCACCTTTCTTCTGTATTTTTTTCATGGTTTCCCTTAAGGTTCTTGACCTTTATTGACTCAATGAATGTTTTTATTTTTCCTAGCTCCATAAAGTAAATCATTGGTAATTTGGTATGGCACCAAATAAATAAACTTAGATAGTATTATAATTTTTATTATATTAGCATGGCCCATTCATGAGCAATTAATTTTTCTGTAATTATTTATGTTTTCTATTTATTTCTATAAAGAATTAAATTCATAAAATCCCTTGCAGATTCACAAATATTTTATAAATTCTGTAATCATTTTGAATGGAATTTCTTTTTCTATATCTTCCTGCTGGGTTTTGTTGCTATATACATAAATGCTGATGATTTGTGTGGATTTTCTTCGTATAATTTGTTGAATTTATTGTTTCAAATAATTTTAGTTGATATTTTAGTGTTCTTTAGGCAGATCATTATATTGTCTGAAAAAAGTTGATAGTAATGTTTATCCTTATAACATACCTTTATTACTTCAGTTTGTTTTTCTTATACTATTGCTCTTACTGGCATTTCTAGCACAGTGTTAAATGTTTTTAGTGGCAGTAGGCAACCTTGCTTTGCTACTGATATTATTAGACAGGCCTCCTTACTTTTATGTATTATAGATAACGATCACTCTTGCTTTAGATAAGTATTTTAGATACTTTTTAGTAAAAGCTCATTTATTTTTCTGTTTTGTAGTGCTTTAAAAGAAATTGATTTTAGATTTCATAAAAAAATAAATATTTCTAACATTTTACATGGTTTTAATTATTTTTCTTGTTGAAATTATTTTTCTAGTGTCCCTTATATAGAATTAATCCTCCATTCCTAGTATAAATCTAATCTAGTGATATTGTATATTTTTTAATATGTTGTTATAATCTATTTGCTAGTATTTTATTTACTTTTTATTGTCAATATTCTTTAGGGATATTGGTCTGCAGTTTTCTTTCTCTGCTTTGTCATTCCAACTTTAATTATCCAGACCAAATTTATATCATATAAAGAGTTTCAAAGTAACCCTTCTTTTCCTGCTTTTGCAAATAGTTTGCATAACTTAGAATTAATTGTTCCTGAATGGTTAATAGAATGTGTTTATAAATCTGCCTTGTTCTGGAGTCTTTGGGAGTTCATTTATGGTTTACTCAATTTCTTTTTCTTATATTGGGTTGTTTAAATTATCTATTTCTTGTTAGTCTAAGTATTTTATATTTTTGTGAACATTTATTTCATATATAGTTGAGCAAAATAATTTCTGATAATTTCTACATTTCTTCAGTTGTGAATTCTCATTTTTCATTGCTTGATAAACAATTTGGTTTTCTCCTCTCTTTTTAAAAATCAGATTAGATAGCCATTTATCTATTTTTAAAATTATTTTCCACCTAAGAAACCCATACCTATATTTATTTATTCACTCAGTTTTTTTCTTCATTGTTATTTATCTTTTCTTAATTTTTGTTTTCATAATTTCTGTTTTGATGTTTTGTTGCAGCTGAGGTTGCCTATGTTCTTTTTCTTTGTCGTTGATGAAAGCATTTAAGATATACACACTTTTCTCTCCACAATACTTTAGCTATATTCTATAAGTTCTGGCATATTGTTTTGTCATTTACTTTGATGTCAATTTCTATAATTTGTTCTTTGATTCACCAATTCTTTTTGATTAACTTATATAGTCTCCAGTTAATTATTATTTTTTCTTCAAAGCCCCTATATTGAATATGCTTCTTACTACATTGCAGTCATTAAAGGATATATTTATAATTTCTTCTTTTCCTACATTTGCAAAGTTTTTCTAATCCCTCAAAACATAATTTTTGTAAAGATCCCACACACATTTAAGAAATATACGAATCTTCTTTTCGTCCTATTAAGTAATTGCCAGAGATCTATCACATCTATTTTTTTGAAGTTCTATTTAAGTCCTTAACTCCTTTCTTCTTTATATTTTCACTAGATTTTCCAGGTTAGAAAAAGGTCATTGAGGTTCTCTACTATTATAAGTTTACTGTCTATGTCTTTTTACACATACACGTGCGCGCACACACACACACACACACTATTGATAATGATTCATTTTCTATGGATTTAATCATAATGTTTTCCCATTTACTTTTTTTTAAAAAAATCATTTTTATTGTGTCCTTATCTGAAAGCATCATTGCTACCCTTACTTTTTGTTTTGACCTGAAGCATAATAGATTTTACTCCAGTCTTCCATTTTAACTCTATATGAACTTTTATGTTTCAATTATTTTTCTTCTAAACATCTTGTTGGATTCTGATTTCTAATTCATTCTGTAATCTTATTCTGTTTTGTATGTGAGTTCATTTCATTCATGTTCACAGCTTAGATCCTCAGTTGTATCCTCTTATTTTTCCATCTTTGCCTTTCCCTATGTCTTTTATAAAGAAGTGGTTGGAAGAGGAGTTTGTTCAACACTTGTAATCTGTAAGTGATGTGCTCCACTTTTTTACCCTATGTCTCTCTTTTCCTCCCCTTGCCCAATTTTGATCCCAGAATTTTATTTTTCCCCCTTTCCTTTAAATATCACCTTCCCAATACTTCCTTTCACATTGGATTTTATTTTCCTTATGATTATACTTATCTTGTCCTCCCTCATAATCCCCCCTTCCTTCTTCTTGTCCCCATCCATTTTCCTGTTTAATATATATCTATACGAGTCAGTAAGTTACTTAGCATTTATTATGTCACAAGCATTTATCAAGTGCCTACTATGTGCCAGGGACTATGTCAAGAGCTGGATATATAACCAAAAGTAAAAGGAAGGCCCTGTTTAACACACTCTCTCTCTTTCTCTGTGTGTGTGTGTGTGTGTGTGTGTGTGTGTGTGTATGTTCAGCCTTCCTTTGTCTGCTTATGATGAAATTGAGGTTCATTGGATGTCCATTCTCCCCACTGTTTCCTCCAGTTTTGTATAATATTTGTCACATGCATCCCTGTTATATGAGATAGTACATTCCCTTTTCTTCTTCTTCCTTTCCTCCACAGGATAGTCCTTAATCCTTCCCATTTTCTTCTTCTCCCAAGACCATCAAAACATAACAAAATCATTTCCAGATCCTCTGCTTCCCATATTTAGTGACTTTTAAAATATCAGTGTTCTGATAATAGGGTTGCTTCTTTACCTTCTACTAGTATATAAATTGTTCATCCACATAAAGATATTCCTTTCTCGTTGATCAAATGTATGTACCTATGTGTCACTTTTTCTCCTGCACTTCCATGTCAGAAGGACTACCTTTTGACAGAATCTTTTATCAGGAATATTTGAAAATATGTTATTTCATTAAAAGTCTATTTTCATGCTCTATGATTATGCTAAATTTTGCCAGATAGATTATTCACAGGTTGTAAATCTTTTGTCTTTTGCTTTTGGAATATCATATTTCAAGTTCCCTACTCATTGATAGATACCAATCCTGAATGTGGCTAGAATTGTCATTTTTATTATATGACCTATATAGCCTACCCATGAGCAACTGATGTTTTGTTTCCCAATTATTTAGATCTGACCTTATGTGTGTGAAAATTCCTGCATTTATGTTGGCAGGTAGGCTCCCAATTATTTTATAATGTCTACAGTAGCTTCAAATGGAATTTCTCTTTCCATTTCTTGTTGTTGAGCTCTGTTAGCACTATACAGAAATGCAGGTGATTTGTGAGTGTGTTTTACATCCAACAACTTTGTTAAAGTTGTTTATTATTTCAAGTAGTTTTCTACTTGATTCTCTAGGATTCTCTAAGTATATCATCATATCATCTTCAAAGAATGATAACTTAGCTTCTTCTTTGCCTATTCTAATTCTTTCAATTTCTTTTTCTTATTGCTAAAGCTCACATTTCTAGCACCATATTGAATAACAGTAGTGATAATGGACATCCTTGTTTCACACCTCATCACACCTGCATCTAGCTTATCCCCATTACATGTAATGCTTGCTGATGGTTTTAGGTGTATGCTACTTATCATTTTAAGGAAAGCTCCATTTATTCCTAAACTCTCCAGTATTTTCAAAAGGGATCAGTGTTGTATTTTGTCGGAATCTTTTTCTGAATCTATTGAGATAATCATATGGTTTCTGTTAGTTTTGTTGCTGATATGATCAATTCTGCTCATGGTTTTCCTAATATTGAACCAGCCCTGCATTTCTAGTAAAATCTTACCTAATCAAAGTGTATTATTCTTGTGATAGTTTGCTATAATGTTTTTGTTAATATCTTATTTAAAATTTGTGTATCGATATTCACTAGGGAAATTGACCTATAATTTTCTTTCTCTGTTTTGGCTCTTCCCAGTTTAAGTATCAGCACCATATTTGTATCATAAAAAAACAATTTGGTAGGACTCCACCAATTTTTCCAAATAGTCTATATAGTATTGGAATTAACTGTTCTTTAAAAGTTTGATAGAATTTACTTGTAAATCCATCTGATCTTGGAGATTTCTTCCTAGGGAGTTCATTGATGGTTTGTTCAATTTTTTTTTTCTGAAATGGGATTATTTAGGTATTTTTCTTCATCTTCTGTTAATCCCATCTCATTTAAAGTGTTTATTCTCCTTACCATCTTTTTCCTCCCTAGGAATTCCATATTTTAAACTTTTCTTTCATTTCTTCCAGGTATTCTTGTAATCCCTGTGCTTAGACATTCTTTTCTCTGAGATTCTATTTGGATGTGTTGTATAGTTACTGTCTTCTGGATTCACCCCCTTGGGCTTCTCTTAATCCAAGATATTTCTTCATCTTGTTTGGTGTTTTTTTTACTCTTACCTCTGTCCTCATTTTCTAGATTAGGTACTTGTACCTGAGTCAAAAATCTCCTCCTATACACTTGGATTGTGTGTCTGGGTTCTCCTTGCTCCTGAGTCTTAACAAGCCACAAGCCCTGGGGTTAGTTGGTTGAGAGGCTGCTTTGACTCCAAGGAACCACAGGAGCTTTCACCTCAGGATAGTGAAGGGAGTTGGGTGTTTGAGCCCAGGAAGATTGAGGGAACCTCTCCTGATAAGGAATGCCAGACCCAGCTGTGCTGCAAAGAGTCGTAGGGGTGAGAAGGATCTAGCACATGCCTCATGAGTGCAGAAGCAGTGGGGCAGAAAGCCTCTGGCTGTTGGCATTTATAGGAGGTTGGAGGTTTTGGCTTTGGTTCCAGGCAGGAGGGGAGAACTGAAGATATGGGGCAAGAGGCACCATTTCCCATACTTCAGGGCTAGAGGTGATTACAAAAACTAAGCTGTAACCACAAAAAATGCACAGGAAAAGGAGAAAGGATCCAGCCATAGAAAGCTGTTATGGGACTAGAGATGACTGGGGTTCATCTTCAGAGGAGGATATTGAAGTGAAGAAACCCACAAAGAGTAACGTCAAAAAGTCACCTGCCCAAAAAGAATTCTTAGAAGATCTTAAAAAAGACTTTGAAAATTAAATGACAGAGATGGAGGAAAAACTAAAGGAAAAAATAAGAATTATCCAAGAAAAACCAGAAGATTATGAAAGGAAAGTTAACCAATTGGAAAAAGAGATTCAGAATCTTAAGGAAAAAAATGACACTTTGAAAATTAGAATTGGGCAAAGTGAAGCCAGTGAAATTATAAGAGATCAAGAAATAATTAACCAAAATATGAATGATAAAAAAATGAAAGAAAAAGTGAAACATCTTATAAGAAAAACAACAGGTTTGGAGAATAGATCAAGAAGAGAAAATATAAAAATAATCAGACTAATTGAAAGTTATGATGAAAAAAAGAATCTTGATACAATAATACAAGAATAATTAAATAAAATTGTCCCAAAGCATTAGAACAAGAGGAAAAAGTAGAAATGGAAAAAAAAAATCTATTGATCAGTACTTCAAAGAGAACCTATGAGGAAAATGCATAGGAATATCATAGTCAAATTGTGAAACCCCTAACTCAGGATAAAATATTAAAAGCATCAAGATTAAAACAATTTAAATATGGTGGTACCACAATTAGGCTCATACTAGACCTAGCAACAGAGACATTAAAGGACTACAGGTCTTAGATCATAATATGTTGAAGAGCAAAAGAACTGGTGCTCTGGTTGAAAATATCATGCCCTGCAAAGTTAAGTATTATCCTGAATGAAAAAGAAATGGACATTTGATAAACTCTCAGACTTTCAAGACTTAATTTTTAAAAAATCCTGTAAGGTACATACCAAAGACTGATTATAAGGGATTCATAAGGACAGATTGCTTACTTTTTAAAAACATATACATGTATATATATATATATATATATATATATATATATATATATATATATATATATGTGTGTGTGTGTGTGTGTGTGTATGTATATATATATATATATATATATATACATAAAATGTATGTCTGAGATTCTTATTAATAATTGAATAGCTCATACATAAGATTGGGGAAAGCATGAGTAGGATATGAATTTAAGAAATAAAACCATTTAGGAACAGCTAAAACGAGTAGTTATTTTATACAAATGAGTTGCAAGAGGAAGAATCAATACAGAGGAATTAGATGGGGAGGAGGGCTGGTAGTTCTGGTAATCTACTTTCATGGGGAATAGGTTCAAGAGAAAATCATACATATATTTAGAAGATTATAAAAGTCTTCTAGATTCAGAAGAAATAAAATGGTAGGGGCATAGGGAGGGGAGAGAGGACAAGGGAGGGATCTTTAGAGGGGAGAGGGAGGAATAGGCAAAAGGGGGTGTAGAAGGGTGTTTAGATTTATGGGAATGGGGGGATGACGGAGGGCTCCTTGGAGGGGGATAGCCAAATAATGATGACAAGGAAGTGGGTAGAATTAATGTAGAGGGGGCAGGAGGGATAGAAAAGAAGAGATAGGCACAAACATAAAAAACAAAGATCAGGAGTAGAATATATTTTGGAAAGTATATAGTTATATATGTATATGTAATGTATATGTATATGTGTATATCTATAGCTATAGAGAAACCTATCTAAACTTTATTGTAGCCTTCTGGGGGTGCAGGAGGGGGAAAGAACAAAATTGAAAAGTGCATAGCAGAGAATAGAAGAATTCAGAAGGAAGCAAAGAAAAGATGGACAGTTGTCAACACAGTAAGTGTTATTTATCATACAGGTTTTCCTGAAAAGAAAATTTATTGTTACATAACTTGAATCCTCTCTTATGTTCTGCTATGTACATGACATACTATTTTTCTTTTTAACTTTGTATTTAAGTTCCAATATTAAGTTTATGATATATTTTTGGTTCTTTTTTCTGTTCTGTATTTGTATTCTGGCATTTGAGTCTAAAATAAAATTTTAAAAAATGAAAAAAATGTAATTAAGGATGGATCTGAGGATCATCAGTGCAGAGATAATAATTGAATCCCTGAGAGCAGATAAGGTCACTAAATGAAACAGTACAGAAGAAAAAGAGAAAAAGCCCAGGACAGAGACTTGTGGGACATCCAAAATGAATGGGAATGACTTTGAGGAAGATCTGCAAAGAAGGCTGAGAAAGAACAATTGGATAGGGAGGAGGAGAACTAGGAGGAAACCGTGTCATGAAAGTTTAGAAAGGAGACAATATTCAGTTGAAAACAGCAGCAGTGCCACAGCTTCAGGGAAGTCAAAAAGGGTGAACACTGAGAAAAGGTCATTATATTGGGCAATTGAGAGCTTTGAAGAGAGATGTTTAAGTTGATCAATGAAATGAGAAGCGAGATTGTAGAGGGCATAGAAGGAAGTAATTGGAGAAAAAAGGAGGCACCAATTGTCAGTGGCTTTCTTAAGGTGCTTAGTGATTTTTCATAGGGAGAAGAAATATAGGAAAAAGAGTCCATTGATTGAGTGACTTTTCTGAGAATGGGGAACACATAAGAGTGTTTGTAGGCATCAGAGAAACAACCAGTAGAGAGAGAAAAAAATTAAACATTAGTGAGATGCTAGGAGAAGCAGTCTTTTGGAGAAGAGGAATTGGAATGGGATCAGGAGTGCATAGAGGGGTTTGACTTTGTAAGGAGAAGGGATACCTCTCCATGTATAAATCATCATAAGGGATCATAGGGGAAGACAACTGAATGATAAGAGATAAGGAGGAGAAGAGAAGTGGGAGGTCTTAGTGAATGACTCTTTTCCCCTTTGAAATATGAAGCAGTGTCTTCACCTAAGAGGGTGGGATAATGGGGTAAAATGGAATATTTGAAGACTGATAAAAAGGTTTGGAATAGCTATTGCAGTGAGTGGGACAGAGAATGGATTTCAGATGTGTAAAAGGATTTCCTTGCAACAGTGAGGGCACAGATGAGATTATGTAACAAATTTGTAGTGAAACCAATATAACTTTGTTCAGATGGTGGGAGTAATTGAAGTAGGGCTTGGTAGACATTGATAGGATAAGAGGGCAAGGACTAGAGCATAGAGGAAAGTGTAGTTTGGTGAACTGATTCACCAAAAAGTCAAGAAAGAGATGGGAGGAGAATTGTAGTGAGTGTATAGATGATTACCTGGAAAAGAACTGAGTTGTGGAGGAGTTGAAGGTCACTATGATGATGAAGACAGGAAGAGGGAATAGTGAAAATAAGTATCAGAGAGGAATTTCCAGGTTCATGAATGTGAAAGTGGAACACTTGGAGGTGATGGCAAGGGTGTGACTACCTATGAGTAAAGCTAAAAGTAGGATGGAGGGTTTGGCAGGAACCTAGTAGGTTGAATGATTGGAAAGTTAGAATATTTGAGGGAATATTAATGTTTGTTGAAATTCCTTAATGTGAGGGCAGGATTAGGAGTTCAAGAAGTTTGAGTTTAGTTTAGTTATTTTCTTGTCATTACTTCCAATGCATTTTTAGAACTTTATTAGGGATATTTTGGGGAGATTTGTGCCCCCTAGGTCCCATATACATCACAATCTTCTCGTAATTTCCCCTCTTTCACTTCCACACACATGCTTTTTAAAAGGGTCTTAGTCACAGCCCAGAGCATACTTTGAACAGACCGCTATAGGTAACAATCTTTCCATCTGCCTAGATAGCAAAATGCCAGGAAGCCATTGTATCTGCTGGTGGTATGAGAGGAGACTTGAAAGAACACTAAAAAACAGACTAGAGGGGAGTGTTTCTGTAAAGTAATGTAGAGTTTCATCATAGAGTCCTAACATTTATTTGTGAGACCTACATTGAAGTGTCTTTTAATTAGCAATTTTATCATTTTTCCTTTCAGAATTTTCTCCCTTATTATCACAGAATAAAGTACTTATTTAAACATTATCCTTATTAGCATAGAAGTATAATGAAAAAATTCCCTCTACAGAGCAACTCATTTGTCAAGATAGGTTTTATTTAGGAAATTAATTGACATAAATTTAGTTTTCTTAATATGTGAAAGTTGGGCACCACTTAGAGCAGAAAGTTTGAGACACATCAATAACAAGTGTCGTTGTTGACTATTTTTTCGTTTTGAACTAGAATGGAATAGTGTATATTCCATAGCATTTAATTGGTCTTTGTGGGTTCTATTGAGAAACAAACACTTCTTCAGTTTGAGTCCCCATTATCAGTCTACAGAAATAGTGCACAGCTGTCATATGTACTCACTGCTATTTGAATTTAGAGACTGAGTTATAGAATTCCTCCATCTTTATGTTTATTTTGTTATTTTATCTCATTTTTCTTGGTTCCATTTCTTTATAGGTATGATTCCATCTCAACAAAATAAAAGAATAACAATCCTAGAATCTTTTTTTCAATACTTCTATGTTTTTATACATATAAAAAAAATCACTAAATTCTCTAACATTTGGAATTATCCTTCTCTTCCTTCCCTGAAACTTGCCCCCCCACCCAAAAAAAAAGAAAACTGAGATATAAAGAGGTCCTTTGTTTAGTGCAAGGTTAGAAAAATCTGGAATCGTGGTTTTGTTTTTGTTTCTTGTATGGGCTTTGACTGTAACATTAGATATGTCTTCCCCCAACCTCCCACCCCACCTTGTTTCTCTCTCCCCCTTTCTCCCATCTACAAAACAATGAAACAATTACTGAGAAAAGAGTACTACACTAGTGTAAATTAATAGCATCAAAAAGATGGACCAGTATCACAGTTCAAGTATATAATTGACATTTTGGATCCAAGTGTCTAATGGAATCACAGAAAATCAGCTCCTATGAATCATTCCGTGCATGGACTCTCCCTTCATTTCTCTGTACTTTTAAAGTGAACATAAATTCTATGTTGTTCTTATGATTATGAATATGCTGCTTAAAAAAGCATTCATTCAAAGTTATCAATGGTTATGAGGTACCGATTATTACATATACTCCATTTCTGTCTTGACTCCTGGAGAACAAGAGAAAAGATGCTGTGTCATTTCCCCTTTAAGATTCTGTTGAGGGACTTGTAATCTATATGTGACCAATGATTACAATAATGAAATCTCAATTTTGTGAATCTCTTTTCAGTTTGCAAAGTCTTTTCTCCTCAGTAATCTTATGGATTATGTAATTGATATTGTTATATCCACCATGCAGAAGAGGAAACTGAGGTTTACAAAGATGAAATGGCTTGTTCAAGGACACACAATACTGCTGTGTCTGTCTTTAAGGGATATTCAAAGAATTGAGGAGGAACTTGGTGGGCTCAGGAAATCCCAGAGGTACATATGATGTTATTTTTTACATCCATTTTTGATATTTTCAGATCCAAATTCTTTCCCTTCCTTTGAAAGTAAGCAGTGTTATACACGTTATATGTCTGAAGTCATGCACAACGTATTTCTGTATTAGCCATGTTGCAAAAAGAATGTTAAAAAATGTGCATTTCAATCTGCATCCAGATTTTGTCAATTCTCTCTCTGGAGGTAGATACCATTTTTTATCAGGAGTTCTTTGGAACTGTCACAAATCGTATTGATCAGAGTAGCTAAGTCTACAATATTATTGTTATTGTATACAATGTTCTGTTTCTGCTCACTTCATTTTGTTTCAGTTCACATAAAGCTTCCCAGGTTTTTCTGAAACCATTCACTTCATCATTTCTTAAAGCACAAAAATATTCCATAACAATCATTTACCACAATTTGGTCAGTCATTTCTCAATTGACAAGCATCCTCCCAATTTCCACTTCTTTGCCATCGCAAACAAGAATGGCTATAAATATGTTTTGTACTTATGGGTCCTTTTCCTCTTTCTTTGATCTCTTTGTAATGCAGACCTAGTAACAGTATTCCTGTCTCAAAGAGTATGCACAAATATACAGCCCTTTGGATGCAGTTGCAAATCATGCTCCAGAATGTTGGGACCAATTCACAGTTCTACCAGTAGTGCATTTGAGTTCCTATTTTTCTGCACATCCTCTAGTATTTGTCAGTTTCCTTTTCTGTCATGGTAGCCAATCTGAAAGGCAGAAAATGGTATCTCAGAATTATTTTTTTACATTTAATTTTATTTATTTTTTTAATGTTCTACAATCACTACTATAAAATTAAGATTTTAACCTCCACCACACCAACCCCCCACTACCTCCCTCTCTCCCCAAGATGGCACACAATTCTGTATAGGTTCTACATATACTTTTCTATTGAATACTTTTCACTATAGTCATGTTATGTAGTTGAACTAAAATAAATGGAAGAAATCATATAACAAATCAAAACATAATACACTGAAACCTACACATATACAAACATGATCTGCTACATTCTGCGAATGACTTCCACATTTCTTTCTCTGAGTGTGGAAGACATTTTGTGTTAGAATACTACCATTGGGATTTTTTTTTTTTAGTAAGTTCTTGTGTTATTACGAAGTTCCAAGTCTACCAGAAAAAACTCTCACACACTGTGGTCGTTGCTGTGCACAAATTTCTCCTGGTTCTGCTCCTTTCTCTCAGCATCAGATCATATAAGTCCTTCCAGGTCTCCCTGAAGTCTTCTTGTTCATCATTTCTTATGGTGCAATAGTACTCCATTACATTTATATACCATAATTTATTCAGCCATTTCAGAATTGTTTTAATTTGCATTGTTCTTAATTGTTAGTGATTTAGAGCATTTTTACATGACTATTGATAGCATTTATTTCTTCTTTTTAAAATGTTCTGGTTACATCCTTTGACCATTTATCAGTTGGGGAATGGCTTTAATTTTTACGAATTTGATTCAGTTTCCTATATATTTGAAAAAATGGTGTCTTTATGAGAGAAAATTGTAAAAAATCTCCCCCTCCCTTTTGCTTTCCTTCTAGTTTGGGGTGTATTTGTTTTGTTTCAGCAAAACTTTTCCATTTCATGTAATCAAAATGAAGCATTTTATTTCTTGTTTATACATAAATTCTTCCCTTATCCATAGTTTTGACAGTTTCTATGTTCCCCAAATTTGTTTTATGATATCACCCCTTATGTCTAAATCATATACCCATTTAGACCTTATCTTGGTATATGATGTGAGAGGTTTGTCTATGCCTAATTTCTGCCAGACTGCAGATTTTCCTGGCAAATTTTGTCAGATGGTGATTTCTTAATCTCAAAGTTTAGATCTTTCAATTTCTTAAGCATTAGATCTCCATGAATATTTGCTACTATATATTTTGTACCTAATATGTTCCACTGATTCTTTACTATATTTCTTTGCCAATACAACATTGTTTCAATGATTATTTGCTTTATAATATAGTTTGAAACCTGACACTGCTAGGCTTTCTTCCTTCACTTTTTCACTTATTATTGATATTATTGAATTTTTGTTGTTCCAGATGAATTTCATTGCTATTTTTATAGCTCTATAAAATAATTCTTTTGTCATTTGATTGGTATGGCACTGAATAAATAATTAATTTAGGTAGAACTGTCATTTTTTATATTATCTTGACTAACCCATGAGTAATTGATATTTTCTTTTTTTTGATACTGAAATTTGGTTTCTTCTTTCTTTTTAAAATCAAATTAATCAATATTTTCTATATTTTATTTTCCCCCATAAAACTACCTGTTAGGTTAAATTATTAGTCCATTAAAATTATTTTTTAATTTTATTAATCTCCCTATTGATATTCACATTTTTATTTTGGTATTTAATTGAGGATTTTAAATTTATTCTTTTTGCTGTTTTTCTTTAGTTTCATACCCAATTTGTCAGTCTGCTCTTTTTCTCTTTAATTGATGTGTTTAGAGATTTAAATTTTCCTTTAAGTTGTTTTGGCTACATCCCACAAAGGTTGGTATATTATCTCATTGTTGTCATGATCTTTAATGAAGTAGTGATTGTTTCTATGATTTGTTCTTTGACACATTCATTTTTTAGGATAAGATTATTTATCTTACAATTAATTTCTCATCTGTGATTCCAAGGTTTCTTATTCAATGTGATTTTAATTGCATTATGGCCCAAAAGGGGTTATTAAAGGAAATATTCATGATATAATACATTTCTTTGTGAAGCTTTCTTGTTTTAATACATGGTCAGTTTTTGTGAAGGTCTCACATGCAGCTGAGAAAAGGGTATATTCCTTTCTATTCTTATTCAGTTTTCTCAAAAGTCTATTATATCTAACTTTTCTAAAATTTTATTCACCAACTTCCTTCTTATTTATTTTATGGCTAGATTTATGTGGATCTGAGAAAGGAAAGTTAGAATCCTCTACCAAATATATCAATATCTATTAACACTTATTTATTTATTTACTTTCTCCTAGAATTCATTTAACTTTTCCTTTAAGAATTTGGATGCTAAGCCATTTGGTGCATGTATGTTTGCGATTAATATTACTTCGTCTATGGTACTTTTTAACAAAATGTAGTTTTCCGATCATCTCTTTTAATTAAGTCTATTTTTTGCTTTCTCTGATATCATGACTGGTATTAACCTTAACTGAAGCATAATAAATTCTACTCCAGCCTCTTATTTTGACTCTGCATATCTGTTTCCACTGTGTCTTTCATAAACACCATATTGTTGGATTCTAGTTTCTAATCCATTCTGTCTACTTCCATTTTATGAGTGATTTCTTCCTGTTCATATTCAAAGCTATAATTGCTAACTGTGTATTTCCCTGTATCCCTATTTTCTTGTTTCTTCCTTCTTCTTCCTCTTCTTCTTCTCCTCCTCCTCCTTCTCTCTGTCTCTGTTTCTTCCTCGCCCTGTCTCTCCTCCAAAGTCTGTTTTGCTTTCTGTCACTGTCTCCCTAAATGTGCCCTTCCTCTTATCATCTACCACCCCTGCCTTTCTCTTATCACCTTTTCCTTCTACTTCCCTGTTGGGTAAAAAAAAAATCCCTGTTGGGATTTCTAGATCCAACTGAATGTGTGTGTACAAACATATTTATATAAGTATATGTATGCATATACATACATATACATATATATATATATGTATATATATTCCTCCTTCTTTGAAACAATATAGAGTTTCAAGCGTTACTCACTCCCCTCCTCATTTTCCCTCACATTGTAAAACTTTTTCTTTCTGTGCCTCTTATGTGTAAGATAACTTTCTCCATTCTTCCTCTCCCTCCCCCATTCTCCTAGTATATCCCTTTATTTTTCTCTTGGGATTATCCCAACATAACCCACACATATATCCTTTGTCTAAGTAGACTCTTAATTGCCATAATGATGATAATTTTCATGGAGGTTATATGTAACATCTTCCTATACCGGAATGTAAATAGTTTAACCTTATTAAGTTTGTCATAACATATCATTTATGTTTACTTTTCTATACCTTTACAGAGTCTTATGCTTGAATGTCCAGTTCTATTCAGCTTGGCTTTTTTCATCAGGAATACTTGGAAGTACTTTATTTTGTTAAATGCCTACTTTCCCATTGTGGGATTATACCCAGTTTTGCTGGGTATAGTATACTTGGTTGTAATCCTAGCTCCTTTGCCATCCTGAATACCATATTCCAAGCCCTCTGCTCCTTTATCATGGTGGCTACTAAATCTTGTGTGATCCTGACTGTGGCTCCACAGCATTTGAACTTTTTTCTTTTCTGGATGCTTCTACTATTTTTTTTCTTGATCTAGGAGCTCTGGAATTTGGCTGTAACAATCTTGTGCATTTTCCTTTTGAAATCTCTTTCAGTAAATAATCTAATCAGTGGATTTTTTCAATTTCTGTTTTACCTTCTGGTTCTAACATATTTTGGCACTTTCTCTTTATACTTTCTTGAAATACAGTGTCTAGGGTATTTTTTTTCATGCCTTTCATGTAAATCACTACATTAATTCTTAAATTATCTATCCTTGCTCTTTCTCCCAGGTTGGGTGTTTTTCAGATGAGATATTTCACATTTTCTTCCATTTTTTTATGCTTTTTGATTTTGTTTTATTGTTTTTTGGTGTCTCTTAGAGTCATTAGCTTCCACTTGAGCAATTCTAATTTTTAAGGAATTATTTTCCTTAATAAGTTTTTGAACCTCTTCTTCCACTTAGCCAATTCTGATTTTTTAAGAAGGTATTTTCTTTAGCATTTTTTTGTGCCTCTTTTACCATTAATTGTCATTAATTTTCTCTTTTCATAATTCTTTTTCATAGCTCTTTTTTCTTTCCCTGGTCTTTTATCTATTTCTCTTATTTGATTTTTAAAATCATTTTTGACTTATTTTAAAAAATCTTTCTGTATATGTATAACCTATATCAAATTCCTTACCATCTCAAGGAAGGGTAAGGAAAGGGAGGGAGAGAATTTGGAACTGAAACTTTTTTTGAAAAAATGTTAAATTTTTTTATGTGTAATTTGAAAAATAATAAAATATAATTAAAAATTGAAATATCTTTCTTCAGTTCTTTGAGGAATTCTCATTGGGTTTATGTCCAATCTACATTTTTCCTTTGAGACTTTGCTTGTAGATGTTTTCATGCCATTGTCTTCTTCTGAACTTATGTCTTGACTTTCCCTGTCACCATGGTAACTTTTTATGGTCAGGTTCTTATAATGTTGTTTGATCATTTTGAATCCTGTTTCTTGGCTGTGAACTTATGTTCAAAGAGTTAGACAGGGTTCTCTCATCATCTCAAGCTTCAGGCTTTTTCATGCTGCTGTTTTCATATCTGGGTTTGGAGGATACTAAGTTATTGGTACTTCTAAGATGGCATGATCTGGGAGGAGCATGGTCAGTGCTTTCGTGGTCTTATTTCTCATCCTCATGTAACTTCTTCCTCTTGACAACTTCTCTCCTCCTTGGAACTGCAACACAGAAGTAGGGCCCCTTCTCTATTGCAAGCATAAAATGCTCCTCTCCGCACTGTAACTGCTGCTGGGAACTGGGCAGATGAGTAATGAAGTTGCCAAATAACACCATTCCTGTACCCATTGCTAGCACAGAAGTCTCCTAGAATCTCTTTCTGACCAGATTTCTAATCCCCTTACTGTCTCTGGGATGGGTGTTACCACCACTCTGCAGTCCTGGCTAGCTCCCATCCCAGTGCTATTGACCTCTCCTTCTGACCTACTAAGTTGTTCCGGGATGGAAAAAAAATCTCAACTTCACCTTTTGTTGGTTATGCTGCTTTAGAATTTGCTTTGATGTATTATTTTAAAATTGTGTAGAGGGAAATATTGGAAAAATTTAGCTAGAATACTCTCTCTACTCTGCCATCTTGACTCCATCCATGTAACTTTTGAAAGGGAAATTAGAGAAGCTATAAAATGGGAAGAGGATAGAGTAATTGTTATTTTGATGTATTAACCTGGAAAGGGAATATTTTTGAAGATTTACAGTAATTGATCCTGATACTTCATTGGAAGAATTGAACTGAATTATCATTGAAGGAGAGACAGTGAGACAGATGAGAGATTGTACTCATCCTTTTGTCAGAGAGTATGACATGGCCCTCAGAATTATGGAAGACCCAATGAGAGCAACTCTTTCAGAGATTAGTTTGAACTTCCTTAAATGTTTCTGTCGTTAATTCTATCATCCTCCAACACTCTCCTTTGGACACTTAATATGTTAAAGCATTTAGTGAAGTAACCATATTTAGCTAAAATGAGTCTGTGTCTCGTGGGAACTTCTCATACCTTCTGCTATCTACATTCTGGACAAATGGACTTCAGTTTTATTCTTACAGAATCCCTCAAAAAGAATAGGAAGGCCTACTGTTACTCTTTGTAATTTGTTTCTACTAAATATGTCTTTAAATTCTTCTTTCTATGCAAGCTGAGCAATTTAAACCTGTTTCTGACTTCTCTGTTTCTAGTAGAGATCACTACAACTAAACTACAACTTGTTATGAATTTCAGCCTTTTAACCTTTCTGTGATTCATGAAGCTTATTATAGAGTTCTCCATTATTCCCCATCAATAGTAGGATTTAGGGGGTACTGTAGTTCAAAGTAGACCAAGTGGTGAACTATTTTCAGAAAAAAATGCTCTTTTGCATTTCAAGCCAAAAGGTGAATATAAACTTATTGCTGTTTTTAAAACTAGGTACCTAGCAGCAGCAAAATCAATATCTTTGTCCTTTCGTCTGATCTTTAAAACAGCTGACAGTGGGAGGGGGAAGTGTGAAGACGCCAAGATAGTGCCGTTATCTAACATGACATGATTGCTAAATTCCACTCTAGCTGGAATACATGTGTATGTTCTTACAAGCTTACTTATTTGTTAGAAATACTAAAATTTATCTTCTTTTTGTTGGAATATCGTTTGAAATAGAAAAAAGTTGATCATTAAAACCCGGAAGAAAATTACACACAATAATTCTAGAAAATAATCCTTTCAGCATCTCTACCCCATTTTAGAAAGTGTTGAAAAGTCATTTCCTAGATGGCAACTCCTTCCTTTTATTTACACTCACCAGATGTTCAGGTTATGTAATAACAATCATTCAGGATGTTCCATATAACTGGGATTCTTTTCACTTCCTCAGAATACTTTACAGAAGGGAATAATGTTATTGACTTTTCCTTCTTTACTATCATTTTTGACAAGAGACTTGTGTGATTTATTCAAGGCTGATAAATTACTCTGGGCAATTCTGTGAAAATAGGCATCTCTTTAGTGATTATTGACTGACAGTTCCTCTCAAGATAAGAGACTGTAGTATACATTTATATCTTCCATGAGCATAAAATGTTAAATCAAGGCCCTGCACTGAAGAAATGAAGGTACAACAAACTGATGTGTTTTTTTAAAGTCATTTTGATTAGATATTAGTTAGTTAAGGATAAAGGTACTTGACTTGGGGATGTGGTTCTGAAGTCCAGAGGAAGTCAGGAACAAAGCTGAGAGGAGAATGAAGGCAGGGAAGCTGCCAGTGTTCCAAAAATAATGTATGCTTCAGGAGGAACGCCCCAGTGAGAAAAGAGGAATGGGCCCTAGAGAAGGATATTCCATAGTGAGTAGACCTCAGAGGAAGTAGGCTGTTCCAAGGTGTGGACAACCAGGGACTGAAAGAAGTTCTGGAGTGAGCTAGCAATAGAGAAGACATGATTCTGAGGTCAAGAGGGTGTAAGAAACAGGATTGAGAGGACAATGCTCATGGTGGCAATTGCTCTACAGCTTCTCAAAACAGAGTGGTTTCCTGCTTTTACTGCCTGGGGCTGTATAAGATGTCCATTCTCATACTTCCTCAAATTCTTTTTATGAAGTTGGCTGATTTCCTTTTGTAAGAATAAAGTACTTCCCTGTGTGTCATTTCCACTTAATCAAAGAGAGTTTCATGAGGAAGTGGAATTAAACAACGTTTTGAAGAAGAGAATTGACTGCTTATTATATCTCTTGGGAGATTATTTCTAATGTGAAAAGAAGTTTTGAAATTGGACCAGCAGGACTTCTTGACAAGATAACTATTTCAACAGTAGGCCTATTTCCCAACTTCCACATACCTGCCCCAGCTAAGTCCTGAAGTTTATATCAGATCAAATGATGATCCAGAAATCCAGAGAGAAGGTATGTTAAGTTCTTAGATTATGTTGGATTCTTTCAACCCAGAATTGCACAAAAATTTGGGTAGAAATACATGGTTAATAGGGAGGGGGACACTTCCAGCATGGACAGTGGCAGCATGATCAGGGAAATCCCCAGAGGAAGGAAGCATGGAAGACCTTATGAGCATGAGACCATGGCCAGTGTGGAGCCTGCCGGGCCAGTGTGGTGCTATTGCACTCTTATCTGCAAAGCCCAACCCAGGGGCTCTGATGTCTATAACAATCTGTCTTGAGATACCAGAGAAGTTCCTGAGACATTATGGTAACACATAATTTTCAAAATACTGGCTTTAAAAAAATTGAAGACTCCAAAAAGAAATTAGAGCAGCAGTTACTCTTAATAGAAATGGGTAGAAGAAAAAAGACTTTGAAAGAATATAATGACCAATCATATCAAAGTTATGATGACATATTACCCACCTCCTGACACGTGATAGACATTAAGTATAGTGCCATCCATTTTTGGACTTGAAAAATGTGTAGATGGATTTTCTCTCCTTTCAATCAAGGTTCAAATACAAAATCCTCTAGTTGTCCTTTATAACCCCCACTGGCTCCTCTGTACTTTTTTCAGTCTTCTTATACTTTATTTTCTTCTATGTACTGTACTATCCAGTGACACTGGTCTTGTCACTCTTCCTCAAACAAGATACTCCATCTCTTGACTCCATGAATTTTTATTGACTCTCGCCCATACTTAGAATTCTCTCCCTTGTCTCCCCCTCCTGACTTCCCTGGATTCCTTCAAATCTCAGCTAAAATTTCACCTTCTACAAAAAGGTTTTCCTAAGAATGGAAACTGAAACTCATTGTCTGAAAGGAATTGACGTACTGTCTAGAAGTCAAGGATGAAGACTGTAGGTGTTCACTGTCCAAGTCATCTTCTTTTCACATAGAAATATAATAGTTTATTGTTGAATGTGGACTCTGAATTACTTTTCTATGAATCTGTGCAGGGGCAGTCACCCATTCTTCATCCTTAAAGCAAATAATTGAGTAATTTTTATGCTCCAAGTATAGTCCAGTGACCTCTAGGAACTTATTGTATTATTAGGGAGATGAGAAATATGCACAATAGCTACAATAAAATATAATGTAATAAATATTTATTAAGTGCTTACTACGTATGAGGGAGTTTGCTAAGTGTTGGAAGATACAAATTAGAAAAAAGAATGATAGCCCTTTAGGAGCTTACTATTTAATAGGGAAAGATAGAAAACAAAAAGAGGCCAAAAATATGGGGCAGGGAGTGGTGGGAGGAGGGTTGAGAGAGCAGAGAGTACCCAGTATAGGGGAGGGGCATGATGATGGTAGACTCAGAACCAAGCAGAATAGCTGGAGAGAAATGGAGAGTTGGCTGAGCTGAACTTCTGGGCCCTCTTTAAAGGGAGGGTTTGGGATAATTCTTTTTGCTTCACACCTCAGACTGATTGAAGAATCAGAGGGACAGAGGCAACTGGTGCTCTGACAAGGTGTTAGTACTAAAGATGAGGCAGTCTCTGTGATTATGAGTTTCCTGGAATAAGCATATCCTGGTTCAGGGGTTGGGAGGAGGAAGAGAGGTATAGAAGTGGGGAGGAGATATGATGATGATGCAATAAAAACTGAGGAGAACTCTTGGAGGATATGAACTATAATAAGATGCAATTTATAATATGCATCTGGCAATGCTAGGTAGATGGTACAAACAATAAATACCTTGCACATAGTATCTACTTAATACATTGGACTAAGTTATTATTGTGGTAATCAGGAAAGACTTTATGAAAGAGGCAAAATTTTTAGCTGTCTTGATAGATGAGTGATATTTTTATAGGGTGACATCTGGGGAGTAGGAAAGACATTCTAGGAGTAAAAAGTATCATAAGCATAAGTTCTGAGGCAGGAAAGCAGAAGGTTTATATTCATAGGAAGGTAAGGCGACCCATTTGACTACTTATGCGTATCTGTAAGAGAGCTTTCCGGGGTTAGAAGTGCAGTCCAAGTTTGTGATCAAAAATGAAAGAAAGAGGAGGAAATTGTCTAAAGAGACTCAAACTCACTAAATGAGTAAGATTGTTTTAAAGCTACGTACAGAAGATAGAAAAAAGGACACAGAGAATGATTAACATTTCTGACATGGCTTTCAAAGAACTTCTAAGAGTGTTAAAGTTGAAAACCAGCTAAGGTTAGTGATGAACATTCAAATTAACATAGAGTTGTTCATAGTGGAGGAAGAGGGAGGATTTAGCAGAGCTGGATGGCATGATAATGGCTGACTATATAGCGAAAAGGAGCACTGCTTCGTGATAATTTTGTTTGTTTTTGGGGAGGGATCTTTGGATGGAAAAGAACAGAAAAGAAATGATTCCTTGGGAACTGATGACCAGGGAGATAGCAAGAGAGTCCTTATACACCCTTGAGGAGTGCAAGTCGTCTGATGGGACCATCCATGTGAGATCCAGCGGCCCCTTGATTGGCTGAGAAGCCTCACCTCCTGGTGTGAAGAAGGGGCTGGGAGAGGTGACCTAAAATTGCCTTTTTCATCCAACCCTAACTTGCTTATTGCAGCAGGTGAGAATTCCACCCTGCGCTCAAACAAAAAAAATGCACACAAACTTTTGCAAAGATGATTCCACTCATCATCAGTACACAAAATTCAGTAGAACTGAAAGACAAATAGCTCTTACTGTGAGAGAACTCAGCATTCAAATAATAGCCCTGGGTGAAGCAAAGCTGGCGAACAAAGGCCAGCTTACTGACGCTGGAACTGGATTTGCATTTTTCTGGCACGGCCTCAGTGAAAGGGAGCGCTGTGCGGTTCACATAGGGTTTGAAATGAAAACCAGTGTAGTCAATGACATTGTATGCCTAACAAAAGGAGTAAATGACAGACTCATGCAAGAAAGTACTATGCCACCATTATCAGTGCCTATGTTCCCACCATGATGAACCTTGATGACATCAAAGAAAAATTTTATGAAGATCTGGAAATCCCCACCATCAATGTGCCAAAAGAGGACAAGCGTATAATTCCACATGACTTTAATGCAAGAGTAGGCATAGACTACCAGACATTGCAGGAAGTCCTTGGGAGGAATGGAGTCAGAAACAACAATAGCAATGGTTACTTACTATCAAAGACTTGTGCTTCTTGAGACCTCATCACCAACACTGTCTTCAGTTTACTTAAATGCAACAAAACTTGGAGGATGGGAGGATGCATCCACGCAGCAAACATTGGCATTTAATAGAGAATGTCATTGTAAGGAGAAGACACAGACAGGATGTGAGAGTAACAAAGGAAATGTGTCCAGAGTGCTGGACTGACCATAGACTTAGCCTCTGCAAGTCAAATATTCACATTGAATAGTGTGGCCCCAAGGAAAGACAAGTATCAGAAGATTTAATGTCAACAGATTAGGGAACTTATGTAAGTGGGAACATTTCATGGCTAACTTGGAAGGAAAGCTGAGCCTACACATGGTTGGCAACAATCGTGCAGAAAAAGAGTGGGCAGCTTTCAGAGATTTGGTGTATAGTACTGCATTTACTCACCTGGGCCAGAACACTCAAAAACATCAAGACTTAATTGATAAAAATGATGGGGAAATTCAGAAGCTGCTAAATGAAAAAATGAAAACTCCACGGGGTTTACCAACAAGATAGTTCATCAGTCTCTAAGAAGGCCACATTTAACTCCATCAAAAGTAAAGTGCAAGTGAAGCTTAGAGAGATAGATTCTTGGCTCTGTAAGAAGGCAAATGAAATTTAGTTTTACAATGATAGTAACATTCTAAAGTATTCTTTTTTTACTGGGCAAGCTTTTAATGGCATAATGGAATTTCTGTTTTAATTTATCTTTTTTTATTTTTTTATTTTATTTATTTAAGTTTTTACATTCAATTTCACAAAATTTGGGGTTCCAAATTTTTTCCCCATTTGTCCCCTCCCCCCACCCCAATACACCGAGCATTCTAATTTTCCCTATCACCAATCTGCCCTCTCTTCTATCATCCCTCCCTTCTCTTGTCCCCATCTTCTTTTGTCCTGTAGGGCCAGATGACTTTCTATTCCCCATTAACTGTATTTCTTATTTCCTAGTGGCAACAACAATACTAAACAGTTGTTCCTAAAACTTTGACTTCCAAATTCTCCCCATCCCTCCCTCCCCACCCATTCCCTTTGGGAAGGCAGGAAATTCAGTATGGGCCATATCTGTGTAGTTTTGCAAATGACTTTGATAATAGTCATGTTGTTTAAGACTAACTGTATTTCCCTCCATCCTATCCTGCCCCCGCATTGTTTCTATTCTGTCTTTTGATCCCTCCCCGAGTGTTGACTTCAAATTGCTCCCTCCTCCCATTGCCCTCCCTTCCATCATCCCCCCCCACCCTGCTTATCTCCTCCCCCACTTTCCTGTATTGTAAGATTGGTTTTCATACCAAAATGAGTATGCATTTTATTCCTTCCTTTAATCGAATGTGATGAGGGTAAACTTCATGGTTTGTTTTTTTTCTCAGCTCTCCTCTTTTTCCCTCCACTAAAAAGTCTCCTGCTTGCCTCTTGAATGAGATATAATTTACCCCATTCCATTTCACCCTTTCTCCTCCCAGTACATTTCTCTCTCACCATTTACCCTAATTTCTTTTAAGATATGGTCTCATCCTATTCAATTCACTCTGTGCTCTCTGTCTCTGTATATGTGTGCATGTATGTGTGTGTGTGGGCATGCATGCGTGTACATGTGTGTATGTGTGTGTGGTCCCACCAAATACCCAGATACTGAAAAGTTTTAAGAGTTACAAATATTGTCTTTCCATGTAGGAATGTAAACAGTTCACCTTTGGTAAGTCCCTTATGACTTCTCTTTGCTGTTTACTTTTTCATGCTCCTCATTCTTTTTTTTTTTTTTTTTTTTTTTTTTTTTGCTCCTTCTCATTCTTGTGTTTGAAAGTCAAATTTTCTTTTCAGCTCTGGTCTTTTCATCAAGAATGCTTGAAAGTCCTCTGTTTCATTGAAAGACCATATTTTCCCCTGAAGTATTATACTCAGTTTTGCTGGGTAGGTGATTCTTGGTTTGAGTCCTAGTTCCTTTGACTTCTGGAATATCCTATTCCATGCCCTTCGATCCCTTAATGTGTTATCCTGATTGTATTTCCACAATACTGGAATTGTTTCTTTCTAGCTGCTTGCAATATTTTCTCCTTGACCTGGGAATTCTGAAATTTGGCCATAATGTTCCTAGGAGTTTCTCTTTTTGGATCTCTTTCAGGCAGTGATCAATGGATTCCTTCAATACTTATTTTGCCCTCTGGTTCTAGAATTATCAGGGCAGTTTTCCTTGATAATTTCATGAAAGATGATGTCTAGGCTCTTTTTTTGATCATGGCTTTCAGGTAGTCCCATAATTTTTAAATTGTCTCTCCTGGATCTGTTTTCCAGGTCAGTTGTTTTTCCCATGAGATATTTCACATTCTCTTCCATTTGTTCATTCTTTTGGTTTTGTTTGGTGATTTCTTGGTTTCTCAGAAAGTCATTAGCCTCCATCTGTTCCATTCTAATTTTGAGAGAACTATTAAATTCAGTGAGCTTTTGAACCTCTTTTTCCATTTGGCTAATTCTGCTTTTGAAAGCATTCTTCTCCTCATTGGCTTTTTGAACCTCTTTTGCCAATTGAGTTAGCCTATTTTTCAAGGTGTTATTTTCTTCAGCATTTTTTTGGGTCTCCTTTAACAAGGTATTGACCCGTTTTTCATGCTTTTCTTGCATCTCTCTCATTTCTCTTCCCAGTTTTTCCTCCACCTGTCTAACTTGATTTTCAAAATCCTTTTTGAGCTCTTCCATGGCCTGAGCCCACTGGACATCCACCTGGTATGTCTGGGATAGAGAGGCCCCGACCTCCACGTCTTTCCCTGATGGTAAGTTCCTCGTCATCAGAAATGAAAGGTGGGGACATCTGTACCCCCTCAAAGTAGCTCTCTATAGTCTTATTTTTCTTCCCTTTTCTGGGCATTTTCCCAGCCAGTTACTTGACTTCTGAGATTCCTGTCCACCCCCGCCTAGATCTGCCCAGCTAGTGCTTGTGGTCTGAGATTCAAATGCTGCTCCCCAGCCTCAGGGATTTCAGTGGTGGGCGCGGCTGCTATTCAATGTGAGTTTAAGTTCTGGTGGTGGGGTGGGGGCAGGGCCGCCTCCCAGGCTCAGTTCCCTCAGAGGGTTTATGCAGAGACCTTTGGAGATCCTGCCTGCTTGGGGAGTCCCGGGCCGCCACGGCTGCCTCTGCTGCTGCCTCTGCCGCTCCCTCTGCCGCTGCCTCCTGAGGGGGCCTGAGTCACGGAGACACCCCACTCCCCTCTCGGCCAGCCCAGACATTTCTCTCACTGACCTGTAGCGCCTGTGGGTGGAGGGACCCTAGCGGCCACCAAAGGTTCCGTCCCTGAAGCCTGCTTGGATCTACTCCTCTGGGGCCACGGGGCCAGGGCAGCGCAAGGGTGGGCTCCGCTTTCCGGGGTGCGACGGACCCCTGGGGATGGCTTTCCAGGGCTCTCTGGAATGG
Source organism: Bettongia penicillata ogilbyi (assembly GCA_023548195.1). NCBI lineage: Eukaryota > Metazoa > Chordata > Mammalia > Diprotodontia > Potoroidae > Bettongia > Bettongia penicillata. The sequence continues at coordinate 3,044,663 of JAJHZJ010000167.1, read as the reverse complement.
AAATCTCTTCTGTGTTTCTGTGCGCCTTGCAGTGCTCCAGAATTTGTGGGGAGTTCTTTTTACAGAAAATTTCTGGGCTGTGGATTCGGAGCTAGCATACGTGAGTCTTTCTACTCCACTATCTTGGCCCCTCCCCCCTAAAGTATTTTTATGATGCTCTGATGGCTATTTGTGGGCCAAAGACCTATGGTGCCTCTCCAGCTACTCATTGATGGAGCCACATTGGTTAGTGATAATAATCCTGATCAATGATCCTAGGAAGACGGGCTGAACATTTCCATAGTATTCTTAACAGACCATCATCAATCAAAGCTGAAGCCATTGACCATATACCTGAGGTAGTAGTCAACCCCTCTTTAGCTGAATTTCCAACTGAAGAAGTTTCAGATGCCATTAGATTCCTCTCATGTGGCAAAATACCTGGTGCTGATTCTATTCCAGCTGAGATTTACAAGGCCAGCTGAGATTTACAACTGCTCATACAAAAACTGACTGAAATTTTCCAGGTTATATGACAATAGGAGGTTTTCCCCTAGGAGTTCAAGGATGCCTTCATTGTCTCTCTCTCTATAAAGGTAATGGAAATAGAATGTCTTGTGACAGTCATGGGTGGTGTGTGTGTGTGTGTGTGTGTATGTGTTAATCTTTGCTGGCAAGACTCTTGCCAGAGTCTTCTTTCACCTGGAAGATGCTCATCTATCTGAGAGCTAATGTGGCTTCAGAAAGGACTGAGGAATGGTTGATATGGTATTTGCTGTCTGACAACTCCAGGAGAAATGCCAGAAACAGAATAGAGGTCTATACACAACATTCATTGATCTGCCTTTGATACTTTCAGTTGTGGGGGCTTGTGGAAAGTTATGTCAAAATTTGGTTGCCCAGAGAAGTTCTTTAGTATTATATATCAATTTCATGACAGCATGCCTCTTTGAATTCTGGACATTGGACAGTGCTCAAGTTTTGTACTTTCCCAGTAACCAATGGCTTAAACCAAGGCTGTGTACTTGCTTCCAGGCTTTTTAGCATGATGTTTTCAGTAGTGTTGTCAGATGCCTTCAACAAGGGATGAAAACAGCTTCAAGGTCAGCTGTTGCACTGTTGTAAATTATTTAACTTGAAAAGACTACAAGCCAAGACTAAAGTGGAGAGAGAGAGTTGGTGCTTGATTTTTTTTGTGTGCTGATGAGTACACACTCAATACAGCCCTGAAGCTGAGATGTAACAAAGTATTGACTAATGCTTGTGCTAATTTTGGCCTAATAATTAACACCAAGAAAACACAGGTTCTCCACCAGCCACTACCGTACTGTCAATATATGAAGCCTTTGATATAGCAAATGGAGAAATTTTGAATGCTGTGCATAAGTTCGCCTACTTCAGCAATATACTTTCCAGGGATGTCCACATAGATGATGAGGTTGACAGTCATTGTCAGTGCTAGCTCAGTATTTGGGGTGGAGGGATCCAAGGGAAAGTGTGGTAGAGAATATCAGGCTGCCTGCCAAACTGAAGGTCCACAGAGCCATTGTTCTGACCTCATTGTTGTATTCCTGTGAAACCTAGACAGTCTACCAGTGCCACACCAGGAAACAGAATTGTTTCCTTTTGTACTGTCTTAGGAAGATTCTGAAGATCACCTAGCAAGATAAGGCAATGGACGCTGAGGTCCTTTCTTGAGCTAAACTGTCAATCATTCAAACTCTACTGCAGAGATCATACCTCCTCCAGTGGGTTGGCCATGTTGTTTGAAAACCAAACATACACTTGCCTAAAAGACTTATTTTATGGAGAACTCACACAAAGCAGGCATGTAGATGGTGGTCAGAAGTGCTAGAGGGACACTCTCAAGGTCTCTCTGAAGAACTTGGGAATCAGTTATGTGACTTGGTAGACACCAACACAAGACTGCTCATCATGGTATGCTTGAATCAAAGAAGGTGGTGTGCTGCATGAATGAAATAGAATTGCAGTATTTGAAGGAATGTCAGCTAAAGAGGAATTAAATTTGTTCTGCTTGGCCCTATGGAACTGAACCAAAGGCAATGGGCAGTAGTTGCAAACAGTAGAATTTTCTAAGTAAAAACTTGCTGACAATCTAATGGTAGAATGGGTTGTCTTGACAGGTAGTGTGTTTCCTTTTATTGTCTATCTTTAAACAAAAGCTGAAAAATCTCCTTGAAAGGTATGACAAGAAGGGATTCTTGTTTATACTGAAGTTGAGTCAGGATGATCCATGTAGTGCTTCAAAGTCTGGTATTTTATGAATGCAAAACATTATCTAAATCAATCTATACATGTTTTTCTTTTCTGTACTAAGATACCCTATTGGTCTCAACAGAGGACAAGGTTTATTTTTAGTATTTTGTTTTAACTAAATTAGAATCATTAGCTGCTTTAAAGAAATTAACCTAAAATTTCTTTATTTTGTCTCACAGCTGAAAAGCTCCAAAAATGATAATAAAAATAAAAAGTGCAGTTGTAGAAAAAATAAAAGGTATGTATTAAAATATAAAGATATTATAAAGAAGTTGAAATATATATGAACAGGAACAACCTCTATTATATTTTTCATTTTGTTTGCTATTGTAGTGAAACTTGTTTATAATATTTTCTTAATAGCAAATAAGTGAAATAATGACATATTGATAGTAGTCTTGTACAGGAAGGGTGTGCAATTCTGTTTATATATATATATATATTACAGCAGGACTTTAAAAAATAAATGTCAGGTGTGGGAAAATGCAAATCACATGGCTCAGAGTAGATGGTCACAAACAGGGAATATAACCGTGAAACAGGCCTTGAAGAATGAATGCACTCTTCCGCTTCTGCCAGCAATAGTAGCAGCAGAAGCCGCAACAGCAGATTCTCTCCTACATTGTGCCTTATGCTCCCAGGACCCCAAGAATTATTCAGGGAAGCCTCTCGTATGTAGAACAGAGCCACTCAATACTTCTTAAGGAGGCCTCCAGAAATCTTACAAACTACAGACCGGCCTGAAGGAGAGCCTGTAGGGTTAGAGCTGGAACCCTTAGTCATAAGCCCTTCCTAGTTTGTGCTGGTCCAGAAGAGAAAACATTGCCATTATCTAATCTATCAAGACACAGCTTTTGCCCAGATAAGTACAAACAAATAAGAATAGGGCATTTTTATAAACAAATTGTGTCTTCATGATACTCCTAATGAAGTAATTCAGAAAAGGTACTTCCAGGGTGAAAATGGGGAGTTTTTATAATGTACAATTATAATTAAGTCAATCTTAATATATAAATATAAATCAATCTTAATTGTTTGATTATTGCTTAATATGCTTGATTATTTGAGAGAAATATGTAAAATTCTTTTTTCAGGAAAGAATTCTTCAAATATTCTTTTGAAATAGTCTGTTCAGATGATGCCTTATTAAAGGAAAATATAGGTATGTAAAAATTTATAATACCTTGGTTCTGTTACTTAGATTTCTTTTCACAAAATCACTATCCATATCTTTGGAGGAAAAAAAATAACCTTTGCACAAACAGTGTTTTATACACTCATTTGCTCTACCCTTCACTGCCTAGGCACAATGGTCATGACTACTAGGTGTTTTAGGTTCAGTCATTAACAGAAGATTGGTTATTTTGACCATTGACTTTGGAAAAGGTCCTGGGTTATAATCATATTTTTTTTATCTTCACTGTCTTTTTGGCCTTGGAATAATGTATTAGTGCTTTTCTTTTGTTTTTAGGTTTCTTACCTAGTAAATTACATTTTTCTCATATTGACAAGTATTGGAATGAGTGGTTTGGCTTTGTTTTGGCTTAGAATTAATAACCAGTTTATGAGAACTTGACAACAGCATCTCAGGAAGGAAATACTAGTCAGAGTTAAGGGTTGTGAGATTGTAGGACTTAGAGCTGAAAGGGATTTTAGAAATCATTGAGTCCAAACCCTTGATTTTAGAGATAAATAAGCTGAGGCCCAGAGAGGTGGAGGTTAGACAGGGCACAGACCCACACTTGGGACTCTGATCCAAGACCTTCACAATAACTAACCTTTGCACTAAATCAAAAGGGACAAAATTGGGTGAAGAGGAAAAGTCACTGGGAATAACAACAGCTGATGTTCAACCGTTGTTGAAGTTTAGGAACAGTGCTCTCCATCCATTATCTTGTTTGGTCATCATCCTAAGTCTGTGAGGAAGGACAATTCTCATTTCCCATTGGATAAACAAAATTTCTGGCCACATGGCCAGAAAGTAGAAAGGCAAAAAGGAACATAGCACCATTTGCTGGATTAATTGCTAAAAGCTGGAGTGCTGTTACATCAGTGCTGCTGGTTAAGAGCAAAATGTAGCACTGGAACCCTTCAGAAGACACTGCCCTTCTCCACACTCAGGCAGCCTGAGAAGGCAAACAAGTGGGACTTAGGGCTTTTGTGGTATGTCTTTCAGAGCTATGAAAGCTTTAAAAGTTGTTAATTTTTTAGAACAGTTAATTTATATACTCATCCTCAATTTTCAATTCACCTGTCATCTATTTTTTAAATTATTATTATTATTTTATTTGTTTTCAGTGTTCTACAATCACTTCCATATAGCTTAGATTCTTTCCCCTCCCTGAAGTGCCATACAGTTTTATATAGGTTCTATACATACATTCCTATTAAATACATTTTCACCTTAGTTATGTTGCATAGAAGAATTAAAATGAATGGGAGAAATCATAAAACAAACCAAAACAAAAGAAAATGATCTGCTTCATTCTGCAACCAAATTCCATAGTTCTTTCTTTGGATGTGGAAGGCATTTTGCCTTAAGAGAAAATTGGGAATTATTTAAGTCCTTGCATTGCAATGAAGTACTAAGTAAGTCTACCAGAAAAATTCCTCACACACTGTGGTTGTTGCTGTGTCCAAAGTTCTCCTGGTTCTGCTCCTTTCACTCAGCATCAGTTCATATAAGTCTTTCTAGGCCTCTCTAAAGTCTTTCTGTTCATCATTTCTTATAGCAAAATAGTATTCCATTACATTCATATGCTACAGTTTATTCAGCCATTTCCCAATTAATGGGCATCCCCTTGATTTCCAGTTTTTGGTCACCAAAAAGAGATCTGCTATAAATATTGTTGTACATGTGGGGCCCTTTCCCATTTTTATGATCTCCTGGGGATACAGTCCTAGAAGCAGTATTGCTGGGTCAAAGGCTATGCATGTTTTTGTAGGCCTTGGGCATAGTTCCAAATTGCTCTCCAGAATGGTTGGATCAGTTCATAGCTCCACCAACAATGAATTAGTGTTCCAGTTCTCCCACATCTTCTCTAACATTTATCATCTTCCTGTTTTGTCATGTTAGCCAATCTGATAGGCATGAATGTGCTATCTTAGAGTTGTTTTGATTTGCATCTCCCTAATCAATAGTGATTTAGAACATTTTTTCATATGACCATAGGTAACTTTAATTTCTTCCTCTGAAAATTGTTCATATCCTTTGACCATTTTTCAATTGTGAAATGATTTGTATTCTTGTACATTTGACTCAGTTCTCTATATATTTTAGAAATGAGGCCTTTATCACAGACACTAATTGCAAAATTTCTTTCCCATCGACTCTCATCTATTAAGTATCTGCAAGGAACATTGTGAAGTGATAGAACACAAAAGACAAAACTGAAATGGCCCCTGCCTTCTAGGAGCTTATATTATAGTGGGAGCTAAGGAGTAAAATGCCAGCATGTGTTCACAAAGAAAGGAAATCAAAGTGTAAATAAAGGAAAGACAATATAGTTGGAAGGAGAGGGAAACATTAATATATGGGAAAATCAGGAAAGGCCTGAAGAATGGGGTCTTGGAAAAAAAAAGTAGGAATTCTAGTAGGCAGAGTTGAGAGGGAGTAGAAGGTGGAAAGGGGAGGTGGAGGAGGAGGAAGAGAATGAGGAGAACTTTTCCAGTCAGTGCAAAACCAAAGGTAGAGGAGACTTCAGTTCAGGCCCCAGGAGCAGCCAGGAGATCAGCTTGGATGGAAGGCAGAAGTGGGAGAAGGAAGTATTGTGAAATAAGTCTGCGACGGTAGGCTAGGTCCAGATATGGAAGGTTTTTAAATATCAAAGAAGTTCACATTTTATTCTGGAGACAATAGGGAGCTACTGAACTCAATCTGGAGAATGCCATGTTTATGCCTGTGCTTTAGATTATTTTGGCAATTTTGATGCTGTTTGGGGTGCTAGGAACTCTGAAAATGACAGAGTACAAGGTAGAGTTGCTTGGAATGAATTCACACACTCAAGCTTGCTTTCAGTCAAGTGGCAAGGTTTATTGTAATACCAGTAGTAGTGGGAGAAGTTCTTTTGGGGAATGTGCAACTTAATAGGGGTGAATCTAAAACATATAGAAAAGGGGTAAGGAAAGGAACATTGATAGGGGTCCAGGTATCTTTGGGAGCAGGATGGGAAAATTCAGGGAGTCTGCAGAAACAACTTTTTTGATACCAGACATTGAAAGAGAATAGACAGTTTTTGTTTAGCTGCCAAAGGCATGAACCTTGGGAATCTGGCACAAAAAAGAGAGTCCTTGGGTCAGTATCCCTGTATCTGGTTCTGATAAAGAAATTGCAGTCTGGCCTGCATGTGTTTTGCAACAAGGGAAAATTTTCTCACAGGGAAGGGTCCTAGTGAGAGATTAGGAGGCTTCTGGAGACATGATCTTAGGACTGGGGTCCCAGGAAAGTACCTCATCACTTACTTTTTTCCCTAAACTTATTATTTTATTTGTATTCAGTTTTCAACAATCACTTCCATAAGTTCCAAATTTCCTCCCACTTCCTCCCCAAGATGGCATGCAATCTTATATGGGTTCTATACATGCATTCCTATTAAACACATTTTCATATTACTCATGTTATATAGAAGAATTAAGACAAATGGGAAAAATCATGAGAAAAACAAAACATAACAAAGGAGAAAATAGTCTGCTTCATTTTGCATTCTTACTCCATTGTTCTTTCTCTGGATGTGGATGGCATTTTGCATCATGAGTCCTTTTAGGTCCTTGCATTGCTGTGTAGGGCTAAGTCTATCAAAAACAGTCCTCACACACTGTGGCTGTTACTGTGTACAATGTTGTCCTGGCTCCTCTGCTCCCTTCACTCAGCATCAGTTCATCTAAGTCCTTCCAGACCTCTCTGAAGTCCTCCTGTTTGTCATTTCTTATAGCACAACAGTATTCCATTACATTCATATACCACAACTTGTTTAGCCATTCCCCAATGTATAGGCATCCTCTTGATTTCCAGTTCTTGGCCACCACAAAGAGATCTGCTGCCCCATTACTTTCATGGCTACTTTACTACTCTAGGGAAGGGGTGAGGAGAGCTTGACCTGGGGAGGCAGTCATGGGAGTAGCGGGGGAGGAGAGGTGCTTGATGGGATCTATGTGACAAACAAAAGTGAAGGGTTGAGAGTTACTCTGAAGTTGTTACCCTGAGGGAGTGCAAGAATGGGAGAGCTCTAAAGAGAGGTCTAGGAGACAGGAAGGGCAGGTAGGGGGAAGATAAGGAGCTCCACTCTGGACATGCTGAGTTTGAGATATGCAGGGGACGCCGCCCCCCCCCCCCCCAATCCCCTCGTGAAGAGATCCAGGGGGATGGGTGATGCCGGAGCTACAGAGAAGTCAGGCATGTAGAGGGTACAGATGATGATTTGAATCCATGGGTGTCAGCCCACCAGTCAACAATCATTAAAATAGAAGTTCCTCAAGGGCAGGAACTGTTTTTCTTTATGTTTGTGTTTGTATTCCCACTGAGTAGCAATGTACACCCCCAGCATGCAGTAAGTTTGTTTGTATATAAATGTTGGTTGACTTGTTGATGATTTTTTTAATAAAGTTCTTTTTGTCATCCTTACATTAACACAACCAATAGCCTCTTTGCATTGGGAGAAAATTGTGTCCTTGATCATTTAAAGAAAGTTGGATTAAAAAAAATTTCATAGCCTATACATTGAAAAAGTTCAGAAGACTGATTTAGGAGAGAAACAGTGAATTATTTTTTCTTAGAAATGAAGAAAAAATACTGCTACTGCTAACAAAGTATCCTGATTTATTTTACTTAGGTTGATTTCAAAAGGCTAGATATGGATTCTCACTATAAGATCCTTTTTTACCTTCACAGAATAATAGAGCTACTATAATGCTATCATTTTACACTTCACAATAAATTGAAACAAGTCAGTGAAACTACAGGATAATCAGTATTGATGGAAGATGATTGGGCAGACAATCAACAAAGGCATTCATTCTTTTTCTATGTCCAGAGGCTATCATTGACCAATTTTGCCAGCCCAGTCTGTGGATCATTGGCAATAATAACATATATTCTTTGGGGATTATTTTGAGCTCTATCAACTGAGGGAGTATTGCAGGAAGTCAGAGAAGAATTGGTCCCATTGCAGTGGAAGCAGTATCCTGTCTCTGCTGATTTGGTGTTACCAATATTGATTCGTCATTTAATTCATGACCTGTTTTTTTTTTAATGACCAAAAGAAATAAATGTGTTTTCACTATTTGTATCTAAAAGAAGTAATCCAAAATGCAGTAGAATTCACTATCATTACTTATTTGATTGTTGCTTTTCTAATCTTGGAAATGTAAAAATGCACATATCAGCATCTTTTTTTGCTTTCATCAACTTTTCCAGGACTTGCAGTTTCTTTGGTGTGGGAACGCCCTCAACACAACTTGCAAAACTCTACAATTTATCTGTGATTCCCAAGAATTTTTATTTTGGACACACCTTGTGGCCACCCTAGTGATGAGCTTCTCTAGATTCAACTGGACTGGTCTCCCAAAGCAGACACACAGTATACGCACTATAAGAACCTAGCATTTTTTCAGTTATTATACTCAGACTTGAAGCTTTGTAGGATCTTCCACAGCTTGTGATCCTAATACTACAGCCTTTGAAAACAAATAAATCAAAAAACTTTCATTAAGGGCCTAGTATGTTCCAGGCACTATGCTAAGCATTGGGATACAAAAAAGAGACAAAAGACAATCCATGCCCTCAGGGAGCCTACAGTTTAAAGAGGCAGACAGCATGCAAACAAATATATATAAAGCAAGCTATATATAACATAAATAGGAAATAATAGCAGAGGGAAAGCACAAGAATTTGGAGGAGGTGGGAAAAGTTTCTATTAAAATATGGTATTTTTGTTGGGACTTATAGAAAGTCAAAGAAATCAGTAGGTAGAACTGAAGAGGGAGACTGTTCCAGGCTGGGGTAGTGTGGGGGGCAGCCAGAGAGAATGCCTGACCTGAAAGGATGGAGTATCTTGCTTATGGAACAGCCAGGAGACCAGTGTCACTGGATAGAAGACTATATTGCAGGGAGTAAGGTATAAGGAGACTGGAAATGTGTGTGTGTGTGTGTGTGTGTGTGTGTGTGTGTGTGTGTGTGGATAGCTTATGAGGTGCTTTGAATTCCAAGCAACATTTTGTATTTGATTGTGGAGGCAATAGGAAACCACTGGAGTTTATTGAGTAGGGAATGACATGATTAGACTGTGTTTTAGGAAAACCACTTTGGTGGCTGAATGGAGAATGAATTGGAACCAAAGTTCCCTTCCCTACCACAGTGGGGTGTCATCAGTTAAATACCGTAGTGAAAATCTTGTCCGCAGTAGACCCCAGTCTGCCTTACAAATGCTGCATTAGGAGATCTTAGTATCAAGTCCTACAAATTAAGAACACAAACTATGAAAACAAGTAGATTTTACAAGTAAATGAGTGTTCAGACTCTCCTTTGAGGGCCAAAGAAAAGGTCTGAAAGCTTACTGTGAATTACAGAAATTGTAGACTTAGTCAGACATTATTTTCTTCTCACCCTGTAATGGAATGAGACTGTTACTGAGGTAGGAGCAGAATTCTTCCTACAGGGACTTTTTGAACTGGGCTACATTCAGAGAAGTGCTTTTGCTTTCAGTATTTTCAAGAGCTCTATGGAGGTGAAGCTGGGACGGAGGAGCAAGCAAGTTAGCTACATGGACAGTACACACTTATTCTGAATGGGGATTAAGACTAGGGTGTTAAGGTGGCAGCCTGAGAAGTCAGGCCACATCTAGCTATCCAAATCCCTGATGAGTAGTGTGACTGATCTGTTTCTTTCCAAGAGTATGAGAAAAACTACTTCAATTCTTTGCCCCTTCCCCTGCCTCTACTTCTACCTATTGACACCAGGCATTCACCCCACAAGTTTTCTGAAAATTTGTTGTTTTTTTTTTAACTCTTGTCTTAATTTGCATCTTTGAAAGAGTCATACCCTTGACATAAAACTATGAGAGGTCATAACTTCTTTATGATACACATCTCTGTGTTAATTGAATGCAAGGGTGAAGGCAATGGAAGATGCTAGTGACTAGGTAGGAAGATGCAGATTTAAGGATTTGAACCTAGGCCTAAAATATCCAGGATAGTTGGAGGCAATATGCAAAATAGAATCTTAATGATTTTTATTAATAATATTTTATAGGCTTCTAAAAAAGTTGAATTAGAATTGTATCTGGGGTTTTCCTTCTATTCTCCAGGCTAAACATCATGAGCTAGATGGACAGGGTAGGGTGATGATATTTCTGGAAATAATCTATTCATAGTTTTCCTTTTAAACTGGTTTTATGAAATATTTCACCAAAACCTTTATTTCAAACTGACACATTCAGAATTGAAGAGAGTTATCTGGTTAGAACCTTTGTTAGTTATCATTAGAATGTATCCAGGAAAATTCAGATTCTGAGCTATTTCTTTTTACTCTCTATAATGCCTTATACATTTAACCACACAGGAAACATGTGGTGATTAATAATGTGAGCTTTTAGGGAAAATAAGATAATCTTATTTGAAAATTTTTCCTTTGTAGACATAATCAGAATATAGATACTATATTTTAGAAAAAAAATATTTTTCAGGATAAGCAACCAAGAAAGAAAAATTTTGTATGTTCTAATCCCTATTTGTACACACACACATAATGCACAGATACACACACAAATAACACCTTTAAGTAACTAGATATAAAAAAATTTCTGAGAAAACAAAAATAAAGAAAATTACAGGGAAAACTTTGAAGAACTTGACTAGATACATTATAATTAGCATCACATAAATAGCAATACCCTATAATTTTTATACTGTCACGTGCAGTTCCCTGGGCCATCCCCAATGCCTAGAAAGTACCCCACTCATTTATAATTTCCTTTTCTTTTTTTAAACTTATTTTCTTTTGCTTTTCCAGTAATTATTTTCTCTCTTATGCACCTTGCCTCCAAAAAAATTTGTGAAAACAAAAACTTGGTAGAAATATAGATAGTAAAGAAAAAAATTACTACATTGGAAAATTCTAGAACAACAGAAGCCACAAAACGACAGAGTAAAAGAGATTTCCAGCCCAGGGCAGCCTGGAAGGCCAATAGGAAAGGTCTTTCAGACCAGTTGTGGATTGGAGTACAGCCCAGCCTTGGCCACACCACAGCAAGGACAGGACTGGAGCGAGCTTCAAGGTGCCACCAGCAGCAGCGGTGGATCCCAGATTCCTCAACTCACAAACACCAAAGACAGCTTCAAAGGTCAGTGAGAAAGCTCTTTCACCTTGGTGAGAAGGGAATGCAGCCCCAAGCAGCAGCAGTCTCCATTGTTGGATCCCTGGACTAAAGACCTGGGGGAATTGAGCAACTGATCTGTATCTCAACCCTGAGTGGCAGCCCTGGGGTAAGGAGGAGTGCTGGCTGGTATAGTGAAACTGGTGGAGGCTCTAAAGAGGGAATCCTGCTCACAAACCAGAGCACAGGCCAGGAGAGGAGTAAACTCCTCTCCCTTGATTGTGCCACCTTGGAGGAAATTACAGGTCCCCAGAGTATATGCTCCTTTTGACTAAGAGCTCAAAAGTCAAGTAATTGGCTGGGAAAATGCCCCCAAAACGGAAAAAGAATAAGACAATAGAATATTACTTTCTTGGTGAGTAGGTATTTTCTTCCATCCTTTCAGATGAGGAGGAACAATGCATACCATCAGAGGAAGACCTAAAAGTCAAGGCTTCTGCATCCAAAACCTCCAAAATAAATATGCAGTGGTATCAGGCAATGGAAGAGCTCAAAAAGGATTTTGAAAATCAAATAAGAGAGGTGGAGGAAAAATTGGGAAGAGAAATGAGAGTGATACAAGAAAATCATGAAAAGCGAGTCAATACCTTGCTAAAGGAGACTCAAAAAATGCTGAAGAAATTAATACCTTTAAAAATAGACAAACTCAAATGGCAAAGGAGACCCAAAAAGTCAGTGAGGAGAAGAATTCTTTAAAGAGAAGAATAAGCCAAATGGAAAAGCAGGTTCAAAAGCTCACTGAAGAAAATAGTTCTTTCAAAATTAGAATGGAGCAGATGGAAGTTGATAACTTCATGAGAAACCAATAAATTACAAAACAAAACCAAAAGAATGAAAAAATTGAAGACAATGTGAAATACCTCATTGGAAAAATTGCTACATTGGTCATATCCAAAAATCTATGCTCAATTCTGCATCTTGGGTCCTTTACCTTTTCGTCAGGAGATGATAGCATACTTTGTCATCAGTGTTCTGGATTGTGTTTTCATTGTTAAGAAGTCTTAATTCTTTCAAAGTTGTTAATCTTTACACGGTTATTATATAAATTATTTCCCTGACTTTCACCTCATTTTACATTAATTGATATATCTTCCCAGTTTTATCTGAAATCAACTTTTTAATAATTTCTTACAGAGTAATTATATACGTTTAGTCATTCCTCAATTGATCAAAATCTCCTTATTTTCCAGTATTTTGCCACTTTATGGAACTACTATAATTACTTTTGTACATATGAGTTCTTTATGCATTCCTCTGATCTTTTTGGTGTCTAACACTAGTGGGGGTATTACTGAGTCAAATGGTATGCACAGTTTAATGACTTTTGGCCAGAGATTTCTTTCCAGAATAGCTGGACTACTTCATGGCTCCATCATCAGTGACTGATTTCACTAAGCCCTTCCAACAATTCTCACACATTTTCACTGGCTGTGTACCATTCCTTGGATTCTCTTCCTCATCTCTGTCTCCTGGCTTCTCTGCTTTCATTCAAGTCTCAGTTAAATTCCAATCTTTGAACAGAAGACTTTCCTATACCTTTTAATGATAGTAATTTTCTTCTGTTAATGGTCTCCATTTTATCCTGACTTTATCTTGTTTTGTACATTTCTCACATGTGGTCTCTCACATTAGCTCATGAACTCCTTTGAAAGCAGAAGGTATTTTTTTTAGTCTTTCTTTGTATCTACAGTATTTAATACAGTGCTTGGCACATAGTAGGTTCTTAGATGCCTATTGACTTGTTAACTTGCCATCTTTGACCATCTATTGAATGTACAATAGAACCTCAGAATTGTTGAATTTTCATTTTGCTAGAGAAAGCATGTATTAAACACTCATGTTGCAAGCATTGCATTTCTCTACTTGTTACTGACTTGGAGAAGTTTTTTGTTTTTTTTTAATATGACACTGGTATCTTAGATTTCTCCCTTTAAGTTGTTTATATGCTTTGACTATTTACCAATTGTGAAATGACTCTTATCATTAAAAAATTTTTATAAGTTCCATATATTCTATGGTTAATAAATTTCCTTTCTTTTAAGGAGTAGAGAGAGGATTATGCACAACACAAATAATCTATGCTTGATGCATTCTACTTCTGCTCCCCTGTCCCTGGTTTCTTCTGCTTTCTCCTGTACCAATCACAGTTGACTTTCATTTTCTTTCCTTTTCCATTTCTTTTCTTTACTCTGTCTTCTGAGTTATGGGTTTGTTTTGCTTAAAAGTAATCTCTCTCTGAATCTACCTCTCTGTCTCACTCCTTATTTTCACCTCACTCAGTTCTTTCTGATTCCTTCTTCAACTTCATTCATTTCCACAACAAACTCAATATGAATTCTACTCACTTTTTTACCAGTTCAAATGAAAATGAGATTCATGTGATACCGTTTCTCTAATCCTTCCTCCTTGTTTGACAGTCTTCAATTTACACACCTAGATTATATGAGATAGTGATTTCCCTTCTTTTCCTTTTCTTCTCTAGTGTATTTCCTTTCTACTTTCTTTTCTTTCTTTTTTTCAGTTCAGCAAAACATAACAAACCACCTGTAGATCCTTTATATTATTCAGCTCCTTCTACTACTGGGGCAGCTAGGTGGTACAGTGGATAGAGCCACCAGTGCAGGAGTCAGCAGGACCTGAGTTCAAATCTCACCTCAGACACTTGACACTTATTAGCTGTGTGACCTTGGATAAGTCACTTAACCCCAGTTGCCTCATCCTCGGTCATCTCCAGTTATCCTGAATATCTGGTCGCTGAATTCAGATGGCTTTGGAGAAGTGAGGCTGGTGATCTGCACAGCCCTCCCTCATTCAGAACAAAGTCAAGTGCAAGTCATGTCATTATTTCTCTGATGGCATGGTCTTCTTTGGCAACAAAGGACGAACACAACACTACTAGATGACACTAGACTTCTGAGGGGAACCTTCTGTCCCCTTTTAGAATGTAAATACTTCCAATTACTCAAATGTATATAAATTTTTTTGTTTTGTTTAACTTTTAAATTTCCATTTCAGTATTCCTATTGAGTTCTGTTCTTTTCCTCAGGAATTCTTAGAAGCTACCTGTTTCATAATGGATCCATTTACACTTTCCTCCCCCCACCCCCAAATACCACAGAATTATACTCAGTTTTGTTGGGTAAGTTAGTCTTAGCTGTAAGGTTATATGTTTTTCCTTTTTTGAATATAATATTCCAAACCCTCCTCTTCTTAATCTGGTAGCTGCCAAATCTTATGTGATCCTTACTATGGCTTCTTGGCATTTGAATTATTTCTTTCCGACTGCTTGCAATATTTGTATTTGACCTAGAGGTTTTGGATTTTGGCTATAACATTTCTGGAATCTAACTTCCTTCCTTCCTTCCTTCCTTCCTTCCTTCCTTCCTTCCTTCCTTCCTTCCTTCCTTCCTTCCTTCCTTCCTTCCTTCCCTTCTTCCTTCCTTCCTTCTTTCCTTTAACTGATTAGTGATTTCTTCCTATTTTTACTTTTCCTTCTGATTTTAATGGTTAAGTTCAGTTTTCATTCATATTGAAATAGATTGGTTCATGGCAGTTCAGTGATGAGCAACTAGGTGGTACAGTAGATAGAATGTCAGGTCTGGGGTCAGGAAGATGTGTCTTTCTGTATTCAAATCTGACCTCAGACACTTACTGGCTGTATGACTACAAGTCACTTAACCCTGTTTGCCTCAATTTCCTTATCTGTAAAATGAGTTGGAGAAGAAAATGGCAAACCACTCCAGTATCTTTGCCAGAACAACCCCAATTGGGGCTGTGAAGAATCAGAAATGATTGTAACAACTGAACAACAACAAAAGTTCATGGATTCTTAGATTATTATTTCTTTTTACTTGACCTCTTTTTCAACTCAGTTGTTTTTGTTGTGAGGTAAATGATTTTTTTGGTTTAAAATGAATTTCACTCATATCTTCTTATGTTATCTAAAATTGCTCCTATATTCATTTGTATACATCTTCCTAGAGAGCCATTTTTATAATTAATAATTATTTTTTATTTTTATTTTTTTCGTATTTAAATTTATTTATTTAAGTTTTCAACATTCATTTCCACAAAATTTTGGGTTCCAAATTTTCTCCCCATTTCTCCCCTCCCCCCACTCCAAAATGCCAAGCATTCTAATTAACCCTATCACCAATCTGCCCTTCCTTCTAACATCCCTCCCTTCTCTTATCCCCACCTTCTCTTTTGTCCTGTAGGGCAAGAAAACAGTCTATACCCCATTACCTGAATTTTTTATTTCCTAGTTGCAAGAACAATACTCAACAGTTATCCCTAAAACTTTGAGTTCCAACTTCTCTTCATCCCTCCCTCCCCACCCATTCCCTTTGGGAAGGTAAGCAATTCAATATAGGCCATATCTGTGTAGTTTTGCAAATGATTTCCATAACAATCATGTTGTATAAGATTAGCTATATTTCCCTCCATCCTATCCTGCCCCCCATTTCTTCTACTCTTTTGACCATATCCCTCCTCAAGAGTATTGACTTCAAATTGCTCCCTCCTCCCACTGCCCTCCCTTCCATCATCCCCCCATTTATCCCCTTCTCCCCTACTTTCCTGTATTGTAAGATAGGTTTTCATGCCAAAATTAGTGTGCATTTTATTCCTTCCTTTAGTCAAATGTGATGAGAATAAGCTTCATGTTTTTTCTCTCATCTCCCCCCTTTTTCCCTCCACTGAAGTCTTTTACTTGCCTCTTTTATGAGAGATAATTTGCCCCATTCCATTTCTCCCTTTCTCCTTCCAATATATTTCTTTCTCACTGCTTAATTTCATTTTTTAAGATATGATCCCATCCTATTCAATTTATCCTGTGCTCTGTCTGTGTGTGTGTGTGTGTGTGTGTGTGTGTGTGTGTAATCCCACCAACTACCCAGATACTGAAAAAAGTTTCATGTCTTTCCATGTAGGAATGTAAATAGTTTAACTTTAGTAAGTCCCTTATGATTTTTCTTTGCTGTTTACCTTTTCATGCTTCTCTTGATTCTTATGTTTGAAAGTCAAATTTTCTTTTCCACTCTGGTCTTTTCATCAGGAATGCTTGAAAATTCTCTATTTTATTGAAAGACCATTTTTTTCCCCTGACATATTATACTCAGTTTTGCTGGATAGGTGATTCTTGGCTTTAGTCCCAGTTCCTTTGACTTCTGGATTATAATACTCCAAGCCCTTAATGTAGAAGCTGGCAGAGCCTGTGTTATCCTGATTGTATTTCCACAATACTCGAATTGTTTCTTTCTAGCTGCTTGCAATATTTTCTCCTTGACCTGGGAACTCTGGAATTTGGCCACAATATTCCTAGGAGTTTCTCTTTTCAGGTCTCTTTCAGGAGGTGATTGGTGGATTCTTTCAATATTTATTTTGCCCTCTGGTTCTAGAATGTCAGGGTAGTTTACCTTGATAATTTCATGGAAGATAATTTCTAGGCTCTTTTTTTGATCATGGCTTTCAGGTAGTCCCATAATTTTTAAATTGTCTCTCCTGGATCTATTTTCCAGGTCAGTTGTTTTTCCCCTGAGATATTTCACATTCTCTTCCATTTTTTCATTCTTTTGGTTTTGTTTTGTAATTTCTTGGTTTCTCAGAAAGTCATTAGCCTCCATCTGTTCCATTCTAATTTTTAAAGAGCTATTTTCCTCAGTGAGTTTTTGGACCTCCTTTTCCATTTGGCTAATTCTGCTTTTCAAAGCATTCTTTCTCCTCATTGGCTTTTTGAATCTCTTTTTCCAATTGAGTCAGCCTATTTTTCAAGGTGTTATTTTCTTCAGCATTTTTTTGGGTCTCCTTTAGCAAGGTGTTGACCCGGTTTTCTTGCATCTCTCTCATTTCTCTTCCTAGTTTTTCCTCCACCTCTCTTACTTGATTTTCAAAATCCTTTTTGACCTCTTCCATGGCCTGAATATTTATTTTGGATGTTTGGGATACAGAAGCCTTGACTTTTATGTCTCTCCCTGATGTAAGTATTGTTCTTCCTCATCTGAAAGGATGGGAGAAGATATCTGTTCACCCAGAAAGTAACATTCTATGGTCTTATTTTTTTCCCCTTTTTTGGACATTTTCCCAACCAGTTACTTGACTTTTGGCTCCTTTGTCAAGAGTAGGCTATACTCGGGAAACCTGTAAGATCTCAGTTCCTCCAAGGTGGCACAATCAAGCGTGTACACTGATCTGAGAGCTGGGAGATATTTTTGTGCCCAGAATCTTAGCAGTTTCCTTTCCACAGCCACCTGGCATCCAGTTCTGCCAAGCCAGCACTGGGGGCTGATTTTCAGATAAGCTGCATGGGCAGGGCTGCCATTCAGTGTGAGATAAAGATCACCTCCCTCAGGGCCTCTATACAAGGCTGAAGTAACAATCAGCTCCTTAGTGCCTCCAGGGATTTCATGATCCAACAATGAATGTGGGCTGCTGTAGGGGCTGTGGTGGGAACTGCTGCAGCCTGCCCAGTGTAGCCAATGTGGCAGCTGCCTGAAGCCAGAGCTATGGGAAGGTCCTTCTCCTTTCCTGGCCAGCTGAGAAAACCCTGTCACTGACCTTTGGAGCCTGTGGGTTGAGGGATCTGTGGACCTGCTGCTGCTGTGACTGGAGATTCTGCCCCTGTGGTGTCCTCCTCCCAGAGTCAAGCCACGCCATGGCTGAGCTGGGCTCTGCTCCATGTCCAGTGCAACAGATGTTTCCCATGGGCCTTTCAGGTTACCCTGCATTGGAAATCTCTTCCACTCTGTTGTTCTCCACTTCTGCTGCTCCAAAATTTGTTGAGAGTCCCCCTTTACAGGTATTTTATTGGCTGTGTGGAGAGCCTGCATATCTGTGTCTTTCTACTCCTCCATCTTGGCTCCGCCCTCATAAATAATTTTTTAATAAAGAAAAAAGATAAGAGAAAAAATCAGCAAAATTAATCCACGTATTGAAAAAGTCTGTCAATATATGCAGCATTCCATACTTGTGCATCTCCCAACTTCACAGAAGAATACGGATGTTACATCTTCTCTTATTTCTTATTTGGGGACCAAGCTTATCCTTTATAATTTTGCATCTTTTATTATTGATAGTTTGGTGATTATTATTTTTTCAAATTTACATTGTTGTAGTCATTGTACATATTATTTTCTTGGTTCTGCTTAATTTATTTTGTATCAGGACATGTAAGTCTTCCATGTTTCTCAGTTCTTATTCTATTCATTTTTTTTTCTCGTAGGGAATTTTATTTTAAAATTAAAGGCTGTCTCTTCAGATGTTGCCATCTCATATCAGATTTGACAAGAAAAAGACATTTATCCTAAGATGAGAAAAACAACACATAAAAACAAAGTAAATGAGAAAAGCCATTATATATAGATAAGAATACATAGTGGGGGGGGGGGGAAGAAATTTACATAGTTGTCCAGTAAACCAAGTTACATATTTCCTTGATGGTTATAACATTAGTGATCATTGGTTAAAAACAACCCAAGTTTTCCCATCAAAAGAGTTCTGGTTTTATTCTTTTCTTGGGAAGTTATAAAAGATAAGAATAATTAGATTACTTTTTACATGAAGTAAATAATCTAATCTAGGGTGGGGATAAAGCAACAAAGGAACCATAGGAATTTTACTTAGTTTCTAGTTTCATGGATCATCACCAGAAGCAATTATAACATTGCATCTTTTCATGCTTCTCGTTAGTTTTGTATTTGAAAGTCAAATTTTCTGTTGAGCTCTGGTCTTTTCACCAAGAATGCTTGAAAGTCTTCTATTTAATTGGAAGTTCATTTTTTTTCCTCTGAAGGATTACTCAGTTTTTCTGAGTAGGTGATTCTTGGTTTTAATCCTAGCTGCTTTGACTTCTCGAATATCATATTCCAAGCCCTCTGATCCCATAATGTAGAAGGTGCTAAATCTTGGGATATCCTGATTGTGTTTCCACAATTCTTGAATTGTTTCTTTCTGACTGTTTGTATTATTTTCTCCTTGACCTGGGAGTTCTGGAATTTGGCTACAATATTCCTGGAAGTTTTCCTTTTAGGACCTCTTTCAGGTAGTGATTGGTGGATTCTTTCCATTCTATTTTAATAAAAATTTTATGGGGGGCGGAGCCAAGATGGCGGAGTAGAAGGACGCACGTTTACGAGTTCCGAAACCACAGCCCATAGAATTAATGTAAAAAGAGACCCCATATCTTCTGGACCACTGAAAGGGGTACAGAAACGGAGTGGAAGAGATTTCCGTTCCAGGGAGCCCTGGAGACCTGTCCCCAGGGTCCGTCGCGCCCTAGAAAGCAGACCCCACCCCCAGCGCTGCCCTGGCCACCCCAGAGAAGCTGACCCGAGCAGGCTTCAGGGACGGAGGCTCCGGCAGCCGGGAAAGTCCCTCCGCCCACAGAAGCTACAGGTCAGTGAGAGAGAAGGCTGGGCTGGACGAGAGGGGGAGCGGAGTGTCTCCGTGACTCGGGCCCCCTTGGGAGGAAGCAGCGGCGGCAGAGACGGGGGCAGGAAGCAGCGGAGGCAGAGGCGTGGGCGGCAGTGGAGGCAGCATTGGCTGCGGCCGCCCAGACTCCCCCAGCAACAGGCAGGATCCTCATTACGGAAGGTCTCTGCATAAACAACCTGAGGGAGCTGAGCCTGGGAGACGGCCCTGCCCCACCCTGCTCCAATACTGAAGGCCTCTGCATAAAGCCCCTGAGGGAACTGAGCCTGGGAGGCGGCCACCCCACCCGCTCCATTCCTGAAAGTCTCTGCATAAAGCCCCTGAGGGAGCTGAGCCTGGGAGGCGGCCCTGCCCCCACCCCAGCACCAGAACTAAAGCTCACATTGATTAGCCGTGCGAAAAGCCCATTTGAATCTCAGAGCCCAAGCACTAGCTGGGCGGATCCAGGCGGGGGTGGACAGGAATCTCAGAAGTCAAGTAACCGGTTGGGAAAATGCCTAGAAAAGGGAAGAAAAATAAGACTATAGAGAGTTTTTTCCAACAAATGCAAATGATCCCGACATTCGGATCTGACGAGGACGAGGAATTATTCTTGCCATCAGGGAAAGACGTGGAGGGCAGGGCCCCAGTACCCCAGACACCCCAGGGGGATGTCGGGTGGGCTCAGGCCTTGGAAGAGCTCAAAAAGGATTTTGAAAAGCAAGTTAGACAGGTGGAGGAAAAACTGGGAAGAGAAATGAGAGAGATGCAAGAAAAGTATGAAAAACGGGTCAATACCTTGGTTAAGGAGACCCAAAAAAGTGCTGAAGAAAATAACACCTTGAAGAATAGGCTCACTCAATTGGCAAAAGAGGTTCAAAAAGCCAATGAGGAGAAGAATGCTTTCAAAAGCAGAATTAGCCAAATGAAAAAAGAGGTTCAAAAGCTCACTGAATTTAATAGTTCTCTCAAAATTAGAATGGAACAGATGGAGTCTAATGACTTTACAAGAAACCAAGAAATCACCAAACAAAACCAAAAGAATGAAAAAATGGAAGAGAATGTGAAATATCTCATGGGAAAAACAACTGACCTGGAAAATAGATCCAGGAGAGACAATTTAAAAATTATGGGACTACCTGAAAGCCATGATCAAAAAGAGAGCCTAGATATCATCTTCCATGAAATTATCAAGGAAAACTGCCCTGACATTCTAGAACCAGAGGGCAAAATAAGTATTGAAGGAATCCTTCGATCACCACCTGAAAGAGATCCAAAAAGAGAAACTCCTAGGAACATTGTGGCCAAATTCTAGAACTCCCAGCTCAAGGAAAAAATCTTGCAAGCAGCTAGAAAGAAACAATTCCAGTACTGTGGAAATACAATCAGGATAACTCAAGATCTAGCAGCTTCTACATTAAGGGATCGAAGGACGTGGAATAGGATATTCCAGAAGTCAAAGGAATTAGGACTCAAACCAAGAATCACCTACCCAGCTAAACTGAGTATAATACTTCAAGGGAAAATATGGTCTTTCAATGAAACAGAGGACTTTCAATCATTCTTGATGAAAAGACCAGAGCTGAAAAGAAAATTTGACTTCCAAACACAAGAATGAGAAGAAGCATGAAAAAGTAAACAGCAAAGAGAAGTCTTAAGGGTCTTACCAGAAGTGAACTGTTTACATTCCTTCATGGAAAGACAATATTTGTAACTCTTAAAACTTTTCAGTATCTGGGTAGTTGGTGGGATCACACACATACATGTACATTCATGCATGCACACACACATACACACATGCACACACATACAGAGACAGAGAGCACAGAGTGAATTGAATAGAATGGGACCATATCTTAAAAGAAATTAAGGTAAATGGTGAGAGAGAAATGTACTGGGAGGAAAGAGGGTGAAATGGAATGGGGTAATTATATGTCATTTAAGAGGCAAGTAGGAGACTTCTTGGTGGAGGGAAAAAGAGGAGAAAAAAAAAACAATTAGTTTACCCTCATCACATTTGACTAAAGGAAGGAATAAAATGCACACTCATTTTGGTATGAAAACCTATCTTACAGTATAGGAAAGTGGGGGAGAAGGAGATAAGCAAGGGGGGGGATGATGGAAGGGAGGGCAAAGGGAGGAGGGAGCAATTTGAAGTCAACACTTGGGGAGGGACAGGATCAAAAGACAGAAGAGAAACAATGAGGGGCAGAGTAGGATGGAGGGTAATTCAGTTAGTCTTACACAACACGACTCTCAGGGAAGACATTTGCAAAATTACACAGATATGGCCTATATTGAGTTGCCTGCCTTCCCAAAGGGAATGGGTGGGGAGGGAGGGATGGGGAGAATTTGGAACTCAAAGTTTTAGGAACAACTGTTTAGTATTGTTGTTGCTACTAGGAAAGAAGACATACAGTTAATGAGGAATAGAAAGTCATCTGGCCCTACACGAGAAAAGAGAAGATGGAGACAAGAGAAGGGAGGGATGACAGAAGAGAGGGCAGATTGGAGATAGGGAAAATTAGATTGCTTAGGGTATTGGGGCGGGGGGAAAGGTTAAATGGGGAGAAAATTCGGAACCCAAAATTTTGTGAAAATGGTTGTAAAAAGTTAAATAAATAAATAAAAATTTTATGAATTTATAAATAATTTATAAATAAAAAATTTAATAAAGATTCTATTTCACCTTCTCATTCTAGAATACCAGGGTAGTTTTCCTGGATAATTTCTTGAAAGATGATTCTAGGCTCTTTTTTTTTTTTTTTTGATCATGGCTTTCAGGTAGTCCAATAATTTTAAAATTATCTCTCCTTGATCTATCTTCTAGGTCAGTTGTTTTTCCAGTGAGATATTTCACATTGCCTTTTATTTTTTCATTCTTTTGGTTTTGTTTTATAATTTCATGATTTCTTGTAGAGTCATTAGATTCCATTTGCTCCATTCTAATTTTTAAGAAGTTATTTTCTTTAGTCAGCTTTTGGACCTCTTTTTCTATTTGGCCAATTCTGCTTTTTTAAAACATTCTTCTCCTCATTGGCTTTTTTGTCTTCTTTTGGGTTAGTCTATTTTTTAAAGTGTTAGTTTCTTCAGCATTTTTTGGAGTCTCCTTTAGCAAGCTATTGACTTGTTTGTAAGGGAATTGCCAACCTCCCGCCTCTTGGATGGTGTTCACTAGTCATGACTCAGGTAAACTGAGGGGAAACTCTAAGGCATGAACAAGATGGCGCTGGGAGGAAGGGTTCCACCCCTGTTTGCTGAAGGCTATTTCCTTGAATTTGGGAGAACAAAGAAGGCTCAAGATGTTTTGCTAACTAGGGGCTACGTGGCAGTCCTGGTACAAAGTATAGGGAATTCCTTATTAGGGCAAACTATTAGCTGATAGGTCCACTAAGGGCTCTAGTGCAGGGAAAGAGATAAAAGCACTGTTTGCTGTTACAATAAACGGAGTTGCTCACTATCTTGTCTCCCGCCTCAGTCATTACTTACAGCTCGCTCTACCAAGGCCAACAGGCACTGCTGGTCAGAGAAGGCCTGTTGATCTGAGTGCTTGGCCCGGACACCCTAACACTTGTTTTCATGATTTTCTTGTATCACTCGCATTTCTCTTCCAAATTTTTCCTCTGCTTCTTTTACTTGATTTTTAAAATTCCTTTCGAGCTCTTCCATGGCCTGTGACCAATTCATATTTTTCTTGGAGACTTTGGATGTAGGAGCTTTGACTTTGTGGTCTTCTTCTGGTTGTATATTTTGTTCTTCCTTGTCACCAAATTATGGGTTAAGGGTTTTTTTTCCACTGTTTGCTCATTTTCCCAGTCAGTTACTTGACTTTTTAACTCTTTGTTAAGGTAGTACTCTGCCTCTAGTGTGAAGGGTGTACTGTGCCCAACCTCAGGGGTTTTGTGCAACTGTTTTCAGAGATATTTCTAGGGACCTGTAAATTTTCAGTTCTTTCAAGGTGGTATAATCAAAGGAGAGGTGTTTACTCCCCTCCTGGCCTCTGCTTTGGTCTGTACATGACCACAAGCACTCTTTCCTGCCTTAGAACTGTGAGGCAGATTTGGTCTCCCCTACAGTCGCAAGCTCTGCCATGCCAGTGTTCCTCCTCACCCCAGGAATGCCACACAGGAGTATGACCCAAGCATGGGCAATGCATGATAATTCTACTTTAGCATAAGCAAAGAGATCCCTGCAATTCACCTCTGATCAGCTGCTTGATCCCCCCATGACCTGTGGACTGAGAGCTCCAGAAGAAACTGCTGCTGCTGCCACCACTGCCACTACCACAGCACCCCACTTTCCTGTGGGGTTGGGGTCAGACCACATTCTTTTCTTACCCAGGTCCAGCAGACCTTCCCACTGACCAAAGTTGTCTTTGACATTTGTGGATTGAGAAGTCTGGAAACCACAGCTGCCAGTGATTCAGTCCCCTGAGGCCTGCTCCAGGTTTGCTGGGACCTGGTCTATGTTGGCATGTTTTGTGCTGCGCTGTACTCTTCTCCCAGTCCAGTGTAACAGATCTTTCCTGTTGACTGTCCAGGTTGTCTTGGGCTGGAAATTTGCTTTACTCTGTCATTTTGTGGAGTCTGCTGCTCTAGAATTTGTTTAGGGTCATTTTTTGCAGGTATTTGGAGGAGTTTGGGGGATAGCTCAAGCAGGTCCCTGCTTTTACTCCTCCATCTTGGCTATGCTCACTGTTCTTCATTTTTTATAGCATTATAATAATCTCTTACATTCATGTAACACACTTTGTTTAGCCCTTCCTCAATAGGTAAAACATATAGGCTATTCCCTGTATTTGCATGTCGTCATTGTGTGGGGGCTGTGCTAACTTTCTTTATAATCTTTCTATTTCAGTAGATGTCCTGCTGAAGTGACCACTTTTAGTATTTCTTGCTATTTAATGGAGTCATCAACTGCTTTTGGTTTTGTTCTAATATTCACAGAGTCTTTTACTTGGGAATGGTTTTGTACCTCTTGTACCAAGGTATTAATTCTCCTTCCAAGTATTTCTATTAGTAGTCTCATTTCCTTTCTAATTTTTTCCTCTTGAAATATCTCGTTTAAATTATGATTTTTTTTTACACTATTGACATTATTTCTCCCAGGAATTCTAGTTAAGCTGTCCTTCTCTTTGCAACTTTGTTTTCAGATGTTGTGGAGTTATTTTCTTCTTTTAGGTTTGTATTGTTAAGTGTCTATAACAGTTTTTCATCATAGCTATCTTTTGTTTGTTTTTGTTTGTTTACTCATTCTTGCCTTACTTCTTGAATAGGAACTGGGTTAGGGATGGACTTAGGATACTTCTGGGGTGAATACTGGGGTCTTGTAAGCTGTCTCTATATATTCTCTAGAGTTCTGCTGCTTCTTTCTTGAGGTTCTATGTTCTTCAAGGATCTCAAGGTAGCTTTGGTCAGGGGTCTTCAAACCTTCACTGACCTCTGGTCTGATCTTGGGTGAAGTCAGATTGCTTTCCCCCTGGTATGAACTTTACAATGCCTAACCCTAGTTTGAGCCTGGGTTAAATAATTGCAATTGCAGACTTACTCCAGCTGGCATTCCAGTAGACTGATGCTTGCCTCATGCCCTGTCTACCAGCTAGAAGTCTCTGCATATTCAGAAGAACAGATTGCAGGTCTAGCCTGCTATGAGCTTTCACCTGGACTTACCCAGCTCTAGGCCCTTCCTGGTCCTATGGGTAGGACAGGTGACCCCATTGTACTTGTTTTTAGCAAAGGGCCTGACCCATGATGGTGTTCAAACAATCTATCTGACTGACTCCAGAGTCAGAGCCCGTAGCTCATGCTTGCTTCTCTTCCTGTCCTCCACCCATACAAAGACTCAAGCTTAGTCCTTATAGGTGCTTCTAGTCCTAGGACATAGTCTCAGGCCTCAGTCTCAGGAAGTGCTAGATCCATGACCCTGCTTTTGGGTCAGAGTGACACAGTTGTTAACCAGCTACTGTTCCTCTTTCCTACACCATATACAGCTTCAGACTCAATCTCTGAGCCCACACTTTGTCCTGATACAGAGTTACAGGCCTCAGGTCAATCCTAATGTTGGAAGGATGTAGGAAGACCTTCATGGAAGGCCCTTTTCAGTGGAGTCAGCCCCTGGATATCTTCTTATGCTGAACTTCCCTGAAAAAAATGACCCACTATTGTTTCTTCTTAAATTTTCTAGTCACTTCTTCTTGGTGCTTTCTCTCCATCTCCAATGGAATAATTGTATAGCTTGGTTGTACCACTTCTGCCTATTTCCTCATCTCTGCCTCTCTCTTCCAGGCCTCTTCTTCCTTTAAGTTATACCTTGGCACTGCCTCCTCTGTTAAGCGTTCTCTTTTTCCCCATGTAAAGGTGTTTTCCCTCTTTTTGGTCGATAGATCTCCTTATATTCATGTATATGCATATCCTGTTTTCCAAAGCAGAATCTGTTACTTGAGATCAGAGACTGTCTTTCTGTCTATCTGTATCTGTTATGCATGTTTCTGTATTTATTGTTATATAATGTGTATCTGTACCTGGATAAATTATCATAGCTTAAAATTGAATGAATACTTTTGGGATGTTGTCTCTATATTGCTGAGAGACATTATGGTGCTATAGAAATAATGATAATGATGATGATGATAACTGACATTTCTGCATGACAGACACTGTACTAAGCACTTTACAATTATTACCCTATTTGTTCCTTATAACAATTCTATGATAAAGATGCTAGTTTTATCCTCATTTTGTAGTTGAGAAAACTGAGCCAGATAGAGGTTAAGTGACTTGCTCAGTGTCACACAACCAGTAAATGTCTGAGATTGGGTTTGAACTCAGATCTTGACTGCAGACCTGGCACTGTGCACTGTGGTGCCCCCTAGCCACCTATAAGTGCTGGACGTAGTCACAAAGACTTGGGTTCAAGTACTGTCTGGTTAATAGATAAATGTAAGCAAGTTATACAAGTTTATAAATTACCATGCCTCAGTTAACTCCTCTGTGCAAAGGGCACAGTAACACCTGAAATGACTCCTCACACTCAGATAAAGTATGGTGTGCAAGCCTTAAAGTGGATCAAAGTGTTGTCTGTTATTCTTGCAATCCCATGTATACATACGTGTATAGATATAAATGTGAACACTTTTGCAGTCTGTGTAAGGAATTGGCCCAAAGGAGAAGTAAACTTAAAGTTGTCTTCTAACTGAACTATTAGTAAGGACTTTTTTTGCTGGGAACATCTCATGATTATATTTTTTGTTCTTAACAGACATGCTTTGATCTCTTGAATTTCTATCTTTTCTATACTTTAAACTGTTCTACCAAAAAAAACTCCAAAAAGCTAAGAACCAAAAAATCCCCCAACTTTGCTAAACTTCCAATGTACAGAAAATAATAAGAAGTGACAAGTTAGTTTTTTATGAGCAAAAGGGATGATGATGAGGGAAGGGTCTTTGGGCCCTGCCTTTACAACCATGGTGTCTTTTAGAAGAGCTTCTCGTCTACCCCCATTTGCCGCTGTTAAGGGCACCTGTGCACATGTGGTCTCCCCTCCGTCTGCGTTCTGTATCTATCACCATGATGATGATTTGTTACTTAATTCAAGGATTTGGGCATACCAGTGATATGTAGTGCACGATTTATAGTTTTTGATCTTAGAACAGGTGAAGAATCCCCAGACTTCTTAGCTTACCTATTCATTGACAGTTTAGAAACTTGTTCCCAGATTTCATCCTTTCATTCACACATTTTGGGAAGAACTGTGAGGCAACAAGAATTAGATGATTTGTCGAGGATTATATAGCCAGAATTCTCCCGCACACATCCAGAATTCCCTCAACATTACTAAGTCCCCTAGCTTTTCCACTTTCCTTTCCCCCATGTGCCCTTTATAATAGGTATCCCCCTCTTTCTAGCTGTAGTTGTTCCAAAGGTGCTTTATAATCATTTACTGTGCTTGTCCCACATGGTGAGACTGTCACATACTTTGATGAGGAATTGTAGACAGCTCACTCCTAAGGACCATTTATTTTATATCCACTAGATACTATATGTGTAAAAGCAAGAAGTGTTTCTTTTTTATCTTTACTTTGGTTGATTTGAAAAAAATGAAATACCTTGAATTAACTCAGAATTAACACTTTAACTCTGCTACTGGTGTTTTCTCAGTTGTTTCTGAGACAGAGGACATACTAAAAGATCTGGAACAAATGCTGCAGGAAGCAGGAGAACCCGTGAAGACCTTTGGGGAGTCAGATGCACATGGAGATGAAATACATGCAGAAGGAAAGGTATTTGTGACACTTTGTATTATTGCTCCTTGTAGAATAGTAGCTTCAAACATTCTTCAGAAGAGCAGAATTGTTCTTGCTGAGAGCTTCCAGGTTGAACATCATTTCATAATAAAAATTTATCTTAAATGTGGAGATTCGAAGGTACCTGTGACCTTTAGTTGAATAATCAAATGATCATAAGATTCTGAAGTAAAAGAGGCCTTGGAGCTCATCTAGGTCAACCATTTCATTTTATTTCCTTTTAAAAGTTTACATAGACTTAGTTTCTTTTTAAAGAACTTTTATTATGGGTCCCCTTTCCCTGCCTATGGAGGCTGGGGGCATCCCTTCAATGAATGAGAAAGGAAAAAAATCAGTTCAGAAAAAAAAAAAAACAACAACACTTAGAACTTGTCCAGAATCTAGGTTCCATATGAATAGTCACCTACCTCTACATTTTCTTATCTCTGCCTTGGCACCATGCTTTAGTTCTTCCATCTCGGAGAGGTTAAGGGACTTGCCCAAGGTCACAAGGCTAGTAAGTGTCAGAAGCAGCAGGAATGATGAAGCCTGGCACAAACTGAGAGTAGCCTAGAGATTTAAAAGATGTTTGGTTAGAAAAAAAGGAATGAACTATGGCACGGAAGTTCTCCTACTCCTCTGAACAGTTAGAAACTCATCTGAATATTTGTGAAGGAAGTTTATACAGATGTAAATTGGTCAGTTTTATTTTTGCCTCTCTTCTTATTCTTCCCTTCATTCTCCCTTTGATCAATCTTTTATACGCGGAGCACTTGGGTAACTAGATAAGGGAGTTTCTGTGGATACAGTTTTCCTGAGCTTTACTAAAACGTTGACAAAGTCTATTGTGCTATTCTTGTGGACAAGACAGAATGATTTGACCTAGATGGGACTGGAATGTATTTAGGCAGATATGGACCTGGGACTGGTCAAATTGTTGTACCCAAAGAGTCGTCATTTTTTGTCAACTTGTAAGGAAGATCTTTAGTGAGGGGTGCAAGAGGAAGTTTCTTCATCAAGAATTCCCTCTAGGAATGTTATCACAGATCAATTCCTTCCTTCCCCTCTCCCCAAAGAAGAATTGATGATTTGGATAGAAGAATGGGTGGCATTCTTATCACATTTCTAGATGATGCCAGTATAGAAGGGATAACTAATACATGAGATGATAAACAAAGGTCTAAAAAGATCTTGAATATCTAGATTAAGGCATCTAAATCTAAAATATGAAACATTAGAGGGAGAAATATAAAAGTGATACACAGGTTCAAAAAAATCACCATAAACACAAGATGAAAGATGTGTATCTAGATAAGTTTGCCTTAAAAAAATCTAGACATTTTCATGGAAAACAAACTCATGATCAGTGAGTTAGTCATGACATATGGCAGTTAAAAAATTAATGGAATGATAGACTGCATTAAGAAAGGCACAAAATCTAGGACTAGGAATAATATAGCTCCCTATCCTCCATCCAGATCAGAATGTATCAGCAGTATTCTCTTCAGTTCTGGGTATGCCATTTAAGGATGAATTCAGATAGAGAATGTCCCAGAGGAGGACAGATTCAGTGGGCAAAAAGTTATGCCATATGAAGAGTGGTTGAAAGAAATGATGACACTGAACTGAAAAGGGGGAGCATATGATGGCTATCTTCAAATATTTGAGATTCTGTCAGAAATGAAAAGCATTCTACTTTGACCTAGCAGGTCAAATGAGGAGTTTCTGAACTTACAGTCCATGGATCTCCCCCTACCTAGGGGTCTATGGATAGTTATCAGGACAGGGGTCATGACAGCATAGGAATATAATTACCTCCTTATTTTCACTAATCTCTAACTGAAAGTAAGCATTTCTTTCAATTATGGATTAAGAAGAAAAAATAAACTATTCCAAGAAGTCCATAGACTTCATCAGTCTTGCCAAGGGGTTCATGGCACAAAATAAACATTAAGAACCTCTGATATGAGGAAATTTCCTAACAGGGCTAACTAAAAGTCAACTGGACTGCCTTGGGAGGTTGTAGATTTCCTCCTTACTAAAGGTATTCAAGCAAAGCCCAAATGACTTCTTATTGGGTATGTTGTAGATAGGAGTGGGCTACATGGCCAGTAGGGTCTTTTCCAACTCTGAAATTCTCAGAATTCTTCCAAAAATAGTCTGTTCATAGAAAATGACTCTTTTGTAAATGATTCCTCAATTTAGGAATTGTAAGATAGTGAAAGGAACACTGGATTTGGAGTCAGAAGACCTGGATTCAAATCCTCTTGTTTAATCTTGGTGTGATTTTAGGCAACCTCTTTTGATCTCCATTTCCTCATCTATAAAATAAAGTTAGAAGTGTAGCTGGGAGAGAAGAGGAGTTAGCGTGGCTGCCTGGGGCACTTCCTCAAAATGGAAATTGTAAGAGTCACTCACCTGTCAGTGCAGGAGGGCCACAAGCCTGGAAGCATTTTCAGAATGAGAAGGCTACTTATAAGTAAAGCATAGCATATTTAGTGGTTTTAAGAAGTTAATGCAGCTTTTAAAGGAAGGTTTACTGTGACTAGAGACTAGGTTAGACAAGGGAAAATGGAGTTTCTAAAATAAACAGTTCAGAAAAGACCAAAATTATCATGTTCAAGTTCTAAGCATGCTTAGTCTCTGAGTATGTCCTGTTCGGGATATTTTGGGTTCTAAAGTTTAGTCATTGTTAAAACACACCTGACTCAGGCAAGCACCCTGTTAATTCAGGTTTGATGTGGGATGAAATGAGACACTAATAAGTCATTGAGTAGTTAAATAAGGAAGTTTACTTAGCTGTAGCACAGAAAGGAGATTCAAGAAGGATGCTGTATTACTTGTTTCCAGTAAAAGGGGTTTTCCTGGTTTTCATATAGGAGTATTTCTGATCCACAGAGCAGGATGATAATTCACACAGTCTTGGGCTAGTGACCAAGTCTGAGGGGCCCAGACTGCACAGGTGGACTTTAGGTGACCAGGAAGCCATGTCAACATGGCAGGAATAATGTCAGAAAGTTATATCAAGGGAGGCATGAAACTGACAAGGAGTCACAGCGCCATCACCTTTGGCCTTCAAAATTCAGGTTGGAATTCCTGTTTTTTTGTTCTTAGGCTCATTGTTTGCGCTTCTTAAGCAGCAAGATGGGAATAGTGGAATGATCTAGAATGAATAAACAAACAGAGACTTAACCTAGATAGTCCACTAAGTGGACAATTTATACGCAGATATTTGAAAAGGGTTCCTGTGATTATTTAAGCTAAAAGAGGCAGCTTGGTGAAGTGGGAGGAGCAGTGAAGGAGAACTCAGAGTTTCCATTTAAACTTTACTACTTAGTAGCTATGTGATCTTAGGTCATTCAATTCATGAAAATTTTTATTTCTTCATCTGTCCACATGGGGATAACAATATCTGCCTTACCTTACAGAGGTGTTGTAAGGAGTAAATGAGATATTATATGAACAAATGTGTCAGAAATCTGAAACGTATTGTTAGTGATATGTTGGTGATAATATAATGCCTGCTCTCTCATTTAAACAAAACTCTTGGTGAGAGATATATATGCATGAATCAAAGGTATCCTCAATAAGTATTTTTGCAGGAAACAAGTTGGCTTTCACAAATAATATTCAATAATGGACCACGTCTTTACTGCTTCACAGTTAACTGAAAGATGTAGAGAATAAAGGCTCTCATTGTGCTTATTGTTTGTTGATCATGAAAAAGTATCTACTTTGGAAGAACAAACCCTGTCTTACAGACTCTTGCAAAAGGAACTTCTATGCATCAAAATCATTCAAGATTCCTTGGAAGATAGAATATCAGAAATGACCTTGTTAATGACCCTCTGATAGTAAATATATGGAGGAGATCCAGCCCAGAGCCCAACTGTAAGACTGATTCACAATGGACAGTGACAGTCTTCAGGTGTTCCCATTTGTGAGTTTCATCAAGCCCTAGAACTTTGCAGAGCTTTCTGGAAGAGCTCTGCAATCGCTTATATGAGAAAGGCCAAGTAGGTGAAGAATGGTAATTGTCCAGATTTCGATATGCATTTGTATGGCTTTCCTATAGTTTATCCCTCGGTGTAGATGTCTGGGATAGCTAGTATAAATAGACAACAAGCTACAACAATGGACCCAGAGTTGAACATGGTGAGTAAGAGAGTAACTAGATGATCTCTGGGAAGTGACAAAGCTCTTCAAGGATCCCAGGCTTCCCCTGAGAGCAAAGGGCCATCTTTTTTAATTCTGATATTCTATCAATATTCTGTTTTGGCAATGAGGCATAGAACAACACTCCATCTGGAGAATTATAAATGCTTATTACACAGAGGGCAGTAAAGAAATGATGATGCATACAAGTGGGCTGCAACATAACCAAGGAGGAACTCAGAAGAGCACAAATAAAGAATCTTATCAAGGAAGTCTAGGACAAGAAAAGAAGATGGGCTGGTCACATGGGAGAGATGAGGGAGGACAAGTGAATGACCGGAGTACTCCACTGGTGACCACGCCTGGTCAGGAGGAAGTGAGAAAGACCTGTAACATTGGGTGAACTTTGATGGGGATGACTTGGGAAAATGTGCACAAGGGTTGTACAGCATTGAGTGTGTGACTGGGTTGGAATCATTCTTTTGGAAAGAACTATGAAAACAATGAAATTACAGATCCATGAGAAGGTTGTAATATTAGTAAAGCATGAATTTTTGATACACAAAAGTACTGATCTAAATTGCAAATAGTTTTTTAAAATTCTTTTTCCGAATTAGCTTACAATGTTCTAGCATTTTCTTAGGTTCTATGAACTGAAACAATTTTTTCCCTTGACAAGATTACATTCTTTTGGAGAAAGCAACCTGTATATTTAGAAGGATATACAAAGTAAGTCCAAAGGGAAGACATTAGCACTCCCAAAGATGGCGGGCTAAGCCTTGAGCATCTCTTTAGAAGTGTGAGTGAGGAGGGAGTGCATCCCAGGCATGGGGCACCTCCAGTGCAAAGGCCAGAGGTGGAAGATGGAGTGTTCTATGTGGGGAGCAGCAACGAGGACAGGCTGAAGAGTGTGTAAAGGAGAGTGATATAGAATGAGCCTGGAGAGGTAGTTAGGGAGCAGTGGGCTTGAAATGCTAAACAGAGGAGTTTGCATTTGTTGCTATAGGTAATAGGGAGCCTCTTGGGTTCATTGAGTAGCAGAGTAACACAATAAGACATGTTCTTTGGGAAAATGACTTTGACAGCTCTGTCAATAAAGGACTAGAGAAGGGAGAATTTGAAGCTGATCAAGAGAGAGAGGGAGGGAGTGCAGAGGAAGAGATAGCGATGGAAACAGACAATGACAGAAAGGAAAGAGAAGGGTAAGGGAAGAGAGGGACAGAGAAAATGGAAAATAGTTCCCAGGACAATGCCTCAGCATTTTATGTTCACGTCTCACAAGGACTTTCCCTTAATGCTTCTCCAGGTCATATCAAGACCATCCTTAGTCTTTAACCCCAGTCACTAAAAGGGGCTGTATGGTAACAAGACGTTTTTCTTTACTATTGATGGCTTTAAAATTATTCACCCTAATCTCAAAGAGAAATCTTCAAGGTCATTTATGACATTGTTTACAAAGATAAAACTAAGGTGAAAAATTCCCATGATAAAAAAAATCTCACATTTCTAATATACCCTATTCCAATATTAGAGTTGGGACAAAAGCAGCTTTCACATTATTGGCTTTCGACATTAACATCCAAGAAGCTTTAGCATGTGTCTCTGAGGCTCAGTGGTAAGATGGTGGGGTAAGTCTGTGATATGACTCCAACTGTGGCCCCTGATGACCAAGGGCTTCCTCCCAGCACTTTCTCAGCTTGGGTTTTCAGGCTCGCACACTTCTTTATCCCCAAAACGCCAGCAATAGCAACAGTTCATATTGACAGCTGTTCATTGTGCTTTATAAACTGTGAAGTACATTATATAGATGTCATTGCTGTCATTTGTCATCACCCCATTGTGGGTTTCTATCTCCATTTACCAATCTTTACATTAAACTGGAAGTTGACATAGTTTTTTTAGTCAAAGTTGTATCTTCCCAGTTCACACCCAGAGTTTTCTCCTACAGTCCACAATGTTGAATTGTATTTTTTTTCCCTCACATAGTTGCCAGTATCTTTGTTGTGTTTGTCCTTCGTTCTGGGAGAGGACCATGACATCAAGATGATGACATGACTTGCAGTTGACTTTGATTTGAGTGAGGGAGGGCTGGGTGAGGTCACCAATCCCATTGTCTTCTCCTGAGCCATGTGGGTCCAATGGCCTGATATTCATCAGGATGGCTGGAGATGGCCCAGGGTGCAGTGGGAGACCCTGGCCCTTTCAGGCTAAGGTCTTATCGCAATCTCACTTTGAGTGAGATATACTCATTCAGTGAATAAGCTTCTTTAAGTTACTCAATGGGTGGCCTCTTTAATAAAAAAAGTCAAAATGGGAGGGGAAGACCCTCAGGGTTCCTGGGTAAAAGAGAAAAAATTACTATTTAGTTGACAGTGTATTTATTGTTCAAGTCTAGGGAAGTTTGTGTGAGGCTTGTAAACTGTGTGTGCTGTTATTCTCTTCAGGTATCTCTGTGCAACACAGAAACTTCAGAAGAAATCCTATGTGAAAACCGGTTTGAGGAGGATTGTCTTATAATTGATGGAGTGCCCTTCAGAACTGGAGAATGTATTGAGAGCATAACTGACAAGTTTAAAGAAATAGATGCTTTGATGTCTGAGTTTTAGACTAGCATGAAAATGACAAAAATGATCTATTCATGTGGCCGTCCATTTTTAAATGACAAAGGTATTTAAAATATAAGGTCCAAGAGTCAAAAGCAAGCACAAATGATATATTTATTCATTTAAAATTTATTACTTAACTGTGTCAGTCGAATGATGTCCATGTGAATACTTAAGACAAAAGTAAATAAAAAATTTAATATTTACCTCTTTGTTTTGATCTGTCCTAATATAGTTAAACATTTAACACAAAGCTGTTTAAAATAACAAATACTACAATTACAAATGGAAATAATGGGCATTGATAGAGTACCTTTAAATTTGCTAAGTGCTTTCCAGACATTTGCTCACTTGAGTCCCTCAAAAACCCTGTGAGACAGATATTAAAGGTATTATTCTCCCCATTTTACAGATGATAAAACTGAGGCTCAGATAGAGTAAGTGACTTGCTCATGGGTGTCAGAAGTAGAATTAAACTCCATGTCTTACTATGAACCTTATATTATATTCATTACACCAGCCTGCTATCATATCAGTTAATGTGGGTACCTCGTTCAAATATATACTACCAAAAGGGAACTAACTCACTTTTGTTATTTTCATTCTTTGCTTACAATAAAATGTTGTGGGAGACCTCTGATGTTGGTATAATCTGTCTGTGGCTTAGTAGAGAGGTCCCTAACAGTAGCTTGAGATGCATAGAGGTTAGATAACTTATCCTTGTTTGACAACTGTCAGACTTAGAATTTGAACCCAGGTCTTCCTAACTCCATCCTTGTACTTTATCCACCAAGCCACTGTTGCATCATTATTGATTTGTCGTGTATATTTTAGTACAATTTAACAATTGCTAAAATCTTTGAGGAAAAAGAAAAATACGTACAAAATAAATAAATTTTATTTTGGATTGGATTTTAGAGGCCTAATGTCCTTTTGTGTTTTTTAAAAATTTTCTTTTCATTATGAATTAAACAAACAACACCATCATTTCTCTATGCAAAGAACATAGAGAAGAGGGATCAATAGAAAATCATGGACCTCTGTTAGGTACAGCTTATTTGTTAAAGTATATACTTTAACATAGTATTACAGATACTGCTTTGCTTATCTCTGTTCCCTTCTGAATTTCCATCTGCCTTCTTCTTTGTGTTCTAAAAATGTTTCATTTCTATCCTCCCTTTTCTATTACTATCACTACCCCTACTGTTCTTCCACAATCTCCTCCTTTGTAAAGTAAAACTCCTCCTTTGTAACAATTATTTATGTGTATATTTCAGCAAAACATATTCATACTTTGTGTCTTAAAATATATATTTCCTTCGATACCTATCATCATTGTATAAACCAAGGGTGACCCTTGACTGAATCCAAACTTCACAGAATAAATCCCCTTAATAAAAGCATTTGTTCTGTAAAACTTAGACTTGGACAAAAGGCCACACCCAAGGACTTAGAGGGCCACGTGTGGCCTGGAGACCTCAGGTTCTCCACCCCAAACTGTAGTAGTTTGGCTCACTTGAGTCATCAGCTGATGCATCGGTTCATGTAAGTCTTTTGAAATTCCGCTGTTTTGTTAGAAACCCAATCATATATTGCATTTATATGACATAATTTGTTCAGCCATTCTCCAATATTTGCATACCCTCATTGTTTCCAGTTATATATATACACACATATATACATATATGTATGTGTATATATGTACATATATGTATGTGTGTGTGTATACACACACACACATATGTATGTATATGAGGCAGCTAGGTGGTGCAGCAGATAGAGCACCAGTGCAGGAGTCAGGAGGACCTGATTTCAAATGTCACCTCAGACACTTGACACTCACTAGCTGTGTGACCTTGGGCAAGTCATTTAACCCCAAGTGCCTCCTCCTGGGTCATCTCCAGTCATCCTGATGAAAATCTGGTCACTGCATTTAGATGGTTCTGGAGGAGTAGTGAGGCTGGTGACCTGCACAGCTCTCCCTCAATCAAAAAAAAAACAAAGTGCAAGTCATGTCATTATTTCTCTGATGACATGATCTTCTTCAGCAATGAAGGACGAACACACACACACACACATATATATATGTATGTATATATGTATATATATGTATGTATATATATATACACATATATATGTATACACATATATGTATATACATATATAAATAATACGTATATATCTGTATATACACACATATATGTATAAACACACATATTTATATGTATGTGCATTTGTATACACACATATAATTTTAGGAAAGAATGGTCCCAAGTTCCATTTTAAAAATTGTAGGGTACTTTTTGAGTTCATAGTTAACATAAAACACTAGATAAAGGGCTCATAATATATTCTTCTTGGTAGAGAAAGGCAGTGGTGATGGTGGTGACCAAGGATTGAGTTCCCAGCTCTGAGCTAGAAAGAAAACAGCTGCAACTCCCCTGTCCAAGTGCCCTTGAGCCTTGTCTTAAACTACAGAGCTTTTTTGGGTCCACTACACACTGATAGCTAGGACAAAGGGCCCCAAGGAGATGC
Source organism: Bettongia penicillata ogilbyi (assembly GCA_023548195.1). Taxonomy (NCBI): domain Eukaryota; kingdom Metazoa; phylum Chordata; class Mammalia; order Diprotodontia; family Potoroidae; genus Bettongia; species Bettongia penicillata. The sequence goes on along the minus strand of JAJHZJ010000167.1, from coordinate 3,007,059 downwards.
ATATGTCTGGGTTGACCACAGGTGTTTATGAGAAGCAAGATTACGTCGGTCATTTATAATTTATACCAGAATAAAAGAACATGCTTAAAAATTGGTTCCTGCCATGCCTAGATGAAGCAGGAAGAGGGAGGAAGGGAAAGAAGGCCCTTCAGTTGCTCCACCTCCCCTACAAAGTGCTGGCAGCCTAAGCAGCCATTCAGGAAGCCACAGTCAGAAAGTCTTAGTCCTTGTTGCTTGTCTCCTTAGCTCTTGCTTCTCCCTGAGACTCTGTGAAAGGAGCCTGATGAGCTGCTGTTACAAAACATTGCTGCTCTTGTTGCACCCTGACTGCTGGAGCCCTGCTGCTCTGAGAACCCTCCTCCCTTCTCCTTGTGGTGTTTTTCTTCCAAGTTAAGTCTCTGTCCCCAAAACGTGATATTTCCTTGCCTTGAAAGATGAGGAGAAACTCCATATTTTGACAGTCTATCTAGACCCTTTGTATAGGCCCTTCTTGTTTTGGCCTGGATACACAAACTGCCTTTTGGGCACTGTTCCAAGCATTTTTCAGAAGGGTCAGACCAATTCTTTGGTCTATCAACAGTGCATTAGTGTGCCTGGCCATCTACAACCCTCCTCAAAAGTTGTCATTTTCCATTTTTTTTGTCTTCTCAAGTTTGTTGAGTGTAAGTTTGTCTTAATACAGACTCAGAGGTTTGGTATACAAAAGTAGCTTACTGGGGAAGGCAGCCATCACTTCCACTTACGTTGCTAGGGAGGCTCATAATTTGGGGCTTTGCCCCTAGTCACAGTCTTGGTGGCAGGTAGAAGGGGTTGGAGCCCCCACTCTCTTTGTTCCCTAAGTGAAACAACATCATCAACAACAACCATTGCCTCAGTCTTGGGCTCCAGCTCATACCTCTAAAGAGAGAATTAGCTGACCTAAGAAGCGCAGTACCGCCGGACACCTAAAGTAACAATGGTGGGAGAAGACCGTGAAAGCCCTTACTAGCAGACTTGGCCAAAGGGCACTTAGGAGGGCAGGTTCCTGAGTCTTGGAGAGAGTTAGGTATCCAGTGTGGGGAAAGCAGGTAGAAAGTTCTTATCTGGGCCATAAAGGACTAGGCATTGGGGCAGGGGTAAGGGGAGTTTAGACCTAGTGTGAGTTATGATTCAGGACTGTTTTTGATTCGTGGTGGGGGAGGAACAGGAGGAGAAATTGACCAGTAGTTGATATCCAGATTTCCCAGTGGACGGGAAAGAAGCTTTGGGGAATTATTGGTGATTTCATTCTGATGGGGTGGCTCAAGCTGTTTGCAAGTTTCTTGGTTTTTTTCATTTAGTGGTTGGGGAAGCTATTACATTCCTTAAAGAAGTAGAACTTCAGAAGTATTTTAATTCACCTCTCTGTATCACAAGTATAAAGGCTGTGTGTGCATGTGGGATTGTTTTGTCTGTGTACTCAGAGAGAGGAGTACTGGGCTAGAATTATATCTGACTGCCCCCTTATATATTGTTAATCAAGGGGAAATAGTTTTCAGGTTTAAGATAAAGCTTCGCATTATTATTTCTTAATGGGGAAAAGCGGGCCCCAAGCTTTCTATCCATTTGCCCCCACCCACTTCCCACCAGAGGCCAATTCCACAATGATCATGCATAGCAAATAAGCCCATTTATCCAAGTCAATAGCAAAACAGAAGACAGAGAAAGTATATATATGAGAATATATAACGGATAATGTAGAGTGAATGAGTTCTCCCTTGGGAGTGATATAACTCAGTTCAACCAAAAGAGAGAGTCCAAGATCTCACCCAAGGGAAACTTCTCTAAAGTCTCTAGTATAGCAAGCTGGGAATAGTGACATGATCAAAGTACTATATGTCAGCTTCTTCCTAGAATCTTTCTTCCTTCAGAGCCCTGAAGAGAGGTTGGAATCAAAAGGCTTCTCTTGGCACTGGAAGTCAGAAGAGCCCAGAATCTCGCTTCTTTCCCATTATTTTTGCCAGCTCCTTACACAGGCACAGGGATAGAATAATTCATCTGCACCAATGAGGAGACAGTCCTGTGTAATTGGCCCTTTGAGCCAAAAGTTAAGCTACTGATTTAGAGCATTTTTTTCATATGATTGCTTGATAGCTTGCATTTCTTCTTTCGAGAACTCCCTGTTCCTAGCCTTTGACAATTACATTGGGGAATGATTCTTGTTTTTATATTTTTGAATAAGTATTCTATATAATAACAACAATTCTTTTCTAATTTGTTTATATGACCTTTTATATTTAGGTCATGTATCCATTTGGTGGACATTAAACTATATGATGTGATACGTTGGTCTATGTCTAATTTCTTGCACACTGCTCTTCAGTTTTTCTAGCATTTAAAGGCAATGATGTTTTAAAGGTACATTTATCTCTTTTTCCTGATTAAAATATAAGTGTTTCGGAATCATTTAACCTCTTCTTTTTTAATTAATTTGTTTTCAATATTCAACAATCACTTCTATAAGTCATAAATATTCTCCCTGACATGGCATGCAATCTTATATGAGTTCTACACATACATTCTTATTAAACAAACACATTTTAACATTAATCATTTTGCTTAGAAGACTTAAAATGAATGAGAGAAACCATGAGAAAAACCAAAACAAGACAAAACATAGCACAAGAGAAAATAGTCTGCTTCGTTCTGCATTCCAATTCCATAGTTCTTTCTCTGGATGTGGAAGGCATTTTGCCTCAAGAGTCCTTTGGGTATGTTTTAGGTCCTTACATTGCTGTGAAAGCCTAAGTCTATTAGAAACAGTCCTCACACACCGTGACTGTTACTGTGTACAATGTTCTCCTGCATTTAACATCTTCTAATAGTCCAAATACATCTACCTTTTTTGGTTTGTCTTGTGTCCTTTGTTTGTATTTAAAAGAGTCTACCCAGCTCTGGTTGTTTTATCAGCAATGCTTGAAATGCTTGAGAGCACTAAGAGCCTTAGGAGATGCCCATGACTTGTAGTTAGAATCTGGACGAAGATCCAGCAAGAGACTGGGAAAGAGCAGTTAGACAGGTACCAGAAGAATCAGGAGACAGCAGTGCCCTAAAACCTTGGAGATTAACAACTCTTGAGGAGAAGAGGGTGATTAACATTGCCAATGGCTTTGGAAAGACCAAGAAGTATGAGGACTGAGGAAAGGCAATTGATAGATTTGGCAATTAATAGAAACTAGAGAAAGCAGTTTTATTTAAAAAATGAGGTTGGAAGGCAGATTGTAGAGAATTATGAAGAAAGTAAGAGGAAAGGAAGTGAATTCATTGATTATGAATGACTTTTTTTGAAGAATCTAACCATGAGAAGGAGGAGAGATATAGGACAATAGACAGCAGGGATGGATGTATCAAGTGAGGGTTCTTTGATGGTGGGGGAGAAAAGAAAACAGTGACAGGAAGAGACTGAAGGTTAATGAGAGTAGGAGTGATGAAGGAAGCAATAGACTGGAGAATATAGGAAGAAATAAGATTATTTGTTCATGTAGAGGTTAAGCTTGGCAAGGAGAAGAGCTATCTCTTCATGTAAGATAGGAGGAAGAAGATAGTAGCAGAAAGTATGTGAGTGATGTGCGATGAGGAGGAGAAGGGGGAAATTTTGAGAAATGGACTGAATTGTTTTTAGTGCAATATAAGGCAAAGTTGTTAGTAGAATGAGAGAGAGGAATTATAGGGATTTTGAGAAGAGACAAAAAAGTTTGTGTGATTTTGTGATTTTTCTCTAGTTTTGTTCAGAAGCATATAAATAGGAATGAAATCACTGGGTAGTGGAGTTAATTCAAGGCTTATGTTTGGATGGGCAAGATCTTCAATAACATAAGGAGGCAAGGAATTTGAGAGAATAAGACATAACCAAACTTGTACTTCAAATTCTTGGTTTCATATTAATGTAAGTATTTTCTACCATCTAGAAATCAAATTTTGTTTCAATAAACCTAAATGCAAAAATTGGTAACTAATTCATATCTATTGTCCAGTGCTATATAAATGGAGGTAGCTAGGTGGTGTAATATGTGGGAGCATTAGACTTGGAGTCAGTAAGATCTGAGTTCAACTCCCACTTCAGAAACTACCTATATAACAGTAGGCAAGTCACCTCACCTCTGTTAGTCTTACTTTTCTCATCTGTAAAATAGGGGTAATAATAGCACTCACCTTCCCAGGTTTTTATAAGGATCAAATGAAAAAACTTTAAAGTGCTATATAAACGCTAGCTATTATCAAGACAACTCACAATGACTTGGCAGTGACAAAACTAGCAAGAATTGGAGGTAGAATTCCAAACTGAACTTTCTGACTTGAGGTGCAATCCTTGATGTATTATGCCACTCTTTTTAAAACTCTCATTCTAGTAGAGGAAATATGACATGTATACAATATAATACAAATAAAGATTGTGATCAAAACATGGGAATGATTTAAAGCGTGTTGAAGGACTCAAAGAGTGAATGATTGTCTGTGCCTCGGACAACAGGGAAAGCTTCATGGATGAATGGATGGATGAATGGACATACATATACAATAAACAATCAGACAGTGAATCCTAGACAAGGTCTAAGTCAAATGCTACATCTTCCATGAAAGCACTTTCCAAAGGAAGAAATCCAAGCTATCAACAACCAAATGAAAAAAAAAAACTCTAGATGATTAATAGGGAAATATAAATTAAAGCAGTCTGGGATTACATTTCATACCATACATACATTTCATGGCAAAGATGACAGAAAAGGAAAATGACAAATATTATTGGGCCTAGGGGAAAACAGGAACACTGATGGATTATTGATGGAACTGTGAATGAGTCCAGTAATACTTTGGAACTATGAACAAAAAAGTCTCTAGATTGCATATACTCATTCTTTGACTTAGTGATACTACTCCGGAGAGATCAAGAAAGAGGAAAATGATGTATGTCTGCAAACGTATTTATAGCAAATCTTTTTGTTGTAGTAAAAATAACTTGACTACTAACGGGGTGTCTGCCTTTTGAGAAATAACTGATCAAATTTATGGCATATGAATGTATTAGAATATTATTGTACTATTAAAAGATGAAATGGATAGTTTCAGAAGAAACTGGGAAGACCTGTATCTTCTATGCAGAATGAATTGAGCAGAATTAGAACAACTTATATGACCACAATATTATAAATAAAATGAAAGATTATAGAACTCTGATAAATACAATGACCAATTACAATTCCAGATGAAGCATACTTCATACCTCATGTGAGAGAGGTGACAGACCTAAAATGCAGAATAAGGCATACATTTTTGGACACAGCCAACATGGAAAAATACATATGTATGTGCATACATGCATGTCTTCACACACATATGTTTGTGAGGAGGGTTTCATTTTCTTTTCTTTATTTATATATATATTTTTTTGTGAGGCAATTGGGGTTAAGTGACTTGCCCAGGGTCACACAGCTAGTAAGTGTCAAATGTCTGAGGCTGGATTTGAACTCAGGTCTTCCTGACTCCAGAGTCAATGTTCTATCCACTGTGCCACCTAGCTACCCCTTCCTTTATTTTTTAATGTTTAATTAAGGGAGATTTAGGAAGGAGAGAAAATAAATATTAATTGGAAAAATAATTTATTTTAAAATGTGGAAAAAATACACTTTAACTTCTATTTTATATGTACCATTTGTATAAAAGTATTTTTTACTTTCATGAAGGAAAAATTGTCCTTTTTGTATTTTAGAATCATTAATTATCCTAAATTTAGATAAAAATACTCTCAGCAACAGTTGTGAGAGATACATGATCTCGTTCTCCTCTAGTATTTTTTATGTTGTGATCTTTCATATTTAGGTTGTATATCTATTTTGGACTTATTGTAATAAACAGCAAAAGATGTAGATCTATACCTATTTTTAAATGCTTTCCAGTTTTCCCAGCATTTCTCTTTCATAAAAGGAAGCCTTTCCATAATAACTAGTGTTCTTGGATTTATCAAATACTGAACTTCTGTTTTGATAGTAAGATATAATCATAGATTTAGAACTTGAAAGGACCTTAGAGATTTCTGACTCCAACTCCCTCTCATTTTAAATGTGAGGAAAAAGACCAAGAGAGTAAATTCATTTGCCCAGTCTCACATAGTGTGTCTAAAGTACAATTTTGACTTAGATCTTCCTGATTTTAGGCTCAATAATTTGCTGTTGTTGCTTACCTAGTCTATTTAACTGGTCTACTATTCTTTTTTTTTTAAATAGTATCAAATAGTATTGATGACTTTTGCTTTCTTTATACCATAGTTTGAGGTCTGGCATGCTAATTTTTTATACTTTTCCCATCATTTCCCTCAATATTTTAAACCTATTATTGCTACAAATGAATTTTATTATTTTATAAAGTTGTAGCTTTATATTTAATTTATATTTTGTAAAGTTATATTTAAAATTATAGTTTTATAAAGTATCCCCTCAGTAATGTGATTGGTTTAGCACTCAATCTTCACATTAAATTGTCATACTCCCCTTACTGAAGTGGCCCAACCATGAGTAGAGGATATCTTTTCAATCATGTCTATCTAAAGATTTGTAAAAACCATAATAAACTGTTTTCCCTATCAAGGACAGTGGAACTACCACATTTAGGCCTTATTAATTTAGAAAATTAATAATTGCTATTATAACCTCAATAACTACTGACCTATATGTCTACTTTTTCACTATTACAAAATCATTTAGAGTCATCGTTACACTAATTGAGGAAGAAGGTTTGTGCAAGCAGCCTTCAACAATGGACACCATCTTTACCTTTTTGCTGCTCACTTGAAGATATAGTGAATATAAGATCCCTTGAACTGATTGTTGATTAAGGGAAAATGTTTGATTTATTAGAAAAAAATCAGCCTAATAGAGGAGATGGAACAAATCTTAGCTATCAATCCTCCGGTAAACATTTCTTATGGTTCTCTTGTATCTCTTACACCACTTAGCCTAACAAGGACTAACAAGGAACAACAAATAGTGGCTAACTGATTAAATGCCTTACAATTGGGCATTGCATTAAATGTCTTGCTATGCTAGGTGGTGAAGTGGATAAAATGTTGGAGTCAGGAAGACTTAAGTTCAAATCCCACATCAGACATTTACTAGCTATGTGACTCTGGGCAAATCATTCAAGCGCACCTTGCCTCAGTTTCCTCATTTGTAAAATGGGGACAGTATTATAGCAACTTCCAATGTTATTGAAGCTCTAAAGAAATATCTCCTAAGCACCTTGCAAACCTTAAATACTATGTAAATGCTCACTATTATTATGATAGAGTTTGTTGTTTCATACACTGTTCTTATACCAAGGACAAATAACAGAAAGTTTACTTCTGTATTAATTTGGATTGACTCTTTTTTTTTACAAAAAGTTTGTTTTATTTTTTTTATATCACCCACATTTCTTCCTTTCTTCCTACTTCCTCTAGATTATATATTTCTACTTGTCTTCAGTAGCCCTTGTGACTTAACTAGGTTTTGGCATGCTATAAGAGCGTTTGTCTATCTGTAGACAGGCACATTTCACATGCAAATGAAAAGATATATATCTGTTTTGTGGCTGATGAGAAAATATGTATTAATGCCTACAGTAAAAAAATGAACACTTGGGAAATTTACTAATTAAGCACCTAGCAATAGCACCTGCCAGTGCTTGACACTAGGTCTGTCTTCTTTTGTGTCATCCCTGTGGCATATGAGTTTTGTTCATGAATATCTGAATCCATCACAACAGGATCCCCTGCTCCAGGGCCCCTACACAGTATGCATCAGTGTTTGCATTCATCAGTCATTGCCAAAGAAGACCATGCCATCAGAGAAATGATGACATGACTTGCACTTGACTTGGTTTTGAGTGAGGAAGGGCTGTGCAGGTCACCAGCCTCACTTCTCCAGAGCCATCTGAATCCAGTGACCAGATATTCATCAGGATGACTGGAGATGACCCAGGATGAGGCAATTGGGGTTAAGTGACTTGCCCAAGGTCACACAGCTAGTGAGTGTCAAGTGTCTGAGGTGAGATTTGAACTCAGGTCCTCCTGACTCCTGCCCTGGTGCTCTATCCACTACCCCACCTAGCAGAATTAAAGAAGAAATGAGAACTATCATAGTTAGATCCATTTAGAGATGATTATCAGACATCTGTGAGCTGAATTTAGACCAGATGTCCTGTCTCTGGAAAAGGGTAACTGGAGGCAGGGATTGATAGCTAATATGTTGACCTGATGGACAAGTTGTGTGATGTTTTGGAAAGTGGGGTTTGAGTGAGAGAAGCTTAGAGCTCTAACACTCACTATCTGCCCAAGGACAAGCAAATTCATTTCTCTGAGTTTCTGTTTCTTATCTGTAAAATGTAACCATACAGCTTATAGTTGTGAATATTTTCATTGTTATTGTTACTATTTACTGATTTCTGGCAATTCACAATACAATTCAACAGGCATTTTTTTTTCAGAGTTATTGCAAGGTACTATGGGAAGCAGCAGAGATAAAGTATGCCCATTCCAATATGTAAATGAATAGGTGATATGGCTGAGCACTAAGCTGGGAGACCAAGTTAGGATGCTCACCGGAACCGGACTCTGAGCTGAATCTAAAAGGAAGCTTCTGCTGTCGAGGGACGGAGGTAAGAAGGAAGCAAGTCTGAGCGTATGGACAGCCTTCGTAAAGCAGAGGCACATTCGGAGAATAGTAAGGGAGCCAGCTGGGCTGAACAACTGACCAAGGATGTGTGAAGCAGGTTCATGTGAAATCATCCTGGGAAGGTAGATTGTGGCCAGATTGCACAGGCTTTTGAAATGCCAATATGAGGAGTTTGTGCTTTATCCTGCAGACAGAAAGGAGGCCTCCTCCCTCAGTTCTTAAGTGGGAGTGACCCAGTTTACACTTTAAGATGATGTTGACAAGTAGCTAGATCAGAGAGGGGAGAAACTAGAAGCTGGAACTCCAAATGGGATGATTTTGCAATAATCTAGGGCTAGGCAAATGGTGATGAGGGCTTAGACTAGACCAGTAGCCATGTAAGTGAAGAGAGTGAGATCCATATGGCATATGTGATGAAGTTAACAGGGCATGCTGTTGACAGGGATGTGAGGGAGGGTGACGGATGAGGAAGAAAAAGTTGAGGACAACTGAGATTAGGTGACAGAAAGGATGATGGTGTCCTCATCAGAAATAGCAGATTTTGGAGAAGAGCTTGTGAGTTCTGGTGATTATGTGGTGATTTTGAATATTGATGGGCATTCAGATGGAGAAGTCCAATAGGCAGTTGGTGATACACTGTTGGAGCTCGGGAGAGAGATGAGAGCTGAATATTTAAATTTGGAAGTCATCTACATAGACATGATAATTAAACCCAGGGCTCCTGGGACAACTTGTTAAGATAGTCAAGAAAGAGACCCTTGTCAGAGCTTTGGGAGATGCCTAGAGTTAAGAGGGCAAGACATGGATGATAATCCAGCAAAGGAGACTGAGAAGGAATGGTCAGACAGGTAGGAAAATTAGGAAAAGAGAGTGAAAACTCGGGGACCTTCCTTGGATTGACAAATCTTGACTGATTTTGTCAACAGACTCCTCCTTCCTTCCTCCAAATATACTCATAGTTTACAGCAGTCATGGATCAACCCTAGCAATGCTCCTGAGTGGGGTCAGACCTGGTTTCTCTGTATGTACTAAGAGAAAGAGATAGAAATATTTAAGAAACCTATATGTGAGGGAGTGGAGATCTCTAATATATTATGTAAGAGAGAAAATTAAAAAAACAGAAAACAACAAAAAACCCCAGGACTTGTTAGTGGAGGAGAAAGAGTAAGATATGGACCAGCCATATAAAGTAACGCATGATAGTGAGAGGGGCAACGAATGACCTTATCTATCTCTTTGTCTTAAGAAGAATGAGAGATACATATTTTTAAAACAGCTAAAAGAAAATGCATTTAATGAATAATTTATCTGTGAAACCCACTGGAACACATTGTTACTAAAGGAAATTAATTTGAAATTTATGGAAATTGTGTATATATATGAATATATATGAATCAGAATATAATTTCTAGTTGATCATTTTTTTACCATAAGGTATAGGTTGTAGTGTCCCAGACCTCCAAAGAAGTGTTTATGCTAACATGTTTAGTTAGAGGTGTGAAAAAGTTTACTCAAAAATTATGTTGCAGAAAAAATATTGGTTTAAATTAATTTTTTGAATATAGAAATATTTGAACATGATAAATATCTACCCAAAGGATTGTGTTCTGATATGGATCCTGTAATTGAATTAGGGAGTGCTATTGATTTCCAGCTCTACTACCAATTCTTTTAACTGAGTTGGCAGAATCCCAAAGATGATCTTACAAGAACTACATAGATGAAAAGATAGGTCTCCTGTTCTGAGTCTTGGACAGTGACTGATTAAACAGGAAATTCTGGAAGGAAAGAAGGAAGGAAGAAAGGAAAGAAGGAAGGAAGGGAGGGAGGCATGAAAAGAGAGATATCTAAGAAATAATTTTTTCTGGTTATTGGGATCACTTCTATTCTGTTGAGTTCTTCAAGCAGTAGGGAATTGTAATTCTCAATTCACTATTTAAATTCATGAATAATATTTGAAGTTTTAAATTCAATTCAGCAAATATTTATTAAGTACTTGTTGTGTGCCAGATTCTCTGCTTTTTGCTGGAGATGCAAAGACAAATATGAAAGTCCTGGCCCTCAAGGAACTTACTTTCTACTGGAGGACGTAGCATATATCCCCCAAAACAAATATAAAAATAAAAAATAATGCAAAATAATTTGAAGAGAAAAAGAGAAAGAAAAAGAGTGCATTGACACCTGCAGGAATCAGGAAAGGCCTCATGTAGGAAGGAACCAAATTTAGGGCTGTTTTAGTTTAAGAGGAAAGTTTCCTACTCTTCTTCCAACACTTTGAGTAAAGAAACAACAACTAAATGTATTTTCTCCCCAAGGACTTCCTTCAGTTAAAAAAATTGACATGTATTTTAAGAGAAATGTAATCTGTTTATTTCTGATTCATTTATATCCTTCAGAATGTTGTTTTGTAAGAACTATTTCCAGAGTGACAAGTCTTAGGGACCCATTTCATAAGCCTTTTAAGAGAGATTTTTCTTTGAGCTTGGAAGTTCTGTTTTGTTGACACTAAATGAAACTGGAGTCCAGAAAAAAGGACAAATTGGAGTCTACAAAGTTCAAAGGAATCAAAGGAGGATCAAGCCCATTCTTCAATCCAGAAATGAGATGAAGATAAATAATAGAAATATTCATTATGTGCAATAGTATTCTGAACCAAATAACCCCTCTCCCTATCCCAACCTAGGTAACATTTTCTGTTGAAATTCTTCAATACTGAAAGGATTCTTGGAGGGCAGCAGTGATAGAGCATAGTTTAGTAATCTTGTGCTCTTATACATTGATGTTCTCTTATATTTGGTAGTCCTTTTCCTAAGATGTTTATCTAGGCTGTGACTATCAAAGTAGCACAAAGAATCTAGATTTGGAGTCAAGAGGCATGGTTTCAAATTCTGGCGCTGCTGCCCAGTGGGTAATATTGGTCAAGTTACATAATATTCCTGGGCCTCTGTTTCCTGAGTCTCAGAGCTATTAAATGACTCTCACGTGGAATAGGTGGCAGAGCTTATTTCCCCCCTTATTCCTCTCCCCCCATACCATACTGCCTCCTAATGTAAGACAAGAACTGTGTTCCTGGACCACTTAGCCAGTGATCCATTGAACAGCCATGAGGAATTATAGATAGTGTTAATTATGTCTAAAGGGAGTGATACAGAGTAAGAGACAAGGCAGTGGACCTGAAATCAGGAAGATCCAAGTCCAAATTCTCCTTCTATCCCTTACTATTGTGGGATAATGAGCAAGTAGTTTAATCTCTGTATGTCTCTGTTTCTTCATTTGTAGAATGAGGATGATAGTAGAGTTCTTTGGAATCTCAAATGAAATCATCTATATAAATATTTTTATGAAACTTAAAGCATCATATAGATGTCAGGTTTTTTCCCTACATCTGCTTTCCCCATGAGGAAACTCCCTCTATTGGTTAGGGTCAACACCTACTCTGCAGCCTATATTTATACAGTTATTATTATCACTTATAGTCACATATTGGGACAAAAGTGATAAATTTTTATTTCTTATTTTATTTTTTTATGGGTATCATCTCTTCTGACTCAGCTCAACCTGTACTCTCTGTCTATATATATATATATATATATATATATATGTGTGTGTGTGTGTGTGTGTGTGTGTGTGTATAATCCCTCCACTTACACAAATACTGAGAAAAGTCTCAAGAGTTACAAATATTATCTTTCCTTGTAGGAATGTAAACAGTTCAGCTTTAGAAAGTCTTTTATGATTTCTCTTTCCTGTTTACCTTTTCATGCTTCTCTTGATTCTTGTGTTTGAAAGTCAAATTTTCTATACACTTCTGGTCTTTTCATCATGAATGCTTAAAAGTCCTCTATATCATTGAATGACCATATATTCCCTTGAAGTATTATACTCAGTTTTGCTGGGTAGGTGATTCTTGGTTTTAATCCCAGTTCCTTTGACTTCTGGAATATCCTATTCCAAACCCTTTAATCCCTTAATGTAGAAGCTGGCAGATCCTGTGTTATCCTGATTGTATTTCCACAATACTCGAATTGTTTCTTTCTAGCTGCTTGCAATATTTTCTCCTTGACCTGGGAACTCTGGAATTTGGCCACAATATTCCTAGGAGTTTCTCTTTTCAGGTCTCTTTCAGGAGGTGATTGGTGGATTCTTTCAATATTTATTTTGCCCTCTGGTTCTAGAATGTCAGGGTAGTTTACCTTGATAATTTCATGGAAGATAATTTCTAGGCTCTTTTTTTGATCATGGCTTTCAGGTAGTCCCATAATTTTTTAATTGTCTCTCCTGGATCTATTTTCCAGGTCAGTTATTTTTCCAATGAAATGTTTTACACTATCTTCTATTTTTTTCAAACTCTTGGTTTTGTTTTCTAACTTGTTGGTTTATCTCATAGTCATTAACTTCCCTGAACTTGATTTTCTCTTTTAAAGAACTAGTTTGTTCAGTGAGCTTTTGAACCTTCTTTTCCATTTGGCTAATTTTGCTTTTTAGAGCCTCCTTCTCCTCATTAACTTTTTGGACCTCTTTTTCCAGTTGAGTTAGCCTCTTTTTAAAGGTGTTATTTTCTTCAGCATTTTTTTGGTTCTCCTTTAGCAGGGTGCCAAGATGCTTTCCAAGCTCTTCTATGGCCTGAGCTCATTTCATTTTCATTTTGGAGGTATTGGAGGCAGAGGCCTTGACTCTCTCTGACAGTATGCCTTGTTCTTCCTCATCCAAAAGGATTGAAGGAAATACTTGTCCATCAAGAAAGTAACTTTCTATGGTCTTATTTTTTTTCCCATTTTTTTGGCATTTTCCCAGCCATTTACTTGACTTCTGAATCCTTTGTCAAGAGGAGGGTCCTAGTGCTCCTCCTCTCCCCAATACCATGCTGAAGGCTGAGATTCAGATCAGCTGCTCACCTCTTCCAGGGGCTATGAGTGGGGGCAGGGCCACTACTGAGGGGTGAGGTTCAGATCAGCTGCTCAATTCCCCCAGAGGCTTTAAGCTGAGCTGCCTGGACAATGGACACAGGTTGCCTCCATGTAGCTGCCTGCCAATTGCTGCTGCTGCTGCCGCCTGAGGCCAGTACTGCAGGAACCCTGTTCCCCTCTCTCCCAGCTGGTAAAGCCCTCCCACACTGGCCTTTGGAGCTTTCTCTGTCACTTGTGGGTTGAGGGATCTGGGACCCTCTCTGCTGGGGATTCTGTCCTGGAGGTCTGTTCAGATCCTATTCCTCCCAGTGCCACACAACCAGGGCTGGGCTGTGCTCTGCTAAGTGTCCCATGAGATAGACCTTTCTTGTCGACCTTCCATGTTACCTTTGGCTGGAAATCTCTTTCACTCTGTTGTTCTGTGGCTTCTGCTGCTCTAGAATTTGTTGAGTCATTTTTTTACAGGTATTTTGTGGGCTGTGGGGGGAATGCTAAAGTATATGCAGCTTTCTACTCTACTATCTTGGCTCTGCCCCAAAAGTGATCAATTGAAAGAACCCAGGCTCTGGACCAAGGTTGCATCAGCATAAACAAGATTACTGTGATATCAAAATTGCTGAAAAGTGATTAGTTTTGGAGTGATGGTCTTATCATATGGAGGTTATTATATTAGAGCCTCCTTCATTCTATATTCCATTTTTGGTAGTCCCTAAGTCTATATCCAAAAAAATAAAATTAATCTTATAATTTAGTAATTGCATAAATGTTTCAGCAAACCATCTTTTAAAAGTGCTTTTAAATAGGAATTGAAAATGAATCAACACTATAGTAAATTTGATAGCAAAATAGCAATTGAATATGTAGTCTTTGAAGTTACGAATCACCCAGTAGCAGTGGGGAAGTGCAAGGGAAATATATCTATATTGACTATATTAACATGTAAGAAATGAGAAATTGCAAGGGAACAGTATTGTGAAGAATATCTTTAGATAAACACATGGCTAGAAAAAAAAAGGTGGGTTTACGTAGCAAAAATAAGAGGTCACTGGTAGACATCCCACACTCTCATTGTGATGTTGTTCGTTCATTCAGTCATGTCTGACTTTTAGTGACTCCATGGACTATAGCAAGACAGTCCCTTCTATCTTCCACTATATCCCAAAGTCTGTACAGGCTCACATTCATCGCTTCCATAACACTATCCATCTCATCCTCTGGCCATTTCCTTCTTTTGCCTTCAGTCCTTCCCAACAGCAGGATATTTTCTGATGGGTCCTATTTTTTCATTATGTAAGCCTCAGCTTCAGTATTTGTCCTTCAAATGAGTAGTCTCAAATAATTTCTTTAAGTATTGCCTGATTTTATCTCCTTGCTGTACAAGAACTCTCAGAAGTCTTCTCCACCACCACAATTCAAAAGCATTGATTATGCAGCACTCAGCTTTCCTTGTAGTCCAACTCTCACAGCCATCTGTTACCTCTGGAAAACATCTTTGGACCTTTGTTGGAAAGGTGATGTTTCTATGTTTTTCGTATGCTGTCCAGATTTATTGTAGCTTTCCTTCCAAGAAGCAAGTGTCTTTTAATTTCATGGCTACAGTGGTCATCTACATTTATCTTTGAGCCCAAGAATATAAAATCTGACACTACTTCCATTTCTTCTCCCT
Source organism: Bettongia penicillata ogilbyi (assembly GCA_023548195.1). Classification (NCBI taxonomy): domain Eukaryota; kingdom Metazoa; phylum Chordata; class Mammalia; order Diprotodontia; family Potoroidae; genus Bettongia; species Bettongia penicillata. The sequence continues at coordinate 2,991,823 of JAJHZJ010000167.1, read as the reverse complement.
CTCTTTGCCAGGAAGCAATAGAACCATTTGTCACACTCTTAGTTTTTTTGGGTTTTTTTAGTACATTAAGCTTCAAGTCAGCTTTTACACTTTCCCCTTTCACCATCATCAAGAGGGTTGCTTCTTAATTCTTCACTTTCTGCCATCAGACTGGTATCATCTACATATCTAAGATTGTTGATATTTCTCCCAGCAACCTTAATTCTGACTTTTGATTCATCCAGCCTGATATTTCACATGATGTACACTGCATATGATTTCAATAAATAAGGTGACAGCATACAGCCTTGTTATACTCATTTCCCAACCTTAAATCAATCAGTTGTTCTGTGCTCACTTATAACTATTGCTTCTTAACCCACATACAAGTTCCTCAGGAGATAAGTAAGATGATCAGCTATTCCTATCTCCTTGAGTTGTTGTCACATTTTGTTGTGACTCACACAGTCAAATGCTTTAGTGTAGTCAATGAAGCAGAAGCAGATGTTTTTCAAGAACTACCTTACATTCTCCATAATCAAGTATGTGTTGGCAATTTGGTCTCTAGTTCTTCTGCCTCTTTGAAAACCAGCTTGCTTTTCTGGATTCTTGGTTCATACGTTGTTGAAGCCTAGCTTGCAGAATCTTAAGCATAACTTTGCTCAAGTTATGAATACAGTTGTTCAGGAATTTGAACAGTCTTTACCATTGCCCTTCTTTAGGACTGGGGCATAAACTGACTTTTTTTCAATTCAGTGGTTATTGCTGAGTTTTCAAAATTTGCTGGCATACTGAATGCAGCATTTTAACAGCATCATCTTTTAGGATTTTAAATAGCTCATCTGGAATTCCATCACTTCCACTAGCTGTACTGTGAGCAATATTTCCTAAGGCCTACTTGACTTTATTCACCAGGATGTCTGGCTCCAGAGCAGGAATCATACCACTGTGATGTTCAGAGCTTTCTTGTCTAGTTTTTCTGTATATTCTTCCCACCTTTTCTTAATCTCTCCTGCTTCTGTCCATCATTGTCCTTTATCATATACATTTTTTGCATGAAACATTCTCTTGATAGCTCTAATTTTCTTGAAGAGATCTCTTATCTTTCTCATTCTAGTGTTTCCTTCTGTTTCTTTGCATTGCTCATTTAAGAAATTCTTCTTATCTCTCTTTGCTATTCTCTAGAATTCTGCCTTCATTTGGGTGTATGTTTCCTTTTCTGCTTTCCTTTTTTCTTTCCTTCTTTCCTCAGTTATTTGTAAAGTCTCATCAGGCAGCCATTTTGCTTTCTTACTCTTCTTTTTCTTTAGCATGGTTTCTGTTGCTGCCTCCTGCTTGTGAACCTCTTTCCATAGTTCTTCAGGCACTCTGTCTACCAGATCTTATGCCTTAAATCTATTCATAACTTCCACTTCATATTCATAAGGGATATTATTTAGGTTGTTATACACATAATGCTAAAAATCAGAGGAAGAGCCCTACTATGTGGAGTGGATTCTTTTGTAAAATTTATGAGAGATACAGATAAGAATCGCAAATGATGGCCTGGAATGGATGATTTGGGAATACCCCTATAAATGAGACTGATAACAGATTCAGTAGAATATTGGATCATTGGACTTACTCCTGATGGCAGAGATGCTGAAATATTTGTTTCCTGAAAAGAAAGAAAGGTTGATTCTAGAATAGCAGGCTGAAGAGGCTTGTGCAGGCTCCAGGAAAGCTGTTTTTATGGTATCATTCAAGACATTTTAACAAAATGAAGGGGAAGGCATAAAGAGAGATAAGCTCAAAGTAGAACCCTTTCTCAAAAGGTAAATTGAACTAACTGTTTAGGTCCTTTAGGAAAAAAGTCAACAAAATAGAGGATAAACAGGACTTGGTGAAAGTAATTGACTTGGATTTTCCAAGGGTTGTGATAAGGCTCTTCAGCAGAGAGGCTGTTCAAGGAAGCACAAATTGCTGTGGGGGAAGGGGCCCAAGACCTTGCAGAGGAGAAAGCAGATATTCTCAACAGTAATAGAATTGCTATTTTTCTGAGCAAAAGAAGAATTTGTCAGGTTTTTCCAGAGAGCATCCTGCCCTTAGGATTGGTTTTCTTATCCTATGAAAGATGAGAAGCTATGAAAGTGATCATGCTGTATGGAAAACTCTCAGCCCATAACTTAAGAAAATTATAGAAAGTTAGGAGAAACTCCAAGAGTAGGAAGACAAGTGAATAATTGGGCAGCTTTGAGGTCAAGTGCCATCTCTTCTTATGGTCGTTTCTCCTAGGAAGATGACATAATGAGCAAGAGAGTAAACATTTTCGTAAGTACAAGATTTGTATTGGAGAAGTACTTCTATTTTCTTGAATCAGGAAAATAGCTTGAAAAAGAGACAGGAGGATTGCTCCATCAACATGACAGGGCTCTCTATTGGTAAGAGCTGGAACCAAACCCAGACCTATTCCCAGGTAGATCATCAACAGCAGGCAATGAGAAAATGTGCTGCAATGAACAGCCAAGGTCATGGCCCCCATATAGTTTAATTTGCATTATGAATAGCATGATCATCAGTGTGCTAACAGAGAATGTAAAGCAGGTTCTGCAAGAGCTGAATGACTGAGTCCTGGTGCATTCTGAAATTCCTTTGTCTTGTACAAAGGCCGATGAGAAATTGGCTGGTTTGGTTTGTTGGTATTCCCCAACTTTCACATTATCCAGTTGGGTAAGGGGAGACCCCAAGCAAGCACATGGAAATTTCCAGTTAATTTCCCAGAGGATCTTAAGTTTGCTAGATGTTCTTTTATAAATCATGTCTATTCCTACCAAAGGGAATGGACAGTAACATGACTAGTCTTGTATGGAAGAGCAGTGGATTTCAACTCAAGACCTGAGTTTGAATTGTTGCTCTGCTCTCTGTGTGACCTTGGACAAGTTACCTTCCCTCTCCAGGCCTCAGCTATAGAATAAGATGATAAAATCGGATGACCTCAAAGATCCCCTCCAATCACCAAATCCTACCACCTGTGAGCTATGATCTATATGCATTGCTGTATAATGAATGAGGTTGCTGCAATAGGAATCATAATAAGAGGGAATCATAGGACCATTGATTTAGAGGTAAAAAGAAACCATCTAGAACAATGTCTCATTTTACAGATAACGACACCAAAGCCCAAAAACATTAATGATTTGCCATAAGTAGCAGAGACAGAATTTAGACTCAGTTCTCTGATTCCCAATCCAGATTTTTCTTTTTGCCACATCATTCTCTTGGTAAGATGATGAGACTGGCTCTACCCATTTTAATGCAGTATAATTCTCTGACCTAGTACTACTACAGAGCTGGCATTATTTAGTGACACTTTGGAATTGCATTATTTTATTAGATTTTTAGATCTACATTTTTAGAGTTTCATCATAAAGTACAAAGAATTTAAACTCCCCCTTTGCTTATTGTTTTTGTACAAAAAATGCATTTGTTTCAGGAGAAAAGAATTCCTCTTTAAAAGCTTCCCTCCAACCAAGTATTAAAATCATAAAAAATTCTATAATAGTTGTAAGAATAGACAGAACCTTATTCCATGAGCCTCTGCTTATTAATATTAGGTAAAACTTAAAACAGAGAGATAAGAGCTTAACAAAAGTGTTCACCCCTGGAATGAAGTATATCAAACTCATAGTTGAAAGGGTAGAAGAATTCCCTCTAGATGAGGAGTTCTTAACCTAGGGTCTGCAATTCCTCAAGGGGTTCATGATAGATTTCAGAAGGTCTCTGAACCTACTCAGGAAATATAATTACATCTTTATTTTCACTAAACTCTAGTTGAAATTTAACCTTTACTTCAATTATTTTGAAATATTCTTCTGAAAAGGGGTCCTTAAGTTTTACTAGATTCCTAATAGGGTCCATGACATTCAAAAAAAGTTAAGAACCCTTGCTATAGATGAGGAGACCTTCCACATATCCCCATTTTCAGGTGCAGGTGTGCTCAGTGGATTGAACCCTAGAATATGACATAGCCTCTGAAATCAATTCCATCATCACTCAAATGAGTTAAACATAACAACCAAACAGAAAAAAATGTGGATGAACATTCTGTATTGTGCAGATTTAAAACTTAAGTTTTAAGCTTAAAACTTCACCAAGACTTTTGGGACACCCTGTATATATTTGGTCCATCAATCAGACTAGAAAACTGTTCTATTAATGCATATATCTCTGACAGATACTGTAGAAAGAAATTGTGTATAGAAACTCTACTCAGAATTATACAAAAGAAAGTGAGTTACATTACACAGACCCCTTGAAGACCCTAAACTTACATCTGAAATAAAATTCTTTAAATATGAATTCTCATCTGTTGATTCTATGTAGTTAGAAATTATAGAATATGACAATAAGAAATCAAAATTATTGGCCACTCAAAGACCAATGGGGACAATGTGATGGATTTAAATAGGTTGTACATATGTCTAATGCAGTGTAAAAATATCATCAGAGATAGGCTTGTCACATAGAAAGAATGAGTACAGCAAATGAACACTCTGTTTCCTGTATTGGTTCTAAAAAGTGTCAAGAAACTGAGAGAAAGACCCAAATTCTTTCACTGGCCATTTCTAAAAAACGTATTTCTCATCTTGTACCCCATCGTGTCTCCTTCAGGATATGGGTAGCATGCTTTATCATGTCTCTTAGAATCATCATTGGATCATTTCATTGACCAGAATTATTAAAAAAAATATTTTTACAATAGTCTTTTTATTTTATAAATCGTTCATTGTTTTACTCACTTTATTCTGCATCAATTCTTTAAGTCTCCCCAAGTTTTGTTAAAACCATCCCTTTCATCATTTCTTTTGGCTCCATAGTATCCATTACACTCATATGCCATGCTTTGTTCAGCCATTTCCACATGATGGGCACTCCTTTCACCTCCAATTCTTTGCTCTCTATGAGTTGCTATGAATATTTTTTGTGCTTATGAATGCTTTTCCAAGTTCTTTGATCTCTTTTAAATACAAGCCTAGTAGTGATATCTCTAGGTAAAAGGGTATATGCACAATTTAGTGACTTTTGGGGCATGATTCCAAATTGCTTTCCAAAATGGCTGGATCAGTTCACAAGTCCATCAATAATAGTGCAGATAGGCCTCTTTTTCTACAACTCATAACATTTGTCATTTTTTTGTCAGCCTTGCCAGTCTGATGGGCATGAGGTAGAATTCACTTTATTTTTAAGAACTTTCTTTAATTTTCATTTTCTAATTGTTAGGAATTTGGAGTATTTTTCATGTAGCTATCAACATCTTCCTCATGTGGCTATCTTCCTTTGGAAACTTCCTGTTAATATCATTTGACCATTTATGAATTGATGAATAACTCTCATTCTTATAAATCTGAATCAATTCTTTATATGTCTTGGAGATGAGATACTTTCAAAGAAACTTGCTACAGAGTTTTTCCCATATTCACTACTCTATAAGTATTTGTCTGTGAACAGACAAATATGAGTTGTGAGCAGAGATATAAGCAGAGGGTGAAAGTTCCAGAGAGACAGGCTTTGTCTACCTGTCAAGAAAATCTTCCAAATAAATAAATTTACCTTGAGGGTGTTGGGATTACCTTCACTTAGGATCTTTAGGCAAGTGGTGAGATGTATCTAGCCAACACATTATAAGGGCATTTCTTATTAAAGTTTGAATCGTGATAGATGCCATTGGGTACTTTCTGAATGAAAATGTAAAAGTTGGTGATACCCAAGATGCTTTTGATGGTACTGTTAGCACTCTTAAGAATGATGATATTTGGTTTTTAAATAACATTTTCTATATTCATGCAAAGTCTGGCTTGCAACAGGTCAATTTCTTGCCTAGACTGACTTTTTTTTTTGTTTTGTGCCTATATTCATTAAAAATCATTGTTCTTCCACACGACTGCAAATAGCTCTAAAACAGAATTGATTCCATAATCACTTCCAGATGTTTAACCAACACATTTAACTAAATGCCTAGGTACCTGAGCTGTCACTGAGACTTAAATGGCAGGAGTCAGCTGGTAATGAGGAGATGATAAAGGAGAAGTAACCAATCAGGTATGTTGAAGTATTCATATGATAAAAAGAAAAGCTATGGAATAAGCTATTGCACCATCTCCTTTCCTAGTAGGACCTTAAACAGATGCATCAACTGGAGGACTCTGCCTCTTGAATGGGACAGTGATGATCCTGGAGTTGTGCCTTGTCTTTGTTGAGTCATTCAGTTGTGTCCAACTCTCCATGACCCTGTGGACCATAGCATGGCAATACTTTTATGGGGTTTTGTTTGTAAAGATGCTGGAGTGATTTGCCATTTCCTTCTCCAGTGGATTGAGGCAAACAGGTTAAGTGACTTGCCCAGGGTCACATAGCTAGTAAGTATCTAAGGCTGGATTTGAACTCTGGTCTTTCTAACTCCAGGCCCAAAGCTTTTATTCACTGAGCCACCTAGCTCCCTTGAGTTTCTACTACTAAAGGGCAATTAATAAGCATTTGTTAAATGACTGACTGACTAAATGAATGAATTATCCATCTAGGTCCAAGAAAGATCATGATCAACTCCAGTAACAAAATACTACTTTCAAATAAAAGATTCAAGTGAAAGAGACAAAATCATTGATCTTGAGGACCCCACCTACTCATCACCACCAACATATTCCCCAGACTACTCAATACAGAGCTATGTTGTCTCTATAACTGTCTCTATAGCCAGAGTTACTTCATTCCCAGAGAAGTGTTGGTAGCAAACCTCCAGCACATGATAAATAGATCACAAGCATCATCTTTGTTCAGATGCTCATACTCACTGCCACAGGTACAGTATACTTTTAAGAGCAATTATGACTGCCACTTCTGACGTTTGCTCAGCTGCTCCCCCTTCACCTACCTCTTTGACTTGTTTCTTCTGATTACAGCTTGCCATGCCCTGAATTTGCCTATCTCTTGATTCTTGTAGACCCTGTTTCCCATGTATATATAACCTGTTCTCTGGTCTACCTGCTTTAGGAATTACTGCCTATGACCCTGGCCCTAGTCCAATCCTCCATATCTGCCCAGCTGACCAAATCCTGCTGTATATTGTCATCCCTGCCTGTTGAGTCTTAACTCCTTCCTGCATGACTAAATTTTGTCTGACCTTTTAATTTCTGAAAATTTAATCTTTACAATTGCCTTCTTGACCCATCTAAAGTCCAGGCTTGGGTTAGGAGGTGAGGGTTGGAAGGACAGTGGAAAAATCTCTGACTGTGTTCCTGACTAGATAATGGACTCATCTGTGGCCAACAAGGGCACATTTACTACGCTGTTAAATGAACTGATGTGCTAAAAAATCTTGTCTCTGAGCCAGACTACTTAATTTAGCAATCAATATGGGTATAATTAATTAAGGCAAGTCATAGTGGTCTAGTGGATAGAGAGCTGGCTTTGGAGTCATAAAAATTTGGGTTTAAATCCCACCTCTGACACATACTGACTATGTAACTCTGGGTGGATCATCTAACATCTCAGTGTCCTTATGTAGCTCCTTAAGATAACAAGTTGCATAACATTTGCTGATCAGCATTGATAGAAGGGGTTTCCTCACCAGTAATTTGTTATGCCAATTAAATCTCAGTCTTGGAACAATAACAAAAAGCACTTAATTAGTCATCTTTATGTCTGATTTAGAATTCTAGATGAGGTAACTGAAGACAAGAGAAGCCAAGGTCATAGAGAAAGTTAAGAGCAGCATCAGGACTAGAGCCCAATTTCCTAACTCTTCAGACTAGTGGTCTTGCCATTGGAGCACACTGCCTCCTATGACCCCATACCCCTCTTCCTAGGGCCAGCTAGTTCAGCCTGCACCATCTCATTCCATTTGGTCCATAGCATAACAGCCTAGTAAAAATATGTATGTTGGAGAAAATTATCTAGGAGTCATCTATTGGTATGCACTAGGAGACTCTTGTGCTTTGCAAAAGGAGAGAAACCACAGATATTCAGAGAAGTCCTTGTGTTTGCTTGTGCCATACGTGCTTGTATATAGCCTTCTGCAGCACTGCCAGTTGGTTGACACTCAGTTTTATGTGTCTGGAATAGTATCACTGTTTCAGTCTTCTTGGCAAGAATCTAAGTGACCAATATGAAATTGCTTCTGTTGCAGAATTTCTAACTCATCAAGAAAGAAAGCAGTCATCACTCCCCCTCCCCTCACCCCATTTGACTTCTACCTCAATTCCCTAATTTTCCAAAGAAAAATTCTTCTCCAGAGGGTTTTGCTGAGGAACAGTTGATTAATTAGTGGTGTCACAAAGACTAAGCAGTAACAGGAAGCTTCTCCCACATAGTTCAATAGAATTGACTTCCATATCTACCATAGCAGCCTCTTCTACCCCTTCTGTTCAAGCATTACTCTCACCTTCTTGTACCACACCTGACAACATTCAAGCCTCATCCTTAGTGATTTTAATTTTTGTGTTCCAGATTTTCTCCTTCCTTCCTTCCATTCCTCCCCCCACATTGAGAAGTCAAGCAATTTGTTATAGGTTATACCTGTGCAGTCATGCAAAACACATTTCCATGTTAGTCATCTTTTGAAAGAAAATACACACAAAAAAACCAAGAAAAAAGAAAGGAAAGAAAAATATGCTTGAATCTGCGTTCAGACTCTATCAGTTCTTTCTCTGGAGGTTGGTAGCATTTTCCATCATACATCCTTCAAAGTTGTCTTCGGCACATGGTCCCTTTTGACTAGCCTGTTATACTATCCTCCTGATATATCTGCTGGTCTCTAGTCTAATTCACCCTTTTCCCAAAAAGAATAGACATGATCACATCACTTAACTTCTCAAAAACCAGAATTTACTTGACATTTTCTCACCACTGTCCCTTTGTTCATGTCATTGCTTATACACTGAGTGCCCATCTATGTCCATATATTTAAAGCTTACCCATCCTTCAACACTCAGTTCCAATGCTGCCTTTTCTAAGAAGCCTTCCTTGATTTCCCAGCTCGAAGTAATTCCTTTCCTATATAGGCTTTCATAGTAGCCTCTTTGTATCTCTTCTTCACATAGAGTTTATTTTGCGTAATGATTATTTGCATGCATGTTTCATCTTCCCTAGATCCTAAACTCCTTTAAGTCAAAGTTTCCTAAAGAGACCATGACTTCTTTCCCTGCCTGGCCAACTCAGCATTTAGTAAAATAGTATACACCAGCTAAGGGTTTGTTGAATTTGAATTTGTAGCACTTGCTTCTGAAAGAACTTTGATATTTACATCTGATTTTAGATAGAAAGAAATCACTCTAAGATGGGAGTCTTCCTTTAGGCATTTTAAAATTTCCAGGCTACCAACATTTGGGCTGTTCTACATTTTATCATTTGCTCTTGAATAATAAGTAAAATAATACTGATGATGACCATAGCTGTCATGACACCATTCAGCCACAGACGTTGAGCTGGAAACGATTTCACAGGTCATCTTGAACATATTTCACGGATGAAGAAACATTGGCCCAGAGAGGGAAAAAGATTTGTCCATGGCTTTTTATAAGCTCTTTTTAGGATTTGCCAAATTCTTTGTTTGTATTTTCTTATTTGATCCCTATATCGGCCACATTGGGGAGATGCTATTGTAATCCTCATTTAAGAAATGAAGAGACAAAGAGAGGGAGTTTAAGTTATTTGCTCAGTGTCACAGAGATAGTGTCTGATGTTAGAGCTGGGAACCAGTTCTCCCTGGCCATTCAAAGAATATGCCAATGAATAGATTTTGATGAAGTACCTATTGCATGTCTCCTCCAGAGTTTGCTCTGGGAGATATTGTGGTGTAGCATATGACCCCTGACAAGGAGCTTGAAGTTTCACTTGTCATTGAGGAAATGGAACTGACACAAGGTAAAACAAGGGGTACATGGGTACAGAACTGGGTGATGGTGTTTTCTTTAATTACAGGTAGGTGACTTAGAATCTCCCAGGTATAGCGGATTACTATATCACAGCCTTGCTTGACCCTTGAAGTCTAGTTCAAAACATCAAGCACCCACTATGTTCCATTATTGTGCAATAGGCAAAGACAACAGTGGAAAAGTCCCTGCCCTATTACCTACTGATTTTTTTTAACCAAAACAAATTCAACACATTAGTTAGAAAGTTGTCCTTTTTGTCTGTCTTCCTCTGAACTTTCCGTTCACTTCTATGCATGAAAAAAGGTTTCACTGATGCTCTTTTATTCTTGCATCATTATTATTTATTCTCCTTTCCCCCCCATTCTCTTCCCTTCCCCAGTCTTCCTCTATAACAAATACACATAGTTAAGTAAAACAAATCTACGCATTGATATGTAGGAAACTGTATTTCTTTCTGCACCCTTAATCCATCACCTCTCTCCAGGGACAGGAAGCAGGTTTTCTCATTGGTTTTCTGGTGATGTGCTGGGTTATTGCATTGATTAGATTCTTTAGTCTTTTAAGGCTGGAGTTTTTGTATAAATTGCTGTCCTGGTCCTGTTTACTTCCCTCTATGTTGGTTCATACAAGTCTCCACCAATTTCTCTGAATCTGTCTCTTTTGTGATTATTTTACAATGCTATAATGTTTCATTGCACATTCCACAGCAAAATTTGTTCATCTATTTCTCACTTGATTGACACTACTTTTATTTTCATTTCTGTACCAAAGCAAAAAATGCTGCTGTGAATATTTTTGTACTTATGTATTTTTTACCTTTTTCTTTGATCTCCTTAGGGAATAGGCCTAGCAGTGATATCACTAAGTCGAAAGGTACACAGTTTTATTTTAAATAATTAAGTAATTTTAGCATTAGCTTTTTTTATATTTTGAGTTCTAAATTCCCCCTCTAGATTCTCCTCCCAAACATCAAAAAGGCAAGTGATACAATATCAATTATACATATAAAGTCATGTAAAACATATTAGTCATGTTGATACAAAAAGCAAGAAAAATAAAGTGAAAGAAAATATACTTTAGTCTGTACTTAAAGTTTATCAGTTTTCTCTGTTAATGTGGATAACATTTTTTGTCATGAGTCCTTTAGAATTTCATGGATCATTGTATTGACCATCATCACAATATTGCTGTTACTGTGTGTAATGTCCTCCTGTTTCTGTTCACTTTACTTTATATCACTTCATATTTCTTCACATATTTTTCTGAAACCATCCCCCTCATCATTTCTTATAGCACAATAGTATTCCATCACAACCATATGCCACAATTTGTTCATTTTTATTTTATCCTTTTAGGATATAGACCTAGTAATGGTATTGTTGGGTGAAAGAATATGTACAGTTTTATAGGCCTTTGGGCATAGTTATAAGATATTCTCCAGAATGGTTAGATCAGTTCACAACTCCACTAACAGTGCATTAGTGTACTTATTTCTCCACATCCCCTCCAGCATTAATTATTTTCTTTATCTGTTATGTTAGCCAATCTAATAGGTATGACATAATATATGAGTTGTTTTAATTTGCATTTCTCTAATCAATAGTGATACAGAACATTTTTTCAAGTAACAACTGATCGCTTTGATTTCTTTTTCTGAAAAGTACTGGTTCATATCCTTTGATCATTTGTCAATTGAGGAATGATTCTTATCTTCATAAATTTGGTCAGTTATATGTTTGCAGTATGAGGACTTTATCAGAGAAACTTGCTGAAGTGCTTTTCCAGTTTCATGCTTTTCTCCTAATTTTGTCTGCATTAGGCTGTGCAAAAACTAATTTAATGTAATAGAATTATTTATTTTACTTCCCTTGATCCTCTCTGTCTCTTATTTTGTCATAAACTCTACCTTTATCCATAGATCTGACAGATATATATATATATATATATATATATATATATATACACATATATTTCCCTGATCCCTTAAATTGCTTTTGATATAATCTTTTATGTGTAAATCATGGACTCATTTTGTCCTAATCTTGGTATTTTGTGTGAGGTCTTGGTCTATACCTAATTTCTGCTAAACAGCTTTCCACTTTTCCTAGCAATTTTAGTAAATGGTGAATTGTTATATTAAACACTATTTCATTATGATCATTTATTACTGTGTATTGTGTACTTGATGTAGTCCACTGATCCACTCTTCTGTTTCTTAGCCAATACCGGATTGTTTTCATGATTACAGCTTTATAATATATTTCAAAATCTGGTCCTGATAGGCCATTTGTCTTTATATATATTTTTTTCATTGATTCCCTTGATATTCTTGTTCTTTTGGTCTTCAAGATGAATTTTGTTAACATTTTTCTAGATCTATAAACCATTCCTTGGTAGTTTGATTGGTATTGCACTGAATAAATTAACTTAAGTAGAATCATCATTTTTATTAGATTGCTTTGGCTTACCCATGAACAATTAATATTTCTCCAACTGTTTTGATCATTATTTCAATGAAAAGTATTTTGTAATTGTCTTCATATAGTTGCTGGGTGTCTTGGCACAGAGTCTATAGTTATTTTAAGTGGAATTTCTCTTTCTATCTCTTCCTTCTGGGTTTTGCTGGTAGTATATAGAAATACTGATGCTTTACGTGGGCTTACTTTGTATCCTACAACTTTGCTAAAGTTGTTGTTTCAGTTAGCTTTTTAATTGATTCTCTAGGTTTCTTGAAGTTTTACTACTGTATCATTTGCAAAAAGTTAAAATTTTGTTTTATCCCTGTCTACTTTTATTCATTAAATTTCCTTGTATTATTTCTATAATTAGCATTTCTAATATAATATTGAATAATTGTGGTAATAATGGATATTCTTGCTTCACCCCTGATCCTGTTGGGAAGGCTTCAAGTTTATCCTTGCTATAAATTATGTTTATTCTTGGTTTTAGACAGATCCTACTTAATCATTTAAAAAAATGCCCCATTTATTTTTATGCATTATAATGCTTTTAATAGGAATGATTGTTGCATTTTATCAAAAGCTCTTTCTATGAGATAACCATATGATTTTTGTTTTTGTTTTTGTCAGTCGGTCATGCTTATAATTTTCCTAATATTGAACCACCCCTTCATTCCTGGCATAAATCCTACTTGGTCATAGTGTAAGGCTTTTATGATATATTGTTGTTATCTCCTTGTGTAGATACTCATTTGAGAAATTGGTATCTAATTTTCTTTTTGCTCTTCTTGATTTAATCATGGAAATCATATTTGTCTCATAAAAGGAATTTGGTGAGATTCCTTCTTTACTTATTTTATTCAGATAGTTTATTTAGTATTAGTATCATTTGTGGCTTAAATGTTTAGTGGAAATCATTTGTAAATCAATCTGATCCTGGGGATTTTTTTTAGGGAGTTCATTTATGGCTTGGTCAATATTTTTTAAAATAGGGTTATTTAAATATTGCATTTCTTCTATCAATCTAAGTATTTATATTTTTGTGAACTTTCACCTATTGTCAGTTTTACTGGCACATAGTTGGGTAAAATAACCTAATAACTGCTTTAATATTATCTATTGGCAGTGCATTAACCATTTTAAAATTTTTGATATTGGTAATTTGGTTTTCTTTTTTTAATCAAATTAACCAATGGTTCATCTATTTCATTGTTTTTTTTCCCATAAAACCAGCTCCTAGTTTTATATATTAGTTTAGTGGTTTTACTTTCAATTTTATTAATCTCATCTTTGATTTTTAGGATTTCCATTTTAGTGCTTAATTGGGAATTTTAAATATGTCCTTTTTCTAGTTTTCCTCCCCCCCCCAGCCATATGCCTAGTTCATTGATCTGCTCTTTTGCTTTTTTTTATTGACATAATAAGCCTTTAGAGATATAAAATTTCCTCTGTGTATTGCTTTGGGTGCATCCCACAAATTTGGGTAAATTATCTCATTGTTATTGTTATCTTTGTGAAAATTTTGATTGTTTCTGTAATCTGTCTTTTGACCTATTCATTCTTAAGGATTAAATTATTTGGTTTCCATTAATTTTAATTTGTACTTCCACAGCTTTTTACTGAATGTGATTTTTATTGTATTGTGTTCCAATAGGGGTACATTCATTTGTGAGGTTTTTATACTCTAATATACAGTCAGTTTTTGTGATGGTGCTGTGTATAGATAAGAAAAAGTATACTCTTTTGTGTTCCATTCAGTTTTCTCTAGAGGTATATCATATCTAACTTTTCTAAAATTCTATTTACCTATTTAAATTCTTTCTAATTTATTTTATGTTTAGATTTGTCTGTCTCTGAGATGAGAAAATTGAAGTCCCCTACTAGTATAACTTTTTTGTCTATTTCTTCATGTTACTTATTTAACTCTTAAACATTTGATTGCTATGTCATTTGGTGCATATATGTTAAGTATTGATATTACTTCATTGTCTATGATAACTTTCAGCAAAGTGCTTCTTGATTGTCTCTTTTAACTAGACCTGTTTTTGCTTTTTCTTTGTCTGGGATCATGATTGCTACTGCCTGCCTTTTTCACTTTAGCTGAAGCATGATAATTTTATTCTACCTTCTTATTTTAGCTATGTTTTTGTCTCTCTGTTTTAAGTGTGCTTACTGTAAACAACATATTGTTGGATTCTTGTTTCTAATCCATTCTGCTATCCTCTTCGATTTTATGGGTAAGTTCATTCACATTCCCATTCACAGTTATGATTACTAACTGAATTTTCCTCCATCTCATTCTCTTCTATTTTTCCTGCACTTTCTCTCTCTCTCTCTCTCTCTCTCTCTCTCTCTCTCTCTCTCTCTCTCTCTCTCTCTCTCTCTCTCTCTCTCTCTCTCTCTCTGTCTCTCACAATTTTTTTATGCTGTCCCTCCTTAAAAGTCTATTTTGCTTTTGACTACTGCCTTCCTTAGTCTACCTTCCCTCCTATCACCTTCTCTTTCTTTTTATCCTTTTCCTATTCTGTTTTCCTGTTGGGTAAGACATATTTTTCTACCCAATTGAGTGCCATTGAGAGTGAGATTCAATTGTTGCCAATCCCTCCCACTTTTCCCCCTCCACTATAAAACGTCTTCCTTGTGCATCTGTTTTCTGTGAAATAATTTCCCCCATCCTTTCCCTTCCCCCCTTTCCCTCTGCATTCCTCTCTCTTACACCTTTATTTTTTTTGAACTCATCCTAACATAATCAGCATCCACATCCATGCCCTCTGCTTATATAGATTCCTTCCAACTGTCCTAACAATGATTAAGTTCTTAAGTGTTACATATAGCATCTTCCCATATAGGAATGTAAATAGTTTAGACTTATTGAGTCCCATGTGATTTCTCTTATTGTGTTCCTTTTTATGCTTTTCTTAAGTCTTCTGTTTGAAAGTCAGATTTTCTATTCAGTTCTAGTCTTTTCATCTGAGTTTCTTGAAAGTCCTCAATTTCATTAAATGTCCATTTGTTTTACCCTGAAGGATTATACTTAATTTTTCTGGGTAGGTTATTCTTGGAAACTCTAGTTCCCTTGCCTTCTTGAATATCATATTTCAAATTCTCTGTAGCTGCTAAATCTTGTGGTTTTCTGACTGTGACTTCATGTTGTTTGAACTTTTTTTTCTGACTACTTGAATTATTAACTTTTTGACCTGGAAACTCTGGAATTTGGCTATACTGTTCCTTGGAGTTTTCAGTTTGGGATCTCTTTCAGGAGGGCATCAATGTATTTTTTAAATTTCAATTTTACCCTCTGGCTCTAAGGTATCTCACCAGTTTTCCTTCATAATTTCTTGGACTATGATGTATAGACTTTTTTTTTAAAAATCATGCCTTTCAGGTAGTCCTATAATTCTTAAATTATCTTTCCACAATCTGTTTTCCAGGTCAGTTGTTTTTAATATGTTTTCTATTTTTTTATACTTTTGAGTTTGTTTGTTTCTTGATATCTCTTAGAGTCATTAGCTTCCACTTGCCCAGTTCTAATTTTTAAGGAATTATTTTCTTCAGCGAGCTTTTGTACTTCTTTTCACCATTTGGCCCATTCTGTTTTTTGAGGCATTATTTTCTTCAGTAATTTTTATGCCTCTTTTTACCAAGAGGTAAAATATTTTTTGGATATTCATATGTCCATGAGTTCATATGGACTATTTGCTTATCTGATAGGTGTGAGTAGGATCTTTAATACTGGAACAGGAAATAATTACCAGCTCTTTACTATACTCACAATTGACTGAAGAAATGCAGTTTTACAATATAATGAGGGAGATTTACATGAGACATAAGATGAAGATTTCATGATGATGAAGATTAATTATTCGCACTCAAATGAATTGTTGATTCTAGAAAGTCAATTTTTCAGGAGATATTTTAAAATAAAAGTTTTATAATTTTTTTCTTTTTGCATTACAAACATTTACAGATATCCCCTACTCCACAAGAGATATCTTCTAACAAAGAAAAACAATTATGCAAAATTTACAATGTAGCGACCTCATCATGTGGCATGCAGAATGCCACAGCTGTAGCACCCCTCCCCACTTCTCTATCAAAGGAAAATTAACAGAAATACATTTTCTCTCCCTCTCACCTTCCTCCCTATGAGAAAAAAAGTGAAAAGGAAAGCAAATTCTTTGTAATAAATTTGAAGAGTGAAGCAAAACAAATTCATATGTGTGTATACATACACATATACACACTACACTTGCAGCTGTGTATATGTGTATGAGTGTGTGTAATTCTCTACTCTAAATCTGTCACCTCCTTGTCAAGAGTGGATAGTCCTGCTTTCACCATAGATATCCATATGTTGATCGTGATTCTTAGAGGCTTCGAAGTCTTTTTGTGTTAACAGGGTTGTTGTTATTGCATAAGTTGTTCTCCTTATTCTGCTTTCACCAGTTTAGGAAAGTCTTCAGAATTGTTTCTTTTTAGATAATTTAGATAATATTGATTACAGTCTAAATTGAACTCTGGGTTCCACTCCCTTTATCAGTTCATATAAATCTTTCCATGTCTCTTTGTAATTTCTTCATTTCTTACAATGCAGTAGTATTTCATCACATTCATGTCTTCAATTAATAGGCATACCTTTAGTTTCCACTTTTTCATCACCTCAAAAGAGGTACTACAATTTTTTTTGAACAAACAAGACCCTTTCCTATTTCTGTGATTTTGGAGAGACTTGGCAAATGGTAGTTTGGTCAAAGGGCGTGCTTTTTGTTAACTTCTTGTGTATGATTCCAAATTGATTAGTTATTTTTCAGCCTGCTATAGTTCAAGAGAAGTTTCATCTAGATGCCATAGAATGGAGCATTTGACTTCTCAAGGACTCTTCCAGGGCTATTCATTCTATGAAAAACTATTATGGAAGAAGTACTCTTCGGATTCATTCAATGGGAGTCCAGAGAGTCATGGAAGTTACTCAAGAGAGTAACTTGTGAAAGAAAATTTGTAAAGTTGTAAATATTCAAAAGAATATAGGGTGGGGTCCAGTGGGGCAGGTGCAGCATTGTAGGAATGAATGAATGAAGGAAAAAATATTTATAAGTCCTTTCTATGTGCAATTCAATCATTTAAGCACCAGGAATACAAATGAAAAAGTAAGACAGTGCCTGCCCTCAAGGACTTCACATTCTAATGGGAAAAAGAACACATAAAGGAGAGATCAACTGCAATGCCCATGACAAGTCTGGGTGGTATAAGAGGACTGCAAAAAGGCAGGTGGGAATCTATCTTCTTTAGTGCCATTGCCATCGATGGAACTAGATCCATTTCAGATGTGGAACCTTTTGACAGTGCTAAGAATTTGTTAGAGTTCTCTGTCTGTCAGAAGCAAAGTAACCAATCGTTTCTTACTTTGCCTTAATGATTGGGGTTTTTTTCCTTTTGAAAGGTAGAAGAGCCAATGAGAGATGTTTCTGTTGGGATTCTGAGTCTCACTAAAAAAGAGACCTTATTGATGGTATAGAAGAGATGGCAATATTGCTATGGAAATGACAAGGTCTCAGAATTTTGTGATAAACAGTAGACAGTTGTTTGTCCATCATGTTTGAAGAGGACCATTGACATCACTAAGTGACATCTTGACTCGTGTGAATTGGATTTAAGATTTGAATTTATTGGCAGAATTGTGCAAAGTGCTGCTAGCCTCACTCTCTTCTCCTGAGTCACCAAAGTCCAGGGCAAGACACAAGTCAGGACAACTGATGATGACCTGGAAAGTGTGGATGAATGACCTTGGCTTCTTGGATGTCTGCTTCAGCTGCCTTCAAGGCCATTGAAACAAATTGCCAGGGGAAGTCTTTACATGTTTGGGGTGGACATTCCCCCTAGTTCACCAACAAGTTTGAGGCCTGTTGATCACCCACAGACTGATTTAGTCTGTCTATCATGATGCGGTATATGGGGTGTTCAGGGAGGACTAGCACCTCTGGTGTGAGGCTGTGCTAACTCCACTTCAGGGCTGCTCATTCACCTTTGGTATCCAACTTTTCACCCAACCCACTTTGGTGACTTGTGGCACCAAAAATCTGTAGCATGCACAGCTGTCACACCCCTGATAGATAATAATAATGATTATTATCACTTGTATAAGGCTTTTAAAGTTTAAAAATTGCTTCACATATAATATTGGTGCTATTATTATCTCCATTTTATGAATGAGGAAACTGAGGTCCTTGGTTTAACAGACTTGCTCAGGATCACACAGCTAATAAATGTCTGAGAGTGGATTTGAATTCAGGTCTTCCTTACTTCAGGTCCAGAGCTCTATCCCCACATTATCTACAAGGGAAAGAAAGATACGATCAACTTTATATACTCACTATATTTTGTGAGAGTTGATTTCAAAGAGTTTAGAGAGAGAATAGATGAAATCCCAGGGACTCAAATTCCATAGGGGGTAGTCATAGTTTAGGACACATGGGAAATTCGTAAATATGAAATTCCAAAGTCAAAAGACATACAATCCCAAAGAGAAGGGAAAGGGCAAAGGCCCATATGCACCAACAGGGAAACTCATTGACCAACTTGGATTTCAAAGTCATGGGCAGAAGATGGAAGTAAGGCCAAGTAACAGCACAGAAATATGCAAGTGTACAGAACCCTTTAAAAACAGTGACATGAATGTGGTAAATTAACACACTTTTGTTATGGATCTGGCTGTATATTAGATGCCAAAAGAACCTCAAATAATCTGTGATGTCAAAGAGTTTCTGTTCTACTGGTTGCAAACTAATCTGAAGGTGACAAGGGAAGAGAAAGACAACAAAAACCTTTTAAAGATTACTTTGGGGTAAAGAGAACAAAGGGAGGGAGTGAGCATCTCCACTTTGACTAGATAGGAGGATGGCAATAGGTAATGGCAGATGGAATGTCATCTGTGAGAAAAAGCAGAAAGAAGACTTTGGATTAACCCGAATGGGTGTGAAGTGAAGTAATGTAGAAAAAGGCTGGATAGGTAGGTTGGAGTCAAGTTGTGAAGGGCTTCAAATTCCCAACAGAGGAATTGATGCTTGGCCATAGAGGTAACAAGGAACCCCTCGAGTTCATTGAGCAAGGGAATAATAGAGTGAGATTTGTACAAAGAAAATAACTTTGGCAGCTCTGAGGAGGACAGAGGCTTGAGGTAGGGAGCCCAATGAGGACATGATTGCAGAGGTGGGGGTCCTAACCTGAGGCGGTGACTGCAGGGGTTGAGGAAAGGGGCTAGATATCAGAGAGGTCATGAAGGTAGAATCAACAAGACTTGGTGCCTGGAGGATTGGATATTGGTGAAGAGTGGGGAAGAGCTGAGGACGGTTCTGAGTTTTCAAAACAGACTGGAAGCATTGTGGTACCATTAAAGTCATAGGAAAGTCTGGGAGAGAGCTGGGAAAGATGAGTTCCATTTTGGACACAATGATTTTGAAATGTTTAAAATGTAGGATAGAGAACTGACCTTAGGCCGTTGAGGTCATTTTACTTTTCTGATATCTTAAAGGTGCTGGTGCAGTTCTTGCCCTGTCCATTGGTCTCATTATATGGTCAGCCTTCTTCTAATATAAAATTGATATTCCATGTTTCACTACTTGCTGTTAGGTGGCACAACGGACAGAGTGCTGGGCCTGAACTTAGGAAGGCTCAACTTTCTGAATTCAAATCTGACTGCAGGTACTTACTAGTTGTGTTGCCCTACGCAAGTCACCTGACCCTGTTTGCCTCAATTCTTTATCTGTAAAATGAACTGGAGAAGGAAAAGGCAAATCACTGCAGTGTCTTTGCCAAGAAAGCTCCAAGTGAGGTCACAAAGTGTTGGACAACAGCAACAGAAATTGTTGAAGAGATGAGCTTTTTTTAATTGACCAGTATGGAATCATTGAAAGAGTTGTCAATTTTGCAAATGTCATATAGATCAGGCTTTTCCTTCTAAGTTTTGATCCAAATTCATTTTTTATCTCTAGGGCCTAATGTATAATGGTAAAGGTAACCATCGTGCAAATCTTAAAGTGCTACCTAATTGTGTTTTGGTGTTCCTGTTTTAGAGGCACTGAAATCTACTGGATAAAGAGTTGGTCTTAGGGTCAGGATGGGCTGGGTTCAAGTTCTGCTTCTGATCAATATTGGCTTGTGATCCTGGGCAAGTCACTCACCCTCAAAATGCCCAAAGAAAATCTCTAAGACAATTAGAGATAATTAGATAATTAGAGATAATTGCAGGGAAATTACTCATCGGTATGAATGAAGGGACTTTCTATATTGGAAGTCTCGTATACCAATTAAATCAGAAATCTGGACCAAAACAAAGGATATTTTTATGGTTATTAATTTGATAGACTTCCCAGTTGCAGTTCATAGTCTGAGCAATAAGTGCTTTTCATATACTTTAATTTTCCTACATGGCTGATCAAAATCATGTGAAGGTGGATGATTGTAGACCTGAGAGTTCACCTGACCAAAATGGCTTTCTGGCTCCCCATCTCTATATTTATTTTTCATTCCAGAGAGCCAGCTCCCCACTCTGGTTCCTATGAACTGCCAGCTTAATGTAAACTTTGGCTGCATGCTAGTGTGTTGGCCAGCCCACTCAGGTCTATGTATCTTTCATGTAATATGCTATGGCTTTTAAGACTTGTGTACCAAACATAGAGAAATAATCACATTTTACCAGGAGCCACTTAATATTTAAATTTAATTTTCTTTTCAACACTTCCATGTCATGCGTTTAATGGCTGTCATTATTGCACCATTTTTATGTCAGGATATTTTTTCTAGGGGGTCAGATTTTTAGAGGATCTTGAAAAAATGTACATATGCATATATATTTATTTAAATGGCTATTTATACTACTAACTCCTCAGGAATCTCTAGTTAGAAATCAATACTCCCTAGCAACTGTGTTACTATTGTGGTCAGGTGTTCTATTTCTCCTTGGTACTTTGGAGAAAGAGAACATTTTAGACTTTGAATCAGGAGACATCTTTGTTTGGATCTTGCCTCTGATGCTTAGTTGTTGTATAACTATGGCAATTCATTCTCTGAGCCTCAGTTTCCTCATATGTCAAATAGGAATAGTGACATCTAAAGACTTGTATCCCAGGCTTGTTGTGAGGGCACTCAAATGAAAAGAACATTTCCAAAGTATTTTGCAAACCTCAGTTATTATTACTGTGAGCTATTTTTAAAATGAACCTATTCAAATAAATTAATCTGTCATCTACTTGTGTCTGAATCATTTTAGGGAAATTTTCCTTATTAACAAACATAGGGAAGATTTTTTACCTGATAGAATACAATGAAAATTTGGACGTATTCTCTCTGTCATTTGACTGGAAATGTTGGATTCACCTTCTCTCTGTTTCTTCTCCGACCTTCTTCAGAAAAGGCACCAAAAAAATAACGGAGGTATTTTATGTGGAACTAATTAATTAATTCATTAATGACACTGTTTAAGCCTCTGCTATGTGCCAGACACTACTGGGGCTAGGGATATAAAGACAACAATGAAACAGTCCTTGATCTCAAAGAACTTAAAAGTTTCTGCTGATTAATGATATTACTGATGAGAATCTGCCACTAAAGTCCTCTGATGCCTCAGAGGTGGAGGGGACTCATCATCTCGTAGGAATAAGAGCACTTATCTTCTACCTCAACAAAGTGGATGTAAGAATTAATTTAAATACAAACCAAAAAACAACAGCACTGCTTCTTTGGTGTAAATCCTGAAAGGGATTTCCGGTCATTACTGTCGTAATGGTTAGTACCTGTCATCAGAGGATCCACAGAGCTGAGTTCACATAGGCTTGTTACCAGGTTGACTACAACTTTTTGAACCACAGGGTCTTCTCAAAGATTTTCTCCCAGGTTGTGAAAGGATTGCAATAGGCATGAATGGAGGGAGTGCTTATACCAAATGAAGCCACTGATGGCTATTGTACTATAAATTCTATATGGATGGTTATTATTGCTCTATGGAAATCAAGGTCAAGGGACTGAGAACGATTTGCTGTGTATAGTGAAGGTGGTGGTGCTTAAACAGTCACTTAAGGGAATGTGTTATATTAGTGAGCAGTCAAGGAGAATCTGAAAAGAAAATTACATGTGAAACATTGGAAATAGAAAAAAATCCAATGTTTGCCACATAAAGGTGTGTGAGAAGTGTTGATTTAATTGTACTGTCATCCCCCTTTGGGGAAAAAACCCCATAATAATAATATCTTAATATCTTAAAGGAAGATGACACAGAATTCAGGACATGGAGGTGGGGGGGGGAGGGAGTGAGGAACCAAAGAGCCGTGTTCCAAACGCAACATGGATGTGAAGAATGAAACAATGACGAGACATTTCTGAAGCCCCATTGTGGGGATGTGCTTTAGACCAAGGATTATTAAATGCTCACAAAATTCCTAACATGTCAAAGGATAGCTTATCCATTATTTGTAGAAGATATCGTTATTCCTTACTCATCTTTGGTCACATGACTTATCTGTTCAAAACTCTTCCTTGGTTCCTAGTTGCTTAGTGTATAACATTCAAAATATGCAAGGGCTTGCTGTCAAGGCCCTCCACAATCTGGCACCTCCAATCTGCATACACACATGTATATATGTATATACACATATACACAATACATATATGCATACACGTACATATGTATATATACACCCACTTTGCCTTCCATGTACTCTGTACTGTAAACAAACTAGATTATCCATGGTCTTATATACATGCACCAAGCTTTCCCCCTTGTCTATGACTTTACTCATTCTCTCACTGTTCACTTTTCCTGATATCTTCTTAAAGACCTATTCTTATCTCTGTCTAATTTTTATGTGGGCAGCCAGGTGGTACAGTGGATAGAGCACCAATTCAGGAATCAGGAGGACCTGAGTTCAAATCTCATCTCAGACACTTGACACTCACTAGCTGTGTGACCTTGGGCAAGTCACTTAACCCCAATTGCCTCATCCTGGGTCATCTCCAGTCATCCTGATGAATATCTGGTCACTGGATTCAGATGGCCCTGGAGGAGGAATGAAGCTGGTGACCTGCACAGCCCTCCCTCATTCAAAACAAAGTCAAGTGTAAGTCATGTCATTATTTCTCTGATGGCATGGTCTTCGGCAACAAAAGATGAACACATACAATTTTTAAGTATCCTTAAATTCCAGCTCAAAGAGTGTCTCCTCCATGAAGCTTTCTCTCATTTCCTACCATACATAGGTCTCTTCCCTTGGACCTCACAGAATAGTTTGCTTACACCTTTCCAGTATACTTATGTATCATATTGTATTTTGCTTCTTTGTGTATGTGTCCCAATCCCTCTACTAGTCAGTCTACAAGTTCCATGAGAGCAGAGGTTGTGCTCCAGCTAGATAGAACAGTGGATAGATTGCTGGGTCCAGAATAAGAAAACCTAATTATAGAGATTTGAGATGTGTGGCTTAATATCCTTTTATAATGGGTCTATTGGAGAGCAGAGCTAAAGATTCAGCTACTTAGTAGAGCTTACTTTGTCCTCTCAGGCCCAAATCTTATGTGTTATGATATTTGTAGGGACATGATTTGACTCCTCCTGCATCCTAATCTGGGCAAAGACAATTCATTATGATAGGCTCTATTCTGGTTTTCTGTTCTATTCCAGTTTCATTAAAAACTACAGTAGTAGCTCTGGCCTTGAGCATAATAGGAAAGGTAGCCACCTGGAGTGTGTGTTTTGAGCGGCTGGGTAAATTCCTTCTGTGCTAAAGTGTCTTTTCGTCTCTGACCCATACCCAGCCTATGGCACAGCCTAAAACTCCATGAGAGATTCAAGTCTTTATGTTTAGGTCCTGTGGAATCTCCTGTTAACATGCAAATCACTTAGAAGGGTGACACATTCAATCAGTGTTAGTCATTAGTGCTTTAGCTTGAATTAGTTTTTCAGATGTCTTTGCATCTAGGGAGTGGTGTCTTTTGGGAATGTGATAAGAGACAAACAGCAAAAGTGAAATGGAAATCCCATTGAAATAGAGAGGTATCGGGTGTCCAGCTCTCACTGACTCACTATCTGTGGTCTCAGGGAAGTCACTTCACTTCTCTGAGACTTAGTGCCTGCTTCTGCAAAGAGATCATATTGGATCAGATAGGTTCTAATGTTCTATGACTCTGTAATCCTATGAAAGCAAATCAATTCAATATGCTTATTAAGAATTTGGGGCAGGTACATGATGCAATGGATAGAGTGCTGGGCCTAGAGTCAGGATGGTTCATCTTCCTGACTTCAAATCTAGCCTCAGATACTTTCTGGCTGTGTGACTTGGGCAAGTCACTTAACACTCTTTGCTTCGGTTTCCTCGCTTGTAAAATGAACTGGAGAAGTAAATGGCAAAACCACTCTGATATCTTTGCCAATAAAACCCCCAAAGGGGTTGAATGTGATTAAACATATAACTATACAACAATAACACTGAATTTTTACTAGGCTCAAACCAATATATTATCCACTCAACTGACTTCCTCAACGTGTCCATGTGCTTCAACTAGTTCTCACCTGCTGTGATCTCAAGGGCCTTGGTTGTCTTTCTCTGGGCACTCTGTAGATGATTAATGTCCCATTTGGCTCCCTCACTCCCTTTTAGTCAACTGCATCTACCTTGCCTTTTACCCTCTAGTCATTCTCCTTCCTCTTCACTTGGAGGCCTGTCATCTTCTGGTAGGTTTTCCTCCCCATCATTCTGGAGCAGGACTCTCACTTTTAGCTGTAGTTTTCTTGGTGAGCAAAATCTGACATTCGTCTCTCAACCAAATCAGCATCCAAGCAGGGCTTGTTTCTGTAGTGGGCATATTTCTTTAGCCTTCTCCTTTGTCTATAAATTAGGGCATGACTCAGAACACACCAGATTCTGTTATAGCTAAGTAAGCTGAGAAATTCAGTCTACACATTCAGTTAAAAAAGATGCCTGCCCATTCTCAGGATCAGTCATAGGACTTGGCCTCTCTCTTCAGCTCCCTACACCCCCTTTTAGCCATCTCCAGGACATTCACATGTAGATCTCCCTCTAACACCTTCACTCAGTGTGTATCTCAATTCAAACTTAGGATGCTTGGCATTAACCTTACTTGCCCTTTTCACAACACAGTTTCTATCAATGGTGCCAGCCTTCACCTGGCCGACCCAGGCCCTGGGTGTTATGTTGACTTTTTCCCGTCTATCACATTTCATGTCTAATTAACAAGTGATCTCAATTCTCCATCCACACTGTGCCTTACGTTTATCTCCCCTCTTCCCAACTTTAACTTACTCTACCACCTTCTCAATTTAATTGTTCAGTGGTTGTTTATTAAGCACCTACTATGGGTAAGGCACCATACTAAACTCTGGGGATAAAAAGACAAAATTACAATACTCATTATGATAATGAGAAGCAGGAAGGTAAAGGGGCTTGAAGCTGGCCTTGGCATCAAGATGACATGGGTTCACGTCCCTCTTCTGGTATACTAACTGTGTGACCTTGGGCAAGTCTCTTAATTTCTCAGTGTCTCTTACAGATCCCTAGGAATATTAATTGCAGAGGAGGTGCTGATCTCCATTAACAGAGGAAGTTCCTCAAGGGGAGCTCCTTAGTCCAATGAAATAGCAAGTCCTATCAGAAAAATAAGTAATGCTAGTAGGTCCTGTTTACATAGTGCTTTAAAGTTAGTCCATCACTTTAACATTTATTATTTTTTTTGGTCCCCCAGAGCCTGCATTTATACCCTTTGGATTATGGCAATAGCCTCCTAACAGGTTGTCTTTTCTTTATATTCTGCACTTTCCAATCCATCCTAATGGATGCCAGGCTAATTTTTATGCATGAGTCAGCTCAGGTCACATGTCTGCTGAAAATTCTTCAATGATTCTGTGTTGATAATCAAGTAAAGTATGAATAATATAGTTTGGAACTCAAGACTTTCCAAAATCTTCCCAGCATTGTCAGCCTACTCACCTCCTCCTACTATGTACTTCAGCCAAACTAGGATATTTGCCATCCCTCATAGCTCTTGCATTTGCCCATCTACCATTTCTTTTCTCATGATGTTGCCATCACCTGAAATTCTCAAAACCCGTCTCTGGATTTTCTAACCTTCAAAGCTTAACTGAGATACCTCATCCTCCAAGAAACCTTAGTTCCAACTAGTAGGTAAGGACCTTTACCTCTTGGTATAGATCTCATATTGCATATATTTTGAATCTCCTTCAAGTTGTGCCATTATTTGTGTATGTCTCATATCTCCCTTTAGAGTGTGCATATTGTATGCCAGACACTGAGCTAAGTTCTGTGGACAAAAATTCAAGAATGAGACAGTCCTTGCTTTCAAGGAGTTTAGATTCTCCTTGACCTTCTTTGTACCTAGCTGCGTTCTGAACAGAGTGGGTGCTTTACAGCTGCTTTAATAAAATCCAGTGGTTCAACTGGTTGTAATAGAAAGGATTTGAAATTGAGGGGCCTGGATTCAAATCCAAGTTTTGCTACTGACTAGTTGCACAACCAAAGGCAAGTTACATAACTTCTGTAAGCCTCTATTTCTTCATCTATAACTGCATCAGTAGTTGACTACTTACAATATAATACAATACTTACAACATGAGTTGTCATGAGGAAAGCACTGTGTAAATGTCAATGGCCCCAATAACTTTGAGTTCTTATTACACGCAGATCATTTATGTACAAAAAACATTCATCATGACAAAAGGGCTTTGTCTCGTGAGTGTGGATTTGCTTATATCATTTCTGAGTCATTTGCTTTCCTTTTTTTACTGGTTAAACACTGGAATGTCTCTCCTATAATCCCTTAAGCCTTTCCTGATCAGTGCATGGCATGGTTCTTTTCCTCTGCTAACTCTTCCATTCCGTTCCATTCTGTTCGTCCCACAGATTAGATATTTACACTCAGGCTTAATTACTGGCTACATTTCTATTTTGAATTGCATTTGCTATCTCCTGACTCCTTTACTGTTATGATCCCTTCTGTCTTTGTCTTGGGTGGCATTGTGCCTCATAATTGGCTTTCACTTGGAGGGCAATCTGCAAATTTGGAGATTCATTTTCACTATGTAAACTCTCAATGCACACAGGTTGCTCTTATGTTCCACTTAAATCCTAGGGGGAAGAGTGTCTGTGTGTGTCGTCTACTCTGAATCCATTTTCAACCCTTTGTCTCTTTCTTAAGGCGTTTTTCTAAACGTGTGCCTGGTGCGTGCGAAGTTTGTAAAGGCGATAAAATTAGAAATACATAATTATGAATATGATGAAAAAAGGTTTTGACAACTTTTTGTTGCATTTAATTCTAGTTACACTCTCTTCATTCAGAATAATAAGCATAATGTTACTTATTATGCAAATGAGGTGGTGAGGCAGATGTTTTCATACTGGTGCATTCACTAGGGATTAATACGTACATATGCTGAACAGGAGACGCTGGGCAAGCAACCCGGGTTAGCGACAGTGCAGGATGATGGCTCTTCAGCTGCCATGAAAACTCATGATGAAGTAAGGAATCTTCTCAAGATCCCTTCCGTTACTAAGAGCCTTCTTCAGAAGGGCATCAGACAGCTTTCTGAAGCTTTGCTGATTATAGATAGATCCAAAGGGAGAAGGTTGCAGAATCAAAGAATTTCACAGCTTTCAGGGACCTCAGTGGCCATTAAGTCAAACACTAGGCCAAAAAGATTCCCATGTACAGCATAACCCACAAGTGACCATGTGGTTTTTGCTCAAAGAATCTCCAAAGAAGAGCTCATTGTCTTCAAAGATTTTCCCCTTCCACTTTTTGATAGTTCTTGTTGTTAAGATAGTTGTCAGAAAGGTTTTCCTTATGATAAAAGGCTAAAGACTTGGTTGTCATGTTCCAGGGCTGTCTGAGTTTCACAGCTCTTTTTCACATTGGACTTTTCCATAGTCCTTCACTTGCTGTATCTGTTAAACAATAGCAAACCAGAGACACATGAAAACTTGTGAGCCACAACCTTCTGACGTAGCAGCCCTCTCTCTTATTGGCCCCCTGTTTTATATGACAGATATAAGCAGTCAACTCTGTTTATAAACTGTCTATAGGAGATGGTGGATAGGTGGATTCCAAAGCCACCTGTCTTACTTATTTCACAGCCAGGTCCTACCTGGTCTTTGATAAAGAAAACAATACTTGTTTTCCCATCAGAAGACAGGAACATAATAAAATTGGGAGGTGGCTTTTGAGAGCTGTTCTACTATTTGTAGCATAGAAGTAGAATTTCAAAGTACTGTGAAAATAGCTGATGAAGAGAGGGACTGATTGAACCGGCACTTCCATTAGAGTATCTGAGAGTTTGGGGTAATATAAAGAGGCAGAGCCTATACTTGATTCAGTGACTGCAGAGACTGGTTATTATTTGGTAGTATAGCAGTGGTAGATGTTTTTGAGAGATAAATGCTGAGAAGGAATGGCAAGGGTAACATGGCCCAGCTGTGCCCATTGGTGGTTATTCATACGATTATTTTAAATAACTAGCATATCTGTTGTTCAGTCATGTCTGACTCTTCATGACTCCATCTAGAATTTTCTAGCCAGAGATACTGGACTGGCTTGCCATTTCCTTCTCCGGGTCATTTTACACATAAGGAAGCTGGGACAAACAGGGTTAAATGATTTTCTCAGGGTCATACAGCTGACAAGTGTCTGAGGCTGGATTTGAACTCAGGAGGAAGAATCTTCCTGACTCCAGACCGGTTACTCTGTGCCTGAGGTCACCACCCAGCTGTCCAGCTAGCACATCGCATGTAACAATACCCAGTATTCACCTCATGGATCAAGGTTTTCCAAGTGCTTGACCTACATTATCTTGTCTGACCCTCATGCCCTGAGAGGTAAGTGCTACTGTTGTTATTATTCCCATTTACAGTGGAGGAAACTGAGCCAGATGGAAGTGAAGTGACTTGTCCAGAGTTACACAGCTAGCAAGTATCATGGGCAGATCTTCTGCATCCAACAAATGACACACTCACTGTGCCTTTTATTGCCACCCTGATTGAGTTGGTATAAGCTTTAACTTTAACTCCTTTATTGTATAGTTGAGGAAACTGAAGGTCCAAAGAAAGGGGTTAAATGTCTTGCCCAAATTATACAGATAATAAGTAGAAGAGTCAGGATTTGAACTCAGGTCCTTGGACCACCCCTAGTCCAACTCTCCTGCCTGATGCTTTTCAAATCTCCCTTTGTGCTATCATCATGTGGGCTTATATCATTTAATACCATTCTTACTTAATGTGCTGGAGGATCCGTGAGCATCATTGACAGGTTGATTTCAGTGGTCCCTTCCCACTGTAAATCCTCCAAGTATGTAATGGAGACTATGAGATGATAAAGCTGTGTGGTCAGGTTCAGCCTGTTGCTGCTTATCTGAGTTATTCCAACTGAGATTGCTCCTGTCTCTTCTCCCTAGGGCAGGACACTTGGTCTAATAAACATATATGATAACTAGGGAGAAAAATAGGTAGATAATAAAACCTTATTGATTTGGATTTTACGTATTTAATTGTATGATATTTGGGGGCAAGGATGAAGTCTGTGCAGTATTAGTAAAAAAGGATTTTCCTAACAAATTAATAGTACAAAATGCAGGGAAATATTTAAATGATTAAAAACAATAAATTGTTTTTAGGCATGTAAATATTTTTGAAAACATTTATGTACAAACATTTCATATTCTGAACACAGATCATTCATTTCCATTTATTAAAACGGGTTCCCTAAGGACATCTATAAAACAGCTCTTTATAAGCATGTGTCCCTGAATATATGCATCTTTAATATTTCAATGAATCTGTGATCTTATCCAGGTGGGTATTCCCTCATTGGTATAGATCATAACCCATTCATGCCATATCAACTTATGTGGCTCTTGCTTTTGATCTCCTATAACTGTTTCCACAAGGGTTCCAGTGCAGTGTTCAGGCTCTCCAGCTAGTCTCCTTTATTCTCACTCTATAACCAGCTCACCTCCTTTTCCAATCATATATTTTCTAAATGACATCCCTTAAATCACTTGTGCAAAGGTCATCATTGAAAAAATGCAACACGTATTTGTGCCTGTCATGTATCTGTATCTATCATGTATCATGTATCTGTGCTGCTTTTGGGGTCACACATAACTGAGTCTTTAGAGATTGTGAATGTCCCAAAAGTATCTTGGTATCACCCTTTTTTTGTTCTCTCCAAACCCTCCTCTTTTCCTCAGTCAGTCAGCAAGCATTTACTAAGTGCTTACTTTTGGCCAGAGAAGCAGCTGGTGGTTCAGTGGACACAGCACTGGGCCTGGAGTTAGAAAGACCTGAGTTCAAATCCAATCTCAGACTCTTCCTAGCTCTTTAATCCTGGGCAAGTCACTTCACCTCCATTCACCTGACAAAATGGATCCACTGGAAAAGGAAATGGCAAATCATTCCAATATCTTTGCCAAGAAAATCTCAAATGGGGTCATGAGGAGTTGGACCCAACTGGAATGACTATATAGCAACAATATATGGCTTGGCATTGTTCCAAGAGCCTCAGAGACAAAGAAAGGCAAAAGTGTCTTACATGACCTCAAGGAGCTCACATTTTAAATGAGAACACAACTTTCAATTCTCTATGCAAAAATTATATGTCTATATCTATCTTTCTAGTTATGTATATTCATATATACATACATGTGTGTTTATATTTGCACATATACACATACATACATACACACATTATATATATGAAATGGAATGTAACTGTAGTATTAGTAGTGACAGTGTTCAGGAAAGACTTTTTGTAAAAGGGGTGTTTAAGCTAAATCTTAAAAGAAGTCAAAAAATACAAGAGGCTAAGTGAGGAGAGAGGGAGGGTAATCCAGGCCTGGGGAAGCCACTGAAAAGGTAAGAGAGGTAGAATATCCAATATGAGGAGCAGCGGAGAGGCCAGTGGAGTCGGCTTGTAGGGTGTGTAGAGGGGAGTAGAATGTGAAAGACTGGAAAAGTAGGAAGAGGCTAGAATGTGAGGGGCTTTGAATGCCAAGCAGAGAATTGTATGTTTGATTCTGTAGATGACAGGAAACCATTGAATCTTACTGAAAGACATAACACTTGTATTTTAGGAGAAAACTGCTTTGGCAGCTGAATGGAGGGTAAATCAGAGTGGGAAGGGGTGAGTGAAAGAGTTTAGCCAGAAGACTGTTGGAAGAGTCCAGAGGAGAAGTAATGAGGGCCTGTGGGGCTATATGAATAGAACGAAGGAGATGTCTAAGAGAGATGCTAAGAAATAATTCTCCTATTTCTGTGCAAGATCCCACCATGCTTCCAGTAACCCAACTTCACAACCTCGAGGTCATCCTCACCCCTTCAGCTGCCATACCTAACCCTCACAATTCCCTAAACTATACCCAATCCATTGCTACATCATTTCAATTATATCTTCACAACATGTCTCCCTTCTTTTCATACAGTCACCATTCAGCGGCTTTTGCTTGAACTACTTAAATAACATTTCAGGTGTACTTTCTGTGTACAGTCTTCTCTATTATCCACACAAATGCCAAACTGATATTCCTAAAGCACAGGTCTGGTCACATTACTGCCTCACTCAAGAAACTTCAATGACTTCCTCTAGCTTCTAGGATCAAATACAAACTTCACAATCTTACCCCAGCTTCAGGCTTATTCCAGTCTGGGAAAGTTGCCCTATTTGATGTTGTTTATGCCCAATATTCTATATGCCCCCTCTCTTTGTCTTTGCATGGACTGTGCCCCCTAGGCCTGGAATGCATTCCAACCTTACCTCTGCCCCACAGAGCACCAACTTCCTTTAAAGTTTAGTTCAGGTGTCACTTCTTACATGAAGCATTTCC
This sequence comes from Bettongia penicillata ogilbyi, assembly GCA_023548195.1. NCBI lineage: Eukaryota > Metazoa > Chordata > Mammalia > Diprotodontia > Potoroidae > Bettongia > Bettongia penicillata. Next base: position 2,959,586 of record JAJHZJ010000167.1, on the reverse strand, counting down.
TGATGCCTCCTAGAAAATGATTTTCTTTTGAGAGAGTGTCATTTTTGTCTTTGTATACTCAGTGACAGGCACAGAGTGGGTATGTAATAAATTCTTGTTGAATAAATGAATGAATTGTGGTATTTCAAGATTTATAAACGTATGATATCATTGAGAAAATATTTTTTAAAAAGATTTTTCAAAGATGTGATAAAATGTTTTTTTGGGGGGGTATGTGTATGTGTATGTGCATATGTGCTTGTGTGCATGTTTGTGTATATGTGTATATATGTGTGGAGTAGCCTAATACCAGAAAGTTCTGCCCAGCTTCCCAAATGTGAGGCAGTTCTCTCTCTTTGTTCCATCAGTTCTGGGCCTGATGAATTGTTCATTTGTAGTCCTCAATGGGGCTTGTCATTCCACTGTTTCTCATAATCTGGACAATGGGTATCTATTAATAATTTCATTTTCTCCCATGTGGATCATGAGGCTGATCTTCTCTGAGTAACCATGGATCTCAGTTAGGAGACTTTATAGTATTCTCAGGCTTTGATGCAGTCAGTACAATGTCACTGATGGGAGTGTCTGGAAAACTTCACCAAAGGAGAGGGTATCCTTCTACTGGGGAAAAAAACGAACAAAAAGCCCCTCTCCCAACAAAAGGCATTTGTATTTCTTGAAAAATTCAGTATATAATTCAGTCATTTCTTCATAAAAATAATTCAGTACATAATTCACTCATCATTTCAGTAATTGGATTGGAAAAATCTCCATGTATTCCAAAATAAAGAATCATAAAATTTCAGAATTGGAAGGGTCCTCAGCAGTCATCCAGTGCAGCGCATGAATCAAAGCATCATCCACCATTACATCCCCAATGAGAAAGCATATTAAAAACCTTCTTTGTAGTTCAACTGAAAACATTAAGAAATAATATTTCTCTGGTCTAAAAACCCTTTGCAGACTTTTCCCTACTTGGAAATGTGCAAAAAGCAAAGAAAAAAGGCCAAGATCCCAGAAAATGGATCAAGCGGAGAAACCAAATTTAATTCCTGTCTAGTTAAGATCGTCTCCTCTCCCTTGTGAAGTGATTGGTGCCATGACCTGCTTAAAAGGAGTGACTTCTTTTCATCCAAAGATTCCATTCACAGGAAGGAAGTCTTTTTAATCCATAAAGGGAATAGATGAAGAAGAAATTCAGTATTTGAGTAATTTTTGGTAGATTAGATGACTTTTGTTCTAAAATGTTAACCCCCAAATGCATCCAAACATATCATTATGACCTTTTCCTTGTTCAAGATTCCTATAAACATTTCTCAAGCCATTTTGGAATGGAAATATGTTCAAGGGAATGGAGGAGTGGAGTGGGGAGAGGTTTTGCCATTTAGGATATTTTTTATAACTACAAATAATTGGATATCAGGATAATAGAAAATTAAATAAAATTGTTTCCAGCAGACTATTGTATGAAATGCAGAGGACAGTATTAATGTTTTTCTTAGACACAAAAAAGATCATTCAACTTATTCCTGAAGATTTTCAAGGAGGGGGAGTCATTACCTCTGGAGGGAACCCATTCTGTCTTCATACAGACTCTAATTTCCAGAAAGTTCTTGCTGATATCAAGCCCAAATTGACCTCTTTGCAACTTAGACCTATCACTCTTGCTTTTGTACTCTGGGCCCAAACAGATCAAATCTAATCCACCTTCCACTTGACAATGCCTCAAATACTTGAAGATACCTATCATGTTCCCTTACCTGGTTAAGCATTATTGTCATCATTACCAGCATCATCACCATCATCATCCACATCATTGTCATCATCAGACTTATTTTAATAGGGGGAAGAGGAGAAGACTGCATAAAAGGAGATTGAAAACAGGAACTTGGGGAATGATTTGGAAGTGATTGGGAAGTGATGTGGAGGTCTAGCTCTGGGTAAGATAAAATGAAAATTCACCAATCATAGCCCAGAAACCTAAGAGGGGAGTCAAAGTGGTTCTAGGAGGTAGGAGCTGAGGAGGAAGGCTGGAGTGGAAGTCCTGTGGTCTGCAATTGTTCAGGAAATTACCCAAAGGCTAGAAGTGAAAGCAATAGTAAAGATGTAGGCTCACCAGGCAAGTACAGTGGTCCTGAAAGCTCCTTCTTCAGTCATTCAGTCAATACACATTGGCCATGCACTTACTATGTGCTTATTAGGTACTATTAGTACTAGGCACATAGTAGTACTAAGTGCTAGGGATACAAAAAGAGTCAAAAAGCTATCCCTGCTCTCAGAGACCTTACAGTCTAACAGATGGAGATAACACACAAATAAATATGTACATACAAATTATACATAGGATAAATAGTAAATGATTAAAAGAGGGAAGGCACTAGAATTAAGAAAAGTTCAGAAAGACTTCCTATAGAAGATAAAATTTTAGTTGGGACTTGAAAGAGGAAATCAAGGAGATCTCTAGTCAAAACAGAAATGGGAGAGTGTTCCAGGGATGGGGAACAGCCAAAAAACGTGCCTGGAGTTAAGAGGTGGATTGTGCTGTTCACGATACATCACGGAGGTCAGTGTTACTGGTTCCAAAGAATGTGTGATGTGGAATCATGTATAAGAGGACTAGAAAGAAGGAGGTCTTGCTAGATTGTAACTGACTTTAAAAGCCAAATTAGAGGATTTTTATCTTTAATCCTGGAGGTATTGGGAGGCTCTAGAGCTTATTGAGTACCAGTGTGATATGGCCAGACTTACACTTTAGGAATATTACTTTGATGGCTGAATGGAGTATGGATTGGGAGAGATAGCAGCAGGCTATTATAATAATTCAGGTGTGAAGTGATAAGGTCTTATGCCAGAGCATTAGCAGCATCAGACAATGATCGGTGGTGGGGATTTGAGAGATATTGCTAAGATGAAATTGACAAGCCTTGGCAACAGATTGGATATGTGAGGGGTAGTGTGGGGTCAAGGATGAAGCTTAAGTTGTGAGCCTTGGGAATTGGAAATTGGTGCCCTCTACAGTTATAGGAAAGTTTGAAAGATAGGAGAGTTTAGGGGGAGAAATAGTGAATTAAGTCTTGGACATAGTAAATTTAAGATGTCTACTTGACATTTAGTTTGAGATGGCTGAAAGGCATTTGCATATGCAAGACTAGAGGTAAACAGAGAGGTTAGGAATAGATAAGTAGGCTTGAGAATCATCAGCATAGAGACGATAATTACTATTGAGCTGATGAGGTCACCAAGTAAAGTATTTTGAGGGAGAAGAGACGAAGGCCTAGGACAGAGTCCTGTGTGCACCTGTGATTAGAGGGTGTGACCTGGATGAGAATCCAGCAAAGAAGACAGAGAAGGAGCAGTTTAATAGGAGAACCAGAAGAGAAGCAAGTATGAAGAAAGAGAATGATCAGTAGTGTCAAAGGAAGCATTGAGGTTGAGAGGAATGAGAACTGAGATAAAGCCATTGTATTTGGCAACTTTGGAGAGAACAGTTTCAGTGCAATGATAAGGTCAGAAATCATATTTTAAAGGATTAAGAGGAGAGTAAGAGAGAGACATCTATTGTAAATGGCCTTCTCAAGGAGTTTAGCCACAAAGGGCAGAAGAGATATAGGATGATAGCAGGAATGGAAAGATCAAATCAGAATTTTTTTGAGAACGGGTGAGACATGGCCATGTATGTAGGCCATGGCAAAGGAACCAGTAGACAAGGAGAAATTGATGACAAGTGATAATGTAGGGGAGACAGAGAGGGCAGTAGGAGATGGGTAGAATGAGATCATTTGTGCCGCAGAGGTAAGGAGTAAGGTCCACCTCTTGACTGAGATAGGGATGGAATAGTATGAAGGAATGGATGGTAGCAGAAAGCTTCTAAGTGATAAGGAGATGAAGAAAGGAAAAAAAAAAAACACTAATGCATCCAAAATTAGAAGGAAAACAGGAAACTGGGAAAAAATTTACTGGTGGTTTCTCTAATGAAGAACTAATTTCTGAAATATATATGGAACTGAGTCAAATTTATAAAAATAAGAAATATTCCCCAATTGATAAATGATGTAAAGATGTAAAAGATACTACAACTAGGCAGTTTTTAGAAGAAGAAATCAAAACTATCAATAGTCATATGAAAAAATGCTATAAATCACTAATAATTAGAGAAATGCAAATTAAAATAACTTGGAGATGTCAGATTGGATCACAAGACAGAGAAAGAAAATGATAAATTCTGAGGGGGATGTGGAAAAATAGGTACTTTAATGCACTGTTGGTGGAGTTTTGAATTGATCCAACAATTTTGGAGAACAATTTGGAACTTTCTCCAAAGGGATATAAAACTGTGCATACCCTTGGCCATAGAAATGACACCACTAGGTTTATACTCAAAGATATCAAAGAAAAAGGAAATGTACCTATATGCACAAAAATGTTTATAGCAACTTTTTTGTGCTGTCAGAAATTGGGAATTGAGGAGATGGCCATCAAGTGGGACATAGCTGAACAAGTTGTGGTATATAATTGTGATGGAGTACTATTGACTGTAGAAAATGACAAAACGGATACTTTCAGAAAACCATACAAAGACCTGGAAATGAATTGATGCAAAATGAAATGAGCAGAACCGGGAGAATGTTGTACATAGTAACTTTAATACTGTAACAGTGATCAACTGTGAAAGACTTAGGTACACTGATCAATACAATGATCCCTGATAATTTCAAAAGATTCATGACAAAAAATGCTATTCACTTCCACAGACAGAACTGATGAACTCTGAGTCGAGGCTAAATCATATTTTCTTCTAATTTATTTTTCTGGGTTTTTTGGCAACACAGATGATACATAAATATGTTTTGCATGCCTTCAAATATATAATGGGCATCATATTGCTTGTCTTCTCAATGAGTAGGGGAGTAGCTAAAGGAAGGGAAAGATTTGGAATTTAAATAAAAAATGAATTTTAAAATGATTATATTCTATCAATAGAAAGAAAAAGAAAGAAGAGGAAACTCACAGTAAATGACTTCAAAGAAACAGGATAAATTCAGGGGAAAAAAATCCATCTTTGGAGGGCTTTGGAATTAAGAGGTGTCAGGGGAGGCATTTTGACTGGTACTCTAAGGAAGCTGGGAGGTGGTAGAGATTTGGAGGGAGAAAATTTTAGGCATTGGGGACAAACAGTGAAAATTCCTAGAGTCAGAAAATTAAATGTCTTGTCTGAGGAACTACAAGGAGACCACTATCACTGGATTGAAAAGAACATGGGGTAAAAGGTATAAGAATATGGAAAGGGAGGTCAGGTTATATAGGTCTTTCAATGCCAGAGAATTCCATATTTGACCCTGATATCTTGATGTGATAGGGAGCCATTGAAATTCATTAAACACCTAGGTGATATGGTCAGACCCAAACACATTGAATTTAAGATTTCTATGAGGCATCATAGAAGAGTGGAGATGCAAAACTGGAGATTAACAGAGAGTTTTAGAGCTGGATAGACAGATCTGTGAAGCATTACCATAAGGATGATAATTGATTCTGCAGGTGAGATTATCAAGTAAAATAGTGTAGAAGAAGAAGAGGGTCCAGGACAGAACCTTCTGGGACTCTTTCAATTAGTGGATACAGTCTGGATGAAGATCCAGCACAGGTTATGAGAAGAAGCAGTCAGGTGGGAGGAGGGAGTGAATTTCTGAACCTCAAGATAAGCGAGTATCAAGGAGACAAGGTTGATTGGTAGTGTCAAAGGCTTGGCCTTTTAATCCTGGGAGCTGTGCCTCTCTTTTAAGATTCCATGGGCATTTTGGCTGCTATATCACACTTCTGACTTATGGAACTAGCTATTCATTGAAGCCCACAAGTCTTTTTAAAAAATATATATATCATTTATTTTTCAGTTTTCAACATTCATTTTCACAAGAATATGAATTCCAAATTTTCTCCCCATCTCTCCCCACCTCCCACCCCAGGACAGTATGTACCCCATTCACCCCCTCATCCAGTCTGTCCTCCCTTCTATCACCTCCCTCACTTTCTTCCATCCCCTTCCCCTCTATTTTCCTATAGGGTAAAATAAATTTCTATACCTCATTGCCTGTACATCTTATTTCCCAGTTGCTTGCAAAAACAATTTTTAACATTCATTTTTAAAGCTTTGGGTTCCATATTCTCTCCCTCCCTTCCTCTCTCCCCATCCACCCGAACTGAGAATGCAAGCAATTCAATATAGGTCATACATGTATAACCATGCAAAACACTTCCACTACAGTTATGGTGTGAAAGGATGACCACATTTCCTTCTCTCCTTTTCTGCCCTCCATTTACTCCATTTTCTCCCTTGAACTGTCCCCCCCCCCCCACAACAGTGTTTGCTTCTGATTATGCCTTTCCCCAATTTTCTGTCTCTTCTACTATCTTCCCTCTTCTATCCCCCTTCCCCCCTGCCTTCCTGCAGGGCAAAATAGATTTCCATACCCAACTGGGTGTGTGTTATTCCCTCCTTAAGCCAAATCCCATGAGAGTTAGACTCATTTATTCCCTTTCATCTACCCCCTCTTCCCCTCCATTATAAAATGCCTCTTCTATGTGAGATAATTTGCTACATTCTACTTCTCCCTTTCTTATTCCTACTACATTCCACTCAACAGTAAATTATATTTTTTAGATATTCTCCCCTCATATTCAGCTCACTTTGTGCCCTCTATGTGTGTGTATGTGTATACACACATATGCATATATATACATATATAGCCATATATATACCTACATATATACATGCATAGATATAATATGCTCATATATACTCATATACACCTACATATGTGTGTATTACCTTTAACTACCCTAATACTGAAAAAGGTCTCATGAGTTACAAATATCATTGTTCCATGTAGGAATGTAAATAGTTCAACTTTGATGAATTCCTTATGGTTTCCATTTCCTATTTCCCTTTTCATGTTTCTCTTGATTCTTGTATTTGAAAGTCAAATGTTCTATTCAGCTCTGATCTTTTCAAAAAGAATGCTTGGAAGTCCTCTATTTCATTGAAATTCAGTTTTTTCCCCTGAAGTACTATACTCAGTTTTTATGGGTAGGTGACTCTTGGTTTTAATCCTAGCTCCTTTTTCCTCTGGAATATCACATTCCAGGAGGAATATCCAGATCCATTTGATCTCTTAGTGTTGTAGCTGCTGAATCCTGGGTTATTCTGATTGCATTTCCACAGTATTTGAATTGTTTCTTTCTGGCTACTTGTAATATTTTCTCCTTGACCTGGGAACTCTAGAATTTGGCTACAATATTACTAGGAGTTTTCCTTTTGGGGTCTCTTTCAGGAGGTGATCTGTGAATTCTTTCCATATCTATTTTACCCTCTAGTTCTAGAATATCAGGGCAGTTTTGCTTGATAATTTCTTGGAAAATGATGTCTAGGCTCTTCTTTTGATCATGGTTTTCTGGTAGACCAATAATTTTTAAATTATCTCTCCTGAATCTATTTTCCAGGTTAGTTGTTTTTGCAGTGAGGTATTTCACATTGTCTTTTATTTTTTCATTCTTTTGGTTTTGTTTTATAATTTCTTGATTTCTCATGAAGTTATCAGCTTCCATCTGCTCCATTTTAATTTTTACAGAACTATTTTCTTCAGTGAGCTTTTAGACCTCCTTTTCCATTTAACCAATTCTGCTCTTTAAGGCATTCTCCCCATTTGCTTTTTGGACCTCTTTTGCCATTTCGGTTAATTTATTTTTAAAGGTATTATTTTCTTCAGCATTTTTTGGGTCTCCTTTAGCAAGCTCTTGACTCATTTTTCATGATGTTCTTGCATCGCTCTCATTTCTCTTTTCTATTTTTCCTCCACCTCTGTAACTTGATTTTCAAAATCCTTTTTGAGCTCTTCCACAGCCTGAGAACATTTCATTTTTTTTTTTTGAAGGCTTTGGATATAGGAGCTTTGACCTTGCTATCTTCCTCCAGTTGCATGCTTTGATCCTCCTTAGCTGAAAGGATGGAAGAAAATAACTTTTCACCAAGAAAATAAACTTCTATAGTCTTATTTTTCCCCCCTTTTGGGCACTTTCCCAACCAATTACCTGACCTTTGAATCCTTTGTGAAGTGGGGGGTATACCACCCCAGGCTTCAGAGGTTTTGTGCAGCCATTCTCTGAGATATCTCTAGAGACCTTTAAGTTCTCAGTTTCTCAGTCAAGGGAGGTGTTTACTCCTCTCCTGGCCTGGGCTCTGGTCTGTGAACAACCACAAGCACTCTTCTCTGCCCTGGAACTGAGAGTAGGATTCTATCTCTACAGCCTCCATCCACTCTGCCACACCAGTGCTCCTCTTCACCTTAGGACCACCACTCAGGACTGAGACCCAGATCAGCCACTTGATTCCTCCACCGACTATAGGCCAAATCCATTATTTCATTGGTTCCAATAATTTTTTTCACCAACTGAAATTGCAATCTCTCATGACTTAGTAGAAGGTCTTTATAAGCTACTTCAGCCAAAATATGTTATCACCTTGAGAGCTAAAGCTGTGATGGTGAGCCCCTCCAAATGGGGCCCCATCATAAGCTTTGTACCTTGATACAACTTGCCAGAGCTTGGACACATCTGATAGAACTTTTGCCAAGCTTGGGGTCACCTTGGTGATAAGACAAGGGACTAGAGGGAGTCAGACTTAATGGAGAAATCATAGAATGTGTGATGTTGTTATCTCGAAGAATGGACAACTGTAGACTGTTGACCAGTACTACCCAAATCCACAACTATGAGAGATGGAGGGAAAAATTGTTCAGCTTATTAAACATTTTGATCATTCAGAATCTCCAGGAGTGCTTTTAATGGAATGGGGAGAGGGAGAGGATATGACAGAATGATGTTCTCAGTCAGTCAAATTGAAAGGTCAAGAAATGGATGAAATATCAATGATAACATTTAAATTGAGAACTCTGAAGATTCAACCCTTCTGGTAACTGTCATTGGAAAGACTGAAGAAATAAAACGGTTTGAGTCACACACTGAAGAGAGAAACAACATTAGATAAAGCTGACCAGGCTGTTATGATTCATCTGAGGTGGCTGGGTGGAGGGCATATAAAGGTCAGAATTATCCATGAAATTTATTTTCCTTGTAATCCAGAAATGAAGCCAATTAAGGTAACAGGAAAACAGTAACACATACTTCAGATGATTTGGAGGTCTAGATTTTGGGAATATTGCAAGCTGCCTGCATGCTTGAAGCAGCAATCTGCATGCATAATTAGGTGCCCAAATGTATGCAATCAACAGTTTTGATGTGCAATATATTTTGGGTGAATCCATATTTACTTAAGGCAGATGTATACAGAACAATTGGTAGTTCCAAAAATACAAGGGGAGAAGAATGGGAAGAATATTTGTATGTAACAATAGGAATTTTTTAGAGCTGATTTCTAAATATAGAACAGCCAACTTGATGTGTTGGTGTCTTTATTTTTGATATAACTTCATTCAAACCCTTAAAGAAATGCACAAACACATTTTGGAGGAAACAAGCATGGAAGAAAGATCAAATTCTATTCAGCTGCTCCAGCTTCTGTCCCTCCATGTGATTCTTTTTTTTTCCATGTTGAAGAGTGAAAATCTGTCAAATTCATAACCTCACTGCTCCAAAGATTACGTCTTCATGTTTGCCTATAGTCAAGGCTCAGATGCATGAGTATTTGAAGATAGCTCTTTTAAAAAAAGAATCTATTTGAGTAAAACAAATGACCAGGATGTGTAAGTTTTAGTTTTTTCAATGTAAGTTCTCTCAGATGATAAGGAAACTTGGAATTTCTTGGTATGTTCATTCATTCCAATGCTTTTATTTTTTGACTTGTATATTTTGTTCACTATAGTATATAATGCCATTTTAAAGACATTGTAACAGCTGACATTTAAATAGTGGATTGAGATTTGCAAACATTTTACATACATTATTTTCTTTGATCCCTGAAAGGCAGGCTTCCAGGTAACATGATAACCCTTCTATTAATAAGAACACTGAAACACAGCAAGGTATAATGACTTTCCCATGATCCTGCAACCAGTAAGTAATAAGCAGGAGTGAAACTCCAGTTTCTTTCAACTCTCACTTGAACACTAATGTCTTTTAATCAACAGAGCTGCTACTCTTGTACAATATAGTGAATCTCATACTGAGGAAAACTTACTTTTCCCTTATATTGATCCTTAAATGTACCTTCAGTCTCACTGGTATAAGCACTCCTGCCAAAGATGCAGGTAGCAGCCCATCTCTACCTCCTCATCCTGTACATCTTTTATCCATCTTTTCTGGAAATTCTTTTTGAGAACCTGGGGACCCTCTCCATCACTTGGCACTGAGTGGATACCAAAGGCCTACCTCCTTTTGCAGTCATACACCTTCTGATGACATGTTTCCAGCATAAAGGTTTGTTAATAGTATTTTTTGGACTACTCACACCCACCATGGGCCTCTGCTACCTTAACAAGGCCTTTATGAGAAAAATTGATATGCATCAGGGACATCCTGGTGAAGGGAGAAGGGAGTTGCCAAATTTTTCCAAATTATATTCTTTAGAGGTCCACATCTTTATAGTCACATAATTGACTGAAAGTTTCAGATAATGCAAGATCCCACTGGGTTTATTGTTTGTTGACTATAAAAACAATTGATTCATTGGGGCAGAACACCACCTTAAAGAATATATTCTAGCAAAGTGTCTCCCATGAATATGTCAAAATCAAATCTATTCCTCAGAATACATAACAACAGCAATACCTTCATTTGAAGATGATTTTCCCACTTAGTTTCCTAACTGAAAACAAAAAACCCCCAAAAATATCATTTTGGATATTTTTCCTAGCAATTTTTTTTTTTTTACAAAAAAATAGCAGTTAAGATGAAAGCTTACTAATTCAGCCCCTCAGACTTGCTATTTCATAATGACGTTTTTATTTGAATTATCCTAGAAAGAACACTAGACTTGAAGTCAGACCTAGATTTAAATCTTGGCTTGGTCATTTACTAATTATGTGATCTTTAGCAAAGAGATAATTTGTGTAATACCTCCCTCCACAGGAATATATTATGATCCTCCATAGGATGCTGAATGTGCAGTGTGGAAACATGAGTTCAAATCTTGCCTCACATACTTTGTTGACCTTGGACAAGTTACTTAATGGGTCTGAGCCCCAGTTTTATCATATAAAAATGGGAAGACACAAGCCTCACGTGAGAATGTGCAGTGTGGAAACATGAGTTCAAATCTTACCTCACATACTTTGTTGATCTTGGACAAGTTACTTAATGGGTCTGAGCCCCAGTTTTATCATATAAAAATGGGAAGACACAAGCCTCACGTGACTGTGAGGATCGAAGTGAAGTGATGGTAAAGCCTTTTATCATTATTAAATTTGATGATATACTCATTGTCCCAAACAAATGTGCCCCGTTACTATCAAGATACTTAGAGGCTAAAAGAGATTCTTTTCAAAGATTTCAATGCAATATAGTGAAAAGAACATGCTGGGGTTCTTAAACCTTTTATTTGTGAACACTTAAAAAAAATAACTATTTCAGTGTATTTGGTTTCCTTTGCAATCCTATGTATTTTATTTTATGCATTTTTTTGGTAATTGCAGCAATGCATTTATTTATTGGACAATGTCCAGACATTTTGTTACATTTTTACTCAATGGATATATGTTATGCATTTAAAAACATTTTTTTGAAGAGTTGCATAGGCTTCACAGATGGTCAAAGGAGCCCTATCTAGCTCTGGAATTAAAGGACCTGGGTTTTTTGATGCTTCCATAGAACTCTACTTGTGTGACCCTTGGGCAAATGATTAAATTTCCTTGGAGCTCAGTTTCTTTTCCTGTAAAATGAGGGGATTGGAGGAGATGGCTTTTAAGGCCCCTTAGAGCTCTAGCTCTTTGATCCTTAGGAGGTGGTACCGAAGCACATGGCTAGTTTACTTGTTTAAGGGGGAAATGTGTAATTGCTGCCTTAAAGCTATATTGAGGTTAATGTGATACAGAAAGGAAGGATAAGATAAGATTTCTCAGTTTCTTCAGGTTAGCCTATATATTTATTACACCTGATGAAATTTTCTGGGAAATAAAACTAATAGCTCATTTATCTATTCTTTTGGGGGTATTATGGAACCCCAAGCAAAGGAGCAAAGGGTATCATTTACTGCATCTTAACAACCAGATATTTCATTATCAGGAGAGCTATTCCTGAGGCAAGTCTCAGGGCCACTCTCGAAAGTCCCTCCCCCTCCATGTTTCCATGAAGTTGCCAGGCAGTTCCCCAGGACAATGTGATGTTATATTTAGAAGTGTAACCTGATCACCTGACGGTGAGCCCTGATTTAAGAATTACCAAGTCTAACCTTGCCATTCATTTTTAAAATATATACACATCGAGAGAATAACCCCTGACTGACCACCCGAATCATAACCAAAGGCGAGGCTTGCCCTTCTGAGAGGATGTTCTTGTAAAAGGCACAACTTCCAATCTGAAAAAGGCAGTTAACATTTGGATGGAAAAAAAAAATCCAAGGCATATTGCAGTAAATGCCTGCCCCTAGCTTCTCTCCTCTCCCTCCTCCTCCCCCATCTAGCTTGGGCTCCCTACATTTATTCCAAACTAAAAGGAGGCAGACTAAGAGACAGACGATATTTTCTCCCCTCTGATCAGGTTCAAACCCAGGAGCAGGCTGCTGGGAGGGACGTCGATTTCCTGCCCGAAATTGTCTCTTGTTTTCCTCTTTACTCCAGTTCTCCTTGTGCAATGCTGCGTGCCACGCCGCTGGCAGAGCAGACAGAGGGAGAAGGAGAGAGGGAGCTCCAGTCACACACACCAAACACACACTCACACTCAGACACACGCGCGCGCACACACTCACCCCAGCCTGCCAGGCGACTGCCATCCAGGAGATCGCAGTCACCAGTGGAAGGGGGGGAGGTGGAGGTGGGGGGCTCGGGCGTGGGTAAGGGGGGGCTACGCCAGCCACAATCGTGCCCATGCTCGGCTCTCATCCTCGCCACCACCACCTTGCACAGGTCGGGAAATCGCTTGTTTTCCTTTGCCTTTGGGTAGCACAGGCTCTGGCCGCGGGAAGGGGAGGGGAGGAGGGAAGCCTAGCTGGTGAGCATCGGGGGCTGGGGGTGGGGTCGGCGTGGGGGTGGGGTGGACATTGAACTTTTCCTTGGCGTGACCAGCATATTGGCAGTTTCCCCGGGCTAATCCCGGCGATCTGTGGTTGGTTCTTCCAGTTAACTTTGTTCCAGAGGCTCCCAGGGAGGGGGTTTGGGGAAACGGGAAAAGCAGAAGGGAGCCGGAGAGGGGGAGAGGGGAAAAAACAAAGGTCTGGATTTGGGACCTAGATAAGGAGAGAAAGTAAATAACCACCGCGCCCGGCTGGAGCTCAGAGGGTCTGGGCGGCCAAGCGTCAGCTGCTTGGTTCGGGGAGCCTGAAGGCCACCGCACCAAGGACACACACAACACAACACACACACACACACACACACACAGGCAGCCCTACAGGCACAGGCGCGCTCTCAATGGATACAAAAGTCTGGACGTTCTAGGGGCGAGGAGGGAGGGAGGGAGGAAGGGAGGAAAGGAGGAAGAGAGGGAAGGAGGAAGGGGGGCGGGCGGCGGAGAGCCCGGGGCGGGGGAGAGCCGGAGCCCGAGCCCAGCCGGAGCCGGAGCCCAGCCGGAGCCCGAGCCCAGCCCGAGCCCCAGCCCAGCCCGAGCCCCAGCCCAGCCCCAGCCCGAGCGGCTGCGCCCGTGCCGGCTCCCCTAGCCATGCGTGCCGCGGGCCCGTGAAGCGAGCCGCCGTGCGCCGCTGGCTGCCAAGTCCTTGCCCCGCTTTTGTCTCGCCCTACAGTGAATCGGAAGATGGAGATGGATGTTAAGGGAGTTTCTCAGTGCCCGGAGCCCATCCCCCACTCTCAGGGGGCTGGCGGAGGCTGTCAGCAGCCACCGCCGCCGCCGCCGCCGCCGCAGGATGAGCAGCCTGGGGAAAGTGCGGCCGCCGGGGACAGCCACCCAGAGAAGAGACCCAACAGCGAGAAAGAGGACAAAAAGGTAGGTCTGCCGGCCGCCCCCTCCCCGGCATCCCCGCGCCGAGCCGGGAGCCCTCGGATCGCCTCACCCGCTGCCCTGGCCGGGGAGCCCCGGCCGGAGGGTGGGGTCTGCGGGCGGAGGGGCGGGGGCCTGGGACGGGGCGAGAAGGGCTGCCCGCCGGCCGGCCGGCCTGTCGGTCTGTCCGGCTTTATGTGTCTGTCGGTCTGCCGCGGGGCGGGGGTGGGGATGGGGAGTGACTTTAGGAAGTGGAGGCAGCGCCGGCGTAGAGGAGCCTGTCCTGGCTTATAGGGAGCTGTCTGGGTGTGCAAAGGCGAGGCTGGCTGCTGCTGGCTCTCCCATGCCCAGGGATGAGGGGCGAGGGTGAGCCAGGGACGGCCGGGGCGGCCGGGGCCAGCAGCCCAGCAGGGCGGGCGGGCGGACCTCCGCTTGCCCTCCCAAATTCAAGGGAGGGGACTCTGCAGGCTCCTTCCTCTGGAGCCACGAGTTCCGAAGTGGCTCTGGTGAAGCCTTGGGGACCGGGGGCGGGGAGCCGGAGGAGAGAAGCCCCAATGCGGATAGATGCCCGGCGGTGGGGAGCAAAGTTTCTCTCTTTTGAAGAATTGAGCCTTTATTAATGCCGCGGGGAGCCCTGTGGCCTCACCTGTCACCCCTCCCCCCGGAAGAGCAGCCCCTCAAATCTGGCTCAGCCCTGCTGTGTCATTGCAGACCAAGGGACAGCTCCTTCTTACTGTAGGAAGGGACAGACAACCTTCTAGGTAATGGAGTTCAAGGAAAGATGGTTCCAATTTCATTCTGTCCCTGCCACCCCTCTTAAATAAATCACAAAGAGGAAGAAATGGCATTTTAAAAATTCACATTATAGCAACCTCAGGCCAGTGTACTGATCAGAAAGTGAATCTGTCCCTGGGCATTTTTGGTGAGACTGAAGGCTAAATGATCTGTGGAGCATGGGAGGAACCTGCATCGATGATATTAAACTTGGGGAAATTGAATGGGAATTCCTCCCCTCTCCCCCAAAAAGTTATGATTTGTGTTTGGAAGCTGTAGAACTGGGCTCAGGCCATTTACTACACCACGCTTGGTCTGATCAATGTAAGCCGAATGGGAGAGATGTGGGTAGTATGGTGAGTTCTACTGTCTTAAGAGACAATAGTATCTCAGGAAGGCTTGAAACCTTTGAGTTGGAAAGTGGTCTGATTCCTGTGAATGCTTATAATATGCAGGTTGATTGAATAAATACTTTTACTATGGCAGGGTCACACTGAGTGTGCTCTTGCCACACTGAATTTAGAGTTAGGTTCACTTGACAAGTCTTGGGGGGGGGGGAAGGAGGATGTGTGTCTTCTCCGAAATCACCAGTGGTCAGAATGTGTGCTGCATGTAGGAGTCATGATGAACATCAGAGCTGTGTGTTATATGGGGGGTGGTGGTGGTGATACGGTTTTCTTGTGAAAAGCAACTCATTAAAGCATTGGGACTGGAAGACATTTAGACTGGGTTTGTGTTGCTCTGCAGATACAGAAAAAAAAGCTGATGAGAAAGAAGGGAAAAGGCAATAGATTTTAATATTCTAATAAACTCAGCTTTTCAGTAACTCTTGATTTCATGAATATTTAATTGTCATGGCTGCATATTTACAACTTCAAATGACTCTCTGGGTCCGATTTTATGAAACAAGCCTTTCATAGTTTTATCTAGCTGAACTTTAAGTTGATGCTTTAAAGCATCTTTGGGAAATAATTGCAGTCTACAGACGGTTCTACCATCTCCATATTGTGGGTTCTCTTGGTGCCTTGAGAAGAGAAAATTCCTGCCATCAGCAGAAATCTATGCTTAGTAGTTACTCTTGGATGCACCATGCAGACTGTCTAATGTTTTTTACTCATGGTGGGGATCAGGGAAGCAAATCCAGTCCCTTTATTACTGCAGGTGAGAAGAGGCCTGAAAGGGGGCTGATTACGTACGTTTAGTTAATTAGCATGTGCAGATAATTGAGTATTCCACTGATGTGATTTGCTTTATGTTTGTCGGCAATTTCTTGAGGTAGAAACAAAATACTACTTTTTTTTCCCCTCCAGGTGTTTGCCTTAAAAAAAAAAATCAGACTCCATCCCCATGTTATCCCAGAAATCAGCTGGGTTAACTCTTTAATGACCACTCCATTCCTTCAAGAGACTCTGTCCTGTCTTTCAGAAGACTTAGAGAAATGGAGCCTGGGCCAATGGGACTTTCACAGCTGTTTTGTCTTGTGACTACAAATGCAAGTTAGGCATTTGATTTTTTTTTGAGTGAATTCTGGTGTTATTAGTTATCAGGACTTCAGGAGGTTGAATTAGATTATTCCATTGTGATGAAAATCAAATACAAACTGTAAAAGACTTGTATCTTGTCCAAACTGTTAAGCAAAACACACACACACACACAATGGGGAGGGTTTTTTAAAACATGAAAAGGGGAAAATATATTCTTTGCTGAATCTTTGTGTTTTCTCAATAGTAACAGAAAATCAGACTAGAAATATGAGTCTTCACCCTTAAAGCACAAACCCTCTAAAAAGTATCTTTATCTTGATCCAAACACAACTCCTTGGGGGAAAAGAGGCATTAAGACAGCAATAATATTTTCTCAGGATGAATTTTGAGGCCATTGCTCTTACTTTCTTTCATGGATTTCCCCAGTTGTCCAGCTGTAATGAGACGAGTAGATTTAGTTATAAGTTTGTCTAGTGACAAAAGCCAGCCAGGATGCTGTCCCAAGTTCTTAGTAGGTCTTTGGTAACCATAGTAGTATATCTATGCTGGCTGCAAACTTTTAGATTCCTTATAGCATCATAGATTTAGAGCTGGAAGGAACCCCAGACGTTGTCTAGTTCAACTTCATCTTAAGGATGTTCCACTGTCCTACACTGTTTCCTGTTGTTGGGGGTTGGGAAAGTGTAGAAAAATAAATGATAGAAGTGGGATATTTTCAAAACTTTTCCAAACCAGTTTATGCCTTACCAGGATGAGAACCACACAGGGACAGTAAAGGCAATGCCCCATTTGGGGTGTCTGGACCCAGACCAATTTACATAGTACCAGTTTTCCTGACTATAACCTCTCACTCCCTCCTGAGGTCTCAAGTATCTGTGTCCACCTAAGTAAAGGGCTCTTCAATTCACTATCAAAGCACCCACAATTTATAGATTCAAGGAACCTTGACAGGTCATCTGATTGATCTCTGTGGTTTAAAGCAGCTGTCTTTAATCCCAGACCCCCCTGGGAAGAACAGGCAAAATTCCTTCTTCAGCATAAACTGTTGCCATCTCCTCCCCACCCTGCATGACACCTGTTAAGTCCCCCCCTTTTTTGAGGAGGCAGCAGAGAATGCAGCACATCTAGACTTGGAGTCATGCTTTCTTGTGGTCATATGCTACCTCTGACATTTACTGGCTAAGCATCCGTGGGCAAAGTCTCTTAGCCTCTATGTCTTCATCTGTTCCATGGGGAATATTGAGACCTGAAGTGACTACCTTGAGGACACTCTTGAGGCTCAGCTGAGATTGTCTGTGAAGTCCTTTGCAAACTTCAGGGTGCTATTATTTTCCCTAGTTCTGTTTTCTAGATAAAGAATAATAACTGATCATTGTTATTTGGATGAGGGGCCACAGGTATCTGAAGAAAATTACAGAATCATCCCCCAGCATTCTTTTGTCTAGGTTTAACAATCTTAGACATTTTAACTGTCTTTCCTGCCTCTTTCATTAACCCTTTGTTTTCTTTTACCATTCAGTTATGCTCAGGCAGTATTTCTGAACCTCATACCTTCTAAATTTTTGTTAAAAATGTCTTACAAGTCATTTTTTAATGATGATCATGGAAAATCACAAAAAAAAGCATAATGGGGAAGAACCTGCCTTGGAGTTAGGAAGACTAGGATTCTCTTACTTTTCCTGGCTGTGTGATCCTGTTCAAGTCAATTAACTTCTTCTTACTCCTGGTAACTTCCTAGAACTTCAAGTTGCAGACTTGGGTTGGTGGAGGAAATTTCCACACTGGGAGTTCCCCAAACCAATGACATTTTAAAATAAAATTTTAAAAAATATGAGCCATCACTTATGTTGTACTTTAAGGTTTGCAGTGCACATTTTATGCACACTCAAGTCTCCTAGTAGACATATAGGTACCAGCTAGGGGATACAGTGGACAGAGCATTGGACTTGGAGTCAGGAAGACCTGAGTGCAGACCTAGCCTCCGATTCTTATCAGCTTACTTAACCTCTGTCTACCTCAATTTCCTCATCTGCAAAATGGGGATAATGATAACACCTACTTTCCAGTGGTGTTGTGGGGATAAAATGAGGTAATATTTGTAAAGTAATTTAAGGCAGTACATAAATGCCAGCTCTTATTACACTTGCTGATGTGTCACCAAATTCCTTGTTCATATTTGGATCCAACTAGATCCCTTGATCCTTGAAAAAAAGTTTAAAATGGCTTTCTTCTCTCCTGTCTGGCTCATTGCTATCACTGATTCTTGGTTAACAGGTGTGCTTCATGGCCAACAAGTAGTATAGTGTGATTTAATTTAACAGACCTTGTGGCCTAAATGGTGGGAATCTACAGACAAAATAAAATAATCCCTATTCTGAAGGGAGTCACATTCTCCTGAGGGTTACATTAATAGGGGTGTTAACTACATACATATAGAAGTAAATACAAAGTATATGCAAAATTATTCCACGTCATAGAAAGTGCTTAGAACCAGAGAGTCAAGAAGAGGTTCTTGTGAACCATATGTTCTTGGAAGACAGGGACTCTAAGAGACAGAAGTGAGGAGAGAATATTTTCTAGACTAGGATGGGGGCAGATTTGGGGAGATTATTGCTTGTGCAAAGACACAGGTAGGAGATGAAAAATCATGTACAAGTTATACTAGCAGGTCAAGTTCTCTAAAATAGAGGGTGTGTGAAAGCAAAGTAATACGAAATTAAGACTGAAATATAGCTAGGACCGAGACTATGGAAGGAATTTACCAGTTTGAGGATCATACACAGTTTTCTGTGCTTTTTCCCCCAGTGCTGATTCCCTTTATCAGATCTGCTTATTGTTTTGTTGGGTTGAGGGTACAGAAGGTCCTTTGGGGCTCTAGCCTCAGGCAGTTCTGACAGTTTTATTGGTTCACATTGCCTATGCTGTGGATTGTGGCGAGTGTCATTCTCTAACGTAACCAGCCATCCTGGTGGGTGCCAAGAACTGCCAGAGCCTCAGTTTATTATTCCATCTTACAAAGTTTTAGGACCTTTTTTCTACCTTTTTTCTAATCTTCTTCTTAGAGGTAGTTTGAGAGCTAATTTTAACATTTGGGGAAAGACCACATTTTTCTCCTATTCTCCAGCAGTGGCCAAGTCCAGAGATCAAGTGTCCCATCACAGTAGCATGGACCTCTTGGGAGCCTGGGCAGAGTTTGAACTCTGTGAATGGTTTGAAGGCTAGTGACAGCTGGTGGGAACCAGAGCCTTGGGAAAGGTTGTTGTTCTCATGTTTTATTTTCTCATTTTTGTCTTGAAAATACTTAGATTACAGGACAGAGTGCAGGGCAGTTAGTAGAGTTGTACAGCAAACAGAAACATTTTACCTTGTCCTTCTCTCTTCTTCCTCCTACTCCTCTTGCTCTTCTTCTTTTGTGGAGAGGAAGGAATTAGGTGTCATGGCACAGAGGAATCAGTATAGGATTTGAAATCACAGGACTTGAGTTCAAATCCTAGCTCTGCCATTCACCACCTCTGTGACCTTGGGCCAGTGGCTGCCTCTTTGGGGCTTGGTCTCCTGAACTGTAAAACGTAGGTGGTAGATTAGGATCGGGGTTCTTAGCTTCAGGAACATGAATTTGCGTTTTTAAAAAATTGATAACTGTATTTCAGTATAGTTTTCTTTGTAACCTTATGCATTTTATTTTGTGTTTAAAAACATTATTTTGAGAAGGGATCCATAGGTGTCCCCAGAATGACTACTTAAAAAGGTGAAGAACACCGAGACTAAGCGTTCTTGAGGAGTTCTTTTTCTGGTGGGTATGACAGTTTCCTTGATAAGACTATCTGTGTCATGGATTGTGTACGTCATGTGAGAATCCAACCTCTCCTAATGGGCACAGAGCATTGATTAAACCTCACCTTATTCCATTCCATCTTTCAAGGTTTTAGGACCTTTTTTCCACCTCATCAGTCTTCCTGTACATCCTCTGTAGGCTTTTTAATAAGTACTTGTTGACTCTGAAAAAACTAAAGAACTAAGCTAAAAAACAAAATGAGAAGTGACGAACACTGACCACTTGTCTGCTGGCGACTTTCTCCCAGACTCCTTCAAGGACAAGGCTGACCTGGTACCCAGAACAACACATCCTTCTGATACGGATCCATGAATGAGGGGTGAGGTAGATGAGTTGTTAATGATCACACATCATTCCCTTTTCCTTGTAGTTTACTTATCTGTAGAGGGAGGGAGGGGCATCATGAACTGGGAGCAGGGTCAGCTCCATCTCTGACATTTATAGTCTGTGTTAGCCTGGCCAAATCACGTGACATCTCAGTGACCTAGGTGATTCTCTAAGGCTGTTGCAGAACAAGCGCTGATCCTCCCTACTGTTAATGCCTCCTTCTGTTTATTATCTTTATGTGATTCTCTGTGTATCTTATTTGTCCATAATTGTTTGCCTGTTGTCTTCCCCTTTAGACTGTGAGCTCCTTGAGGGCAGGGACTGTCTTTGGCCTTTCTTTGTGTTTGCAGTACCAGACCTAGTGCCTGGCACACAGTAGGTGCTTATTAAATGTTTACAGACTCACTGACTGCATTGGTGGAGGCTTATTTGTTCTCTAGGAGTTTTAAATATTGATGAAATCACAGGTTCGGATCCCCTCCCCCCAACTTCTTTGTGCACAAGTTGTATTGAATATAAGCTCATTAAGGGCAAGGGCTTCTTATGTCTTTAACAAATAAATTGAAGAAGGGAAATAGACACTTGGTCCTAACTTTTTCCTATGGAAGATCAGTTTCTCATTTCTGACAGAAGAGATGAGTTTAGATTCTGATGAAGGGGGCAACCGGGTTTCCTGAGCCACGTGACTGGCATGTGTGAAACTATTCTATAATTTTGAGCTTAACATATGGCAGTTTTGAAAATACCATGTGTATATGTCTTCTACAGTTCAGCCAGGTTGACTTTGTATTTGCCCTATGGCCTCTGAAGCCTAGAGATGCTCCCTGTTCTTTTCCTGGTGCTTAGGAATTCATAATTGAGTTGTCATCTATACTAACAGCTTAAGTTGATGTTCCCATCTGGAAGTCTAATACTTGATAGAATAGGAGGCATGATATAGGGGGGAAAGCCCCTTTCTGGAAATTGCAAAGTATAATAATAAGAATATAACAATTCATATTATAAATGTATATATAATAGCAACAATAACAAATAGCAGTTATATAATGCTTTCTTTTGCAAAGTACTTTCGTATATTAACTCATATGATTCTCAGAACAGCTCCAAAGTGGGTGCTACATTTATTCCCATTTTACTGAGGAGGCACTAAGAAGCTGTGACTTGCTCAGGGTCACACAGCTAGTAAGTATCTGGATCAGGATCTGAACTCAGGTCTTCCTGGCTCCAAGTCCTATGCTTTATCCATTGTGACCCCTTAGCTTCTAAGTTTGGTTTATAGTCCTGGATCTTTCTACTGACTGCGCAAGTTACTCTTCCTCCTTTGGCCTCAGTTTGCTCATCTATAACATGGAAGGAAGAGGATTGCATTAGATGATCTCTAAGACCATACTAACACTGTGATTATATAGAATGTTGCAGTACATCTGGCTTTTGGTCACATATTCCAAAGTTAAGTAAGAAGAAAAAAAATGATCTTGCCTCTGGACTTAGCATTTGTTCTTATGCCTTTCTCCCTCCACTGGTTTGCATGTGAGAATTTTGAAGTTGAAAAGCTGATTAGCCTTGGATCTAGAAAGCCCTAGATAACTTGCTGGAAGGGCAGACTCTAAACCAATGTTGATACAATTTATGGATACAGTTGATACAGTTTAACAATGGAACCTGAGTAGGGAGCCATAAGAGATTTCTAATCCTAAATCAGAGTGTGGTTTCTAACAGAGACCTTGTCCTGAGCGAGTAGGAAGTTGAAGTTACAGAACTGATTTACACTTGCAGGTTCTGGATAGTTGAGATTGTTGTGGGTTTCAAGGGAGAAGTGGAACCTCAGCTGATGGAATACATTTTGAGCAAAAAGCTGACACAAAAGAAAAGGTCCAAAACCTTGTGTCTGGTAGAGTTGCTTCTGACAGTGACCAACAGCAACCACAGGACTAGTGGCACATTGTCTAGTAGTAGCCAGTAGGATCAGGAGAAATCAGTGCTCAGCAGAAATGACATGCGTGCCAGAGGCTGTTTGGGATATGGGTGCAAGGGAGGACAGGCTCAGTGGGATTACATCATCAGAAGACTACAGTCGGCATTCTCTGTCAAAGGGGTAAGTTGCTTTTCTATCTGAGCCTTGGTTACATATGTTCTCTATGTGTGTGCCCACCAGGTGCTTCCTATGTTTGTTTCTCTCCACATGTTTCCTATGTGTTTTCCCTCTTCCCACTGAGCATACATGTATTTGTGGGAGAGTATGCCCTAAAGTTGTGGGGTAAATGTTTTATTGCTACTTTCCTGATTTTGCCTTTTCATTAAATGTCTTTGCTCTGAAATAATTATGTTCCCTGACTGACCAAGAAAAATAAACACATCAGCAGGGGTTCTGAAGCTCTGATTTTGAGTGAGTGCTGACCCAGGTAGTAGATTGAATCTGAGGCAGAATTGTCTGGAGATTCATGTATGCTGTAATACATTTCAGTATTCCCACCCTAATCTCAGTGTTTTGACATGAAGCTGGCAGATTTAGAATGATGTTCACTTACCCCATTTGTTTTTTGAGGGTAAATAGGCTATAGTAATTAGACATGAAAAGGCCAGAGGAGAAGGCATTGGGATCTCTAACCCCCAGAGAGAAGCTGGACCCTTTTACCTTAGTCAAAAATCCAAGAAATTGGCCGACTTCTTTCCTCACTTCTGTGAAGCAGACTTTTCTTAGTGGTATGACTTTCACTAAACTTTTAAGAGGGAACAAACAAAAGCAATTATGTTAACATGCCGTGGCACCAACTCCCATGTGGAGGAGCAGAGGAAGCTCTGCAATACAATCATTAGTTTGACCATTTATATTATTAGGGCACATTAACCTTCAGAGATCCTGGTGGACTTCTAATGTCCTTTCCAGCTCTTAGTTCTGTGGTCCTATGATCTCCTCAGTGGAATTAGGTCGTGGCTTCATTAGAGTGTTGAATTCAGAGCTGGAAAATACCTTGGAAGAGCCCTGAACTCTAGGTAAGAAGACCTAGGGCCAGTGTTGAATCATATGTAGTCAGCCAACAATTAATTATTTTAAATGCTTAATATGTGTCAGGTATGTGCTGAATGCTAAAGATTCAAGGAAAGGTCAAAAACAAAGACTTCGTCTTCGAGGAATTAACGTATAAATGGCAGAGATAACATGTAACTAATTAGATACATACAAGATATATAGACAGTAGATGGAAGGCAATCTTGGAGGGGAAAGCCCTGCTGAGGGGTTGTGGGAAAGGCCTCCTGAAGAAAGTAGGATTTGAGCTGAGTCTTGGGGAAGCCAGGAGGGGGAGGGGAGGAGAAGGGACATTTTGATTAAGGGGGCCAGCCAGTTGCAAACAAGAAGGGAGTGGAGGTATGAGATATGAGGGATGCTGAAATGGTAGAAATGATAGGATTTGGCAGTGAATTGGGTACATGGGGTGAATGCAAGGGAGGGGTCACGGATAACTGTGAAACTGGGTGATTGGAAGGATGGTGACATCCTTGACAGTGTGGTAGAGGGGAGTATTTGGGGGAGACGTGATAAGTTCTGCTTTAGATGTCCAAGAAGCAGTTATTTGGCAATAATTAGGCAGCTCGGTGTGACAGGAGCACAAGACTTGCAAGGCAGTAAGATGTGAGTTTGAACTCCCTAAATGTGGGATCCTGGGCAACTTCCTTTGGTGGTCAGTTTTCTCATCTGTGATGTGGGAATAATAATACATCTACCCCCCCTCACCCCAGAATTTTTACGAGGTCACCCTGTAAAGCACTTTGGAAGCCTTAAGTGCTGTATAAATGCTGACTACTATGAGGAAGAGGGGGATGATGCCAAACTGAACTCAGGGCTGGACAACAGACTTTGGAATCATCTGCAGAGAGTATTGTCACCTCTATATAGAGAGAGCTCCCCTGGGAACTGATAAAAGGGAAGAAGAGGAAAGGGCTATAGATCAAATTGCAGGGTGTGCCCATGTATTGGAGTCATGGCACAAAGGAGGAGCCATCAAAGGAGACAGAAAAGAAGCCATCAGATGGGAAGGAGCCGAACAAGGAAGAACAACGTCCCCAAAGCCTAGAGAGAAAAGAGGAGCGAGTGAGTCCTTTGACTTTTGTTTTCCACATCTGTAAATGGAGCTAATATTTCCACTACCTATCTCACAGAGTATTTGGAAAGAAAATGCCTCATCAGTCTGTTGAAATGTGAGGGAATAGAATTAGTTTATCCAGTTGAAATATAAAATATTACATTGTGGTGCTCAGACTCAAGAGTGAATTGTTAGCACCTACATAATATGGTTGAAAAAGGCAACTCATTAAAAGTGGGATGGGGGGAGAAGTGGTTGGAATACATGGCTAATAGGAAATATCAAGATAAAAGACAGGCAGGCAGGGCAATGTCAACGAGCCAACAAACGTATATTAAATATATCCTATGTGCAAGGTGATGGGCATACAAAGATAGTCATGAAGCAGTTCTTGCCTTCAAAGAGCTTCTGTTCTGTCAAGGGAGACAGAATGTACATATCAGAATAAATACAAAGTACATACTACATGGAGGCTACTAGCATTTGGGGATAGGGGTCAGGAAGGACTTCTTGCGAACGTGAAATTTGTGTTGAATTTTGAAGGTAGTGAGGGGGTTCTTAGAAGTCCAAGGGACCAGAAGAGAGGAAGGCTGGTGCCAAGAGTGGCTGTGGGACTGGGTCTAGTCAAGTTAGTCAGGAGACAAAGCTACTGAGAGGCCAGGGGTGTATAGAAAGAGCAAAGGATCTAGAGTCCTGGGCTCATGTCCCTCATTTGTCACTTCTTTGTGAATGTCTAGTCCTTAATTTACTCATCTGTAAAATGAGGGGGTGAATTAAGTGGCCCAGAAGGTCCTTCCATCTCTAAATCCATTTGGAAACTGGTGTCCTATAGTGGGGACTGAGGAGCCAAATTAGGCAAAAGAACCTTTGTAACTTGTGAAACAGTTAACCTTTTTATCCGTGCCCGTATTTACCTTTCTCCACTTCCACCACTGAATATTTCATGGCAAATCCCCTTAGAAGCTGGCATGTTATTATTGGGAAACATGAAATGGAGAGTGGTGACAAATTCTTCATCTTACAGAATTCTTTTTGTATAGGGGAGCACTATAAATGAGCACAAGCAGCAGCAACCAGAAGTCTGAAACATTCACCAGGAAATCAAGAGGTGGGTTTGTTGATGGGAGACTGGGAAATGGTGGTGTCGTGAGATTCAGGAGGCCTCCTGTACCCCAAGTCACTATAGTCCCTAATTTAGGAAAGGACATTTAAACTGATTCCTCTTTCAAATCCCCAAACCCCCTTTCTCTCATTCCTGAAGATCCCAAGCTATGTTCTTTTGGGATTCATTCTGTGACAGCTCATCAGGGAGCAGGGTGGGCTGAGGGAAGGCTCTACACCAAAACATGGTTATTACAATTTAGCTGATACATTGGGTAGAACCTGCTTCTCCCATCACTGCTAGCTGGAGCTTTTTTTCTAAGTCTGTGCAGTGGCTCCATGACAAGGCTGGGCCACATTTTTTCTCGTTTTCTAGGGGAGGGGATAGAGTTTAGTTCTGTGATTTCACTGGGGGAGAAGGGTGGCTCCCAGCTGAGGAAGCTCCCTCTCCCAGCGCTGATTGGTGCCTTCTCTAGAGGCTTTAGAATCTTCAAGCGTTGCCCAGGTCATTGAGAAATGATTAAGTGCTTTGTGCTTGGTCACACAGAGGGTGCATGGCAGAGACCAACTCTAAACATTGCATCTTACTGCATTAAAGAGCATTTATCCCTTCTGGACTTGGCGATGTAAACAGTGACTGGTAAATAGAACAATGTCTTGTCATTTGTGTATTATTTACTAAAGCACTTGATTGATTGGGAAAGGAAGGGAAGCTGGGGGTAGTGTTGAGGATAAGGATGTAGTTCTTGGCCTCTGCTGTGTTCTCCATCCTCTTGTCTTAGGCCCACTTTAAAATGTTTGGAGGAACATGTAGAAGATTTGGAAGATCCCAGGGGTTAGTGGGAGTCTCCCATATTTCTATTTTGCAAAATGTACAGAAACAGACTTTGTGACTACAATCCTTTGGTCTGCTTCCTAGGCTAACTGTCTTGGGGTGTTTTTAAAAGCAGCCCTGAGGTAGAAAAAGAATTCTGGGGATTGACATACAAATCAGGACACTCTGCTTAAGGCAAAAAAAAGCTGTTCACAGTTGTATTTAGGTCCTGAGTAAACTCTCCCCACCAGAAAAGACTGAAGAGTACTGGGAGCCCCAGGTAAAGCTGCTTGAGCAGAGTAGAACTCAGCAAATATTCACCTGAATATCAGTCCCCAGAGGGCTGTGCCCCTCCTGGCTATGATCTGGGCTTTCTGAGTTTGAGGCCTTGAGGGCAGATTCTAGTGGATACCAGGTATCTGAGATTGAAAGGCACACATAGGGTTTCAGAAAAGAAAGTTCCTTTGAAACGTTCCAGATTCTTCATCCGGACTTTTAATTTTTTGGAAAGGAGGACTTCTAGTTAAGGCTGAAGAATTTGATAAGTACCATTAATTAGCTTTGTATAAAATAATAATAATTAACATTTATATAGCACTTTGAGACTTTACAGAGCACCTTATGTATATTATTTCATTTGATACTTACAATCACTGTATGAGGTAGGTGCTATTATTACTTCAGTTTTATAGATGAGGAAACTGACTCACAGAATGTTTCAGTAACTTACCTGCCTGGGGTCATGTGGCTAGTCCGTGTCTGAGTCAGGATTCAGGCTCTAGTTTCTGTGACTCTCATTTGGTTATTTCTATCCACTAGGCCACTGAACTTACTTTTAGGTATATGGCGTAATTTCCATCATCTCTATGCTCCCAACATGGTGAATTGCTTTTTCAAAAAATCCAGAGAGAAGAGTTAGCACAGTGCGGTGCATTCAGGGAGACCTGGCTAGGAGGCTGGCCTTTGCCACCTACTGACCTCATTCTCAGGGTTCTCGATAGCTGCCTAAGACTATGAGCGGCAGAGCAGGTGGAGATCTGCATTGAGAGAAGGAGGTTTCACACTGGGAGTGGCATCAGAGATGAGAGCAACAGCATTAACAGCACTGAGCCCAGACAAGAGACTTGGGAAAAGCAAAAGTCAAATATCTGGTGCTTCAGTAGACTGACATCTGGCTTCAATGCAGTCTTATGGACTTGGTCATGTGGCTATTGTTTTCATCACCACAGGCTGTGACTTCTCCTCATGCTCCTGTCCTGCCCATTTCCTTCCATCATAGATTCCCCCAACATGCTAGAGGTCTGATGATATTTCAGGGGTTCCGTTGGAGCAATGAGGTGCTCTCATCCTTCTATCTCAGCATGTGATCTGTAGTTTAATAGAAAATAAATACTTAATTGGGAGACAGAATGTTGGATTTGGATTCAGGAGATGAGGCTTCAAATCCTTCGTTGGACACTCATTATTTTTGTGACTGTAGGAAAGAACTTTCACCTCTGGCAGATTTTTAAGGCTTTTTTATTAGGTAATGGATTGGAAGGCTCTGTGTTGGTATACATTTGATCATTATGTTTATTTATGATGTCTGCATTTTATATTATGTGGCGGAAGACTGATGATTTCCTTTCCTTTCCTTTCCCTTTCTTCCTGAGACACATGATTTTCTGTGTCCCACCTTGCGACACAGCTGGGAAATGTCACAGAGGAGCTAGGGGTAATGGGAGTCGACACACATACAGTGCATTAAGCCTTTTAAAGCATTTTATGTCTATCACATCATTTGACTTTTCTTGGCAACTCTGTGAGGCAACTCTTTTTTTGCAAATGAGAGAAACCAAGGCACAGAATATTGAAGTGGCTCTGCCATATCCATGCAGCTAGTAGGTGTTCAGGGTTTTTTCATACTTCTGAATTCAGCTTATTTTTCCCAAACCTGCCCTTGCCTCTTTTCTAGCTTACGTAGCTGAGCCAAACATGTTTGTTTTCAGATATGGTGCTCTCCCAAATGTCTGCCACCAGAGGGTCTGGAGCAGGGGCTCTGAAGCCTGGAACATTGTGTTCTGGTTTCTGAGGTATGCAAAGCCATATTTCCTTTGCCTTGACCTTCAGGAGATAGAAGAAAAATGTGGATCAACCACCTGACATGAATGAGGGACAATTATATTTGGGACTGAATCGCTACTGTAGCAGTCAGCAGCCCACATTTGGTCCATTTTTAAAATAGAAGGTATTTTCCAAGTACTTTCCTACATAAGAGGATTGTTGAAACTGGAGTGACTGAGTCATGAGTTAGAATAGTCTGATTCTAATCAGAAAAATTACAACCCTCTCTTTCCCACATGCCAGATTCCTACCAGACTGTGGGTTCTTAGAAGTTGTATGTTTGTCCCAATTATCTAGACAGCAAAAGGAGGGTGAACATCGGTGAGTAACAGCCCTCGCTGGTTCCTTCAGTAGACTGTAAACTCCCTGAAGGCAGAGGCTGTTTTCATTGTCTCTGTAGCCATAGCACAGTTTCGTTTTCTAATCAATGAAAAAGAAAATGGAGCTTGAGTTGAATTTTGGATGTCACTGTGAGAGTAGAGTGTTCTAAGAAAGGCTACCTTGGTCCCAAGGACCCTGGTACTATTTACAGGGTGCCATTTCCATTGGGTATATTCTGGCAAAGGAAATTAACCAACAAGAAATGATTCAGATTAGAATTATTCTAATTATTTTGAAATATTATGTTGGGGTATGATTTTACATGTTCCTTTTAGGACATCTTTGGGCCAGCGTAAAGTGATTCAGTGGAACCTTGTGCAGAAGGGCATTGGCATAGGAACCTTTGAGATGATCTAGTCCAGCCCAGACACTTACAGATGTGGCAGCCAAGGTCAAGTGACTGAGCTAAGGTCATTCATGTAATAAGCATGACTGATCCAGGATTTAGATTAAGACCCTATGAGTCCAAAGCCTTTACTGTACTGAACTGTACTAGCATAACAATAACTGACAGGGTTAGACTGACATCAGGTGGGGAAAACTGCATAGACCTCCCACCTATGTTGTGGCTCTGCGTAGGGGGTCTGCTGAAACCCCCTTTTCTTTCTTTTGTACTTTCTGTTATACATGATGACCATCTGGGGAGATGCAGACATTTGGAAATGAAGGCAAGGTAAAAACAAAACCTCTCCATAAAAATTAAGAGACAGACATCAGAATTGACAATAAAAATAGTGATTTCAAGTTTTCAAAAAGCTTTGTATACCTTTTCCCTTTAGTGCCTCGCAGCCACTCTGTGAGGCTGGTGTTACAGGGATTACTACAGCCATTTCACAGATGAGGAAGTTGAGGCCCACGTGTCTGACCCCTGGTGACATTACTAGTGAGTGTCAGAGGAAAGATTTGACCCTAATGTCTTCCTGAATCCATTTTCACTGTGTATGCTGTATAGGCTGCTGCCTAGGGGATTCTGTATACAGCTAAGAAGGTGCAAGCAATTTTTTATGAACATATAACCAGCTTCATGGAGAGCAGTGGTACATTTACAGTGTAATAATTGGTAGTTTAGAAAAGGCCTGGGTAAAACAAGGTATCATCTTCCTTGCCCATGGTCCCTCGCCCCACCTTGGTGTCCTTACACTAGCCATCCCCAGCGCCTGGAATGCATGCCCTCCTCCACTTGGACTCTTGAGTTCAGCTAAAGCAGCCCTTCTGTGGGAAGCCTTGCCTCATCCTCTAAGGGAAGAGGCTATTTTTGTTTCTCTCTGTATATTCTCAGTGCCTGGCATACAATAGGTGCTTAATACACACTTGTGGATAGAAAGAATAATCCTTGATTTATTGATTTATTAGCCCAAAGCAGGATTCAAAGAGACCCAGAGCAGGTTGCTGCTTCCTTGCCAGGCCCACAACCTGGTCCCTTAATATGGTTAATTCCCTGCTTTTGAACTTTCCCAGGATGGAGATTCCAGTGCTTCCATGGGTGGGTCTTGGGTTCCTTGTGAATCATTTGTGGGTTGGTTTTGAATTGCCCATGTTGCTCTTGATGGAGACTGCTCAGAGCAAGGTCATGGGCACTGGTGGTGGCTGAGGGAGCCACTTTGTCCCAGGTGCTTTGCAGTCACTTGGAGCTTGCTCTTGGCCATTATAGAAAATGGCCCCTGCCACTTCTAGATAGTTCCAAAGAACTGGCTTTTCTCTTGAGGTTCACAGCTGTTAGTAGTATCTGGTTAAACCACTGCCTGAAGCATCATTGATGTGTCCTCACCATCGTTTACTAATGATTGTCTTCCCACTGTAGGGATTACTATGATGGTGCTTATTGTGAGAACACACAGGCAGAAAAATATTTCTAAGAGCCCAAAGCTAATGTAATTACAGAGGCCTTAACTGCTGCCACAATGTCACTTGGAAGTCATTTTGAACTTAGCAAATGGATAAAGAACTAAGTCACACCCCGAGCTTCCCTTCCCCTACCCATTACATGCATTCAAATACATTGGTGAGTACACAGTGGGTGTTAGTGACAAAAGAGGACCTTGGAGACAGGAGCTGTGAATAGAGGGAAACAGCTTCTTCAATATGCTTCATTCATTCATTTATTTACTCATTTATTTATTTATCTATCCGCTCATCTATTCATTCATTCATTCATTCATTCATTTATTTATTTACTTTACTTTTCCCCTTAAATGAGAAGAAAAAAATTGATATAGGACTGTGTAAAGGCATGAGGAGTCTTCTAGGTTCTGATGTGGAAGACAGAGGGCTGACCACCCTTCCAGTATTCTCCCCTAGGACCAGGTGTTTGAGAGAGCAGCATGGGGAGGTTACCCTAGGGAGAGCTTGGACCAGGTCTCCTTCCTTAGGCACTTAGTAGTCTTTTAACATGTGCAAGGTGCTTTTCCTATATCTCATTTAATTCTCACAATATCCTAGTGAACTTGGTGCCATTATCTCATTTTTCAAATGAGGAAACTGAGGCGGAAAGATATTTGTAAGTGTCAGAGGCAGGAGTTGTACCCAGGTTTTTCCTGACTGTCTAACTATGTCTCCGTGTAGACAGGTTGTCTATGGCACAAAAGGAGAGTTACTTTCATCTACAAGGTCACATTCATTGAGGTATCATTTTCTTTCCCATGGACCATGGGGGACATTTTCACAGTTTAGCCTTGTTTGTTCCAGTTTATCGTTGACCACACTGCTATTTAATTCATCATACTATTCCTCTTCTCTTCCCTCTTCCTTTGTCTGTTGGGAGGTAAGGGAGTTAGTTCTGATAGCTGCAGCTAGCTCACAAGCCTAGGATGTGTTGGAATGGCCAGTCAACATAAGGTTTGAGGTGGTTTTTGGGGTGGTTGACTCTTTCCTGAAATGTCTGTAAACATGATGGGAATTCCATCGTTTTCTCAAATTGATATTAATAAACTCCTCTCCCTTCACAAAATTCCTTATATGAAGCCCCCAGGAACCTGTTTTGCAGAAAGGATCATTACGTATGAAAGGGAGATAGAGAAAACTACAAGGCATCTTTCTTGGCTCTTCCTCTAGCACAAGGCTTCTCTGTAGAGGGAGTTTCCTTACTTAGAATTCTCTACATCAGTGACACATAGCCATTTGGTGGTAAAATATACAAGAAAGAAAGACAAGTCCATGGCTGAGTTGTTGATAATAACCAAATACTGCTGTTTAAACTGTATCCAGATCAAGTTTTATTAGTTTCATAGCAGGAAAAATGGTGGAAGAGAGAGAGGAAGATTCAGCCTGAACTCCTGAGTAGGGCAGAGCATGAGAGGAATCCACCCCCATCATTAGTCATTCTCCTCTTGGCCAAGCAAAGGATGGAGAGGTGGAACTCATCTCAAGTTCTTAAATCCCCATTTTACTTCTCCTTTCAGGGATCTCATGGGGGAAAACAGCTACAAACCTACAGAGTTTGCCCTAAAGAAGTCTCGAATGTGGTGGGATAGCAAGGTCAAAGGCAGCACTTGAGAGAAGAGAGGCACAGGTGCAAGAGAGATGCATTTATTTATTTATTTTTTACTCTCAGAGCCTTCATGATTTAAATACAGTGTTTATGTAGTCTAGACCTGAGAAAGGAACACATTCTTTCTCTGGAAGAGACATGTTGACTGACCTAGGAGTCATAAGAATTAGAAGCAGCTAGATAGTGGATAGAACAGTGGACCTGGAGTCAGGAAGACCTGAGTTCAAATGTAGCCTTAGACATTTATTGTCTCTGTGACTTTGGCAAGTTATTTCACTTTTATATGTTTTAGTTTCTCCATCTGCAAAATGGAGATAATAATAGGTCTTTACTTTCATTGCTGCAAATGATACTTGA
This sequence comes from Bettongia penicillata ogilbyi, assembly GCA_023548195.1. Classification (NCBI taxonomy): domain Eukaryota; kingdom Metazoa; phylum Chordata; class Mammalia; order Diprotodontia; family Potoroidae; genus Bettongia; species Bettongia penicillata. The sequence continues at coordinate 2,926,768 of JAJHZJ010000167.1, read as the reverse complement.
AAAAGTCTGTGGAAGGTTACAAATGAATTGTAATTTTTTAATATACTATGGCCCTTAGCATTCATAGTCTGACTTCAGCATACTTTTCTAGACCCACCCTTAACTCCCCAAACTTGCATACTTGGTGTTCCCAGGACTTAGCATTCCATTCCTACCTCCATGCCTTTGAACAGGCTGGACCCTACAGCTGGAGTTCTTCCTTGGCTCAGCTTTGAAGATCTTTGGCTTGAAATCTCAATTCAGGTGCCACTTCCTAGGAGAAACCTTACATGATCCTCCTGGTGATTAACCACATCTCCTTCCTCAGGCTGCCTTGGTACTTATCATGTAAATAAATGTTGGATCGCTTCTCATTCCCTTAAGGAGCAGGGTCTGTTTTTTTGTTTTGTTTTGTTTTGTTCTTACTGTTACTCAGGTGCTCAGCCAATGTTTGTTGGACTGAACCGAATCAAATGGTCCTCAGAGGTAGGAACTGTGTCTCTGAGATGCCATCATAAAATCCAGGGAAAACAAGCATAATGTGACATTTCTCTCCTCTAAATTCATTTTGTATAAAAAATCTGGCTATTACCCACCTACTTTGAGCACTTCAACATTCACTCTATTTTAAATTTGATTTTTGGGGCAAGTTGATACAGTCCAATATTTTGGGTGACACTGAGAATACTTCTTGAAGTAAAGTTTTGGCCACTAATTGTGCCCTAGGGGAGCACCAGCGATCTCTCGAAATTCACCTCTTTCCCCTCACCCTCTGCACATATGCTGCTGATGATTAGGACATGTCAACTTGATGGCCAAGTCAGGGAACTGAAAGGAATCTCTCAAAAAACACACTCTGATGGCTGGGGCTATCATAGGTACTTCTGATAGTGCTGTATATCTAAGGAAACCATTCACTAAAGGTAACCTCTTTCAATTCTGGGCCTCTTCTTTTTGTCCTAGTGTAAGGGCCTAGCATTCCTCTTAATAAGATGTAGGTTTTGACCCTGGAGATCTTGGCTTGATCTCCCTGTGCTTGTCTTTGGTATCCTACCAAGTGCTGAAAACCCATGAGGCAGAGGCAGAACTCGAACTCTGAGGGAAGCCTGAATTGCCACCAGTTAGTATGAGTGCATATATTGCTCCTAGGATCAGCATTTTCAAAGAGAAGGTGGTCTTTTTCCTCCTCTAGTGGAATGATGAGGTTCATGACTCAGGCACGATGGCTCTACTCACAGGGGTCAGCTCTGTCTTGGAAATAAATAGATCCCATCACTCAGTTTCAGAGTTTGAAGGGACCTCAGAGGTCAGTTGGTCCAAACCAAGGTCTGACAAGAATCTCCCCCTACAATATACCTGAAAATTGATTGTCTGGTCTGCTTGAAGGTCTCTAATGAGGGGGCCTATTGTACTTTTGGATAATGGGTAGTTTGGAAAATTTTTTTTCTATCAGGCCTGCATTCATCTTTCTTCTACTCCATCCATTACTCTTAGTTTTAAAAAGTCTATTACCCCTTCCATGTGGCAGTCCTTCAGATCATGGTCCTCTTAATTCTTCTCTCCAGGCTAATATCCCCAGTTCCTATCAGTCCTCCATTGGCATGGACCTCAGGTCTGTCACCATCCTTTTTACCCACCTCCGGATTCCTTGCAGCTTACCCATCTTCTTCCTCAACTGTGGTGCCCAGAATTCCACACAGTGCTTCAGATAGGATCTGACCATGGGCAGAGTACAGTGAAACTTGCCTCTTTACTCCTGAACACTGTGCCAAGTACTGTGGATACAAATAGAACAGTAAAGACAGCCCCTGCTGTCAAGGAGCTCACATTCAATGGAGAAGGATGGGAGGAGCACCTGTGGGAGGTGGATAGAAAGGCCTGGCAGCCTTTAGGGTAGGGTACAGCTGCAGGATGAATGACAAGGCCTGGGGGCCCGTAGGGTACATTGGTTGGGTTCTCTTAAGGCAACTCAAGATTGCATTAGCTTCTTTTGGTTGCTCCATCATATGACAGGTGTATGCTGAGCTTGTAGTTCACTGAAACCCCTAGATCTTTTTCAAATGAACTGTTATCTAGTCATACTTACCTTATATTGTACTTGAGATATTGATTTTTTAAATCTCTATGGAAGACTTGACATTTATCCCCTTTAAATCTCACTAGTTTTGGCCCATGTTCTGGCCTGCCAAGATTCTATTGGAACCTGACTCTATTATTAGGGCCCATAGGGCACATATATTGTTCAGTGAGGAGAAGACATGGATAGTTTCACCATGAAAGAATTCTTTCAAAATTGGAGAGCTTGGAAAAGTCAAACTATCATTTGCCACTGCCTAGTGCTGTTTCCCCACAGTGTTTTTTATTTAACATACAACATGCTGGTCTTCCTCCCATCTTTGCATTACTTCTCTGACCTCAGTTTTTTGAGTTCTTCCTAGGTTCCTAGATTTATTTGTCTAGCAAACTCTTTGGCTTGATTCTGAGAAGGCATTCTGTGGAACGTTTTGCCACATGGCTGAAAGTATGAACTTCTTCAAAGAATACTATCTTTGCTTTTCTCCAAGCTAGTTATCTATAGGGTGTGGGGATTTAATAGTTTTTACTGGTGATTCTATGTATAGTTCATTTCTATATGCTGAATAAAAACGTCATTTTCATGGTAAAATCCAGAACTTCTCATGAGAATGCCTTGTAGTTGTCTGTAGTCGTGTATAGAAGTGTTCCCGCCATGCATTTAATGTAAACAGTGGTGGTGATGATGCAGGGCAGAGGTAGCTGGAGACATGTATCTGTTAGTTATGCCCATGGGCAAGAGCCTAAAATATGACGATTTTCCCTTTAGCCAGAAGTTAGTTGAGGTGACAGGTGAGGAATACTTTCTCTTCACTTCCAGCTGGGGAATGTGATTCCTGTGGCTCAAAGTTGAGAATCCAGGAGCACTCAAGATGTGAATTGCCCAAATGACAATGGAAAGGTCCTATGGTGGGTGTTGGTTAGCAGGATGTACCTTGTAAAAATAAGGAAAGTTCTGACCATCCAAAAATATAGACTGATCTTCTACCAAGGGATAATCAGTAAACAGCCCATGTGCTCTATTGATACACTTATGATGTCAAGAGAACCCAAGGAAGGCCCTCAATATGCTTCATAGCCTAAGAATGAGAATTTCCAAAGACAGAGAGGCATGGATAGATTGCAGTCTACATCACTGAACTAAATAAATAGCCATATCAAAGAGATCACAGATAAAGTGGTGAATGAAGTTAGAGGAGGCATCTTGTTAACTTACTTAAATTTTCTTCAGTGAGGAGTCCAAATCTCACATTGTTTACATGTTTCCTTAAAAACAAATTGGCATTAGGATGTTTGGCACAAAGTATAGCTTGCACTGATTTGTTGGGGTTTTCTATACTCTAAGGATAAATAAGAACAAATGAATATCCCCTGATGTCAATTTCTCTCTTGGCTAACCCTATTCAAGTTGCTGCTGAGTTGACAAGGTAAAACCATGTTGGCTCCACAGAGTCTCACTTAAGTTAATCATTTTGGCTGGTAACCATTTCCAAAGATAAATATCACTTGGAGGATTCACATTTTGTACAACTTTTCTCTTTATAAGGTCTTATCCCACCTTAAGGAAATATCATGCCAACTCTTTAACTTTGTTAATGGCTTATGAGCTAAATTGACTCATTTCTTATTGCCTTGGTTTCCTCAGCTGTAAAAACAAAGGAGAACATATTAATTATGAGGAATAATGTATAAAAATGGTTGGAACAGAGTAAAGGGATTTGGAGTCAGTCAATAACTGGTTCCTGTTCCTTATGTGACCTTGGACAAGTAATTTACTGGGTCTCACATCCTCATCTATTAAATGAAGAGGTTGGACTCAGTGTTTTCTAAGATCCTATCAAACTCCAAATCTATGATCCTACTAAAACTGAACATTTAAAGTGATGGAGAAATATAGTCATTCTTGCTTCATATTAAGAAAATCTCATTGGGAAAAACTTAAACTTCTAAAACAGATAAAATAACACCAGGGGATAGGGCCAAGGTGGGGGAGGAAGGATGGGATTATTCTCTAAGGAATCTTTATCTTATAAAAAGATTGTTTCAAATGTGTAACTCTTTTGATTTTTAACTTTGCTCTGTAGCTTAGACCCCTTTGATATCCTGGTAAAAACTGTGAAACCCTTTTAAAAATAATATTTTTACTGATAAAGGACATTTGTTTGAATCTCCTTATGTACTGGGGGGGCAGGGGCTCATTTAGATTTTAGGGTCACAGATTTGGAGATGTGAGGAAACTTGGGGATCAATGCCTCCAACCTCATTTTGCAGGCAAGAAAGCTGTGAGGTGCATAGAGCCTGGATGACTTGTTGGACCAAGTCATGCACCTTGTAGGTGTGTAGAGCAGGGTTTAGATTTGGGGCTTCCTGATTCCAAATCTACTGCCGACTCACATCCATCCCACTATGATGTAGTGGATGGAGCAGTGGACCTGGGTTAGGAAGACTTGAGTTGGAGTTTGGCCTCAGATATTTATTAGGTGTGTGACTCTGGGCAAGTTTTTTAACCTGTCTGCCTCAGTTTCCTCATCTACAAAATGTTGATAATAATAGCATCTACCCCCTGAATTTGACATTAGAATAAAAGGAAATAATATTTTAAAAAACAATTTGCTGGTTGGTTGGCTATTGTCTTTAACTCTTGAAGAGGACCAGAATGACATTACCAAGTTAGAGTCAAGTTACAGTGCATCCAACTGTGGCTGACCAGACAAGCTCAGAATGCTCTACCACAGGTCAGGCACAAATAGTCCAAGTGAACATTAGGGGTGGTTTCTCTAAATTTGCACGTCTCATGTTTCTTTTGAGCTACTTCAATTTTGCTTTGCTCATAGAGCACAGTGCCTTCTTTAATGAGGGCACACCATACTGGGTGGTCCTGTGCCAGTGTCTCCCCTGTCACATAATCAGTTCCAAAGTTCCTGAGAGAGACCTTGAATCACTTCTTCTGACCACCATGTGCTTGCACTGTGTGAATTCTCCATAAAGTAGTCTTGTAGGCAAGCATACTTTTGGCATTCAGACAATGTTGCCAGCCAATGTAATTGTGGTCTCTGCAGTAAAGTTTGAATGCTTTGGAGTTTAGTTCAAGAAAGGACCTCAGTGTCTGGTACCTTATCTTGCCAGGTGATCTTCAGAATCTTCTGAGGACAGTTCAGATGGAAGTGATTCAGTTTCCTGACATGGTCCTGGAACACTGTCCATGTTTCGCAGGCACACAACAATGAGGTCTGCACAAGGGCTCTGTAGACCTTCAGTTTGGTAGTCAGTCTAATACCTCTTCTCTCCCAAACTTTCCTTTGGAACCTACCGTCACTGAGCTAGTTCTGGAACTGTTATTGTTATTATAGCAATATTTTTATTATGTGATCATTAAAAATAATGTTTTTAAATGTATAAAACAGAAGACATAGGTTTACAAAGGAAATCAATTCTATTTAAATAGTTATCAGAATATTTTTTTAAAAAATGTCATGCATACTAATTTAAAATGTCCTGTTCAAGTGCATCTAAATTTTTCCTTTATGGGCTATCAAGTAACTAGTGTCCAATGAAGACTCTCTAGAGCCCTGAAACATCAAGGTCTTTTCTTTTCTGGGAGGAGTGGAAAGTTATTCTAGTTTGCAAACAAAACTATAGTGTATTTTGGAAAAAAGTTTAAAATATTATAAAATGGAAATTTGGTTGTTTCTATTATTGTGATCGAAAGGATTTTAAAGATTTTAGTTCCTATTTTAAAACCAAAGCTTGCTTTATTTTTAGAACATAGTAACAAGAATTTGTTGTAAAGCAGCAAAAGCACTAGTTTTGGAAAGTATAAGATTTATGTGGTTTGCAAATGGAATAAACTGAGAAACATAAAATCAGAGAAAAATAATTTTTAGAAAAAGTGACATCTAAAATGAAATAAAACTATCTTGATAAAATATCAAGTTATCAAATTATGTAATAGTGATAATTTTATGCATTAATTATTAAAATTCCAAATGGATGGGATGCCAAAATAGGGAAAATTGTTTGCAAATAAATCAATGTCAAGTTGGCATCTGGTACCCATAAGGAGCAGCCTCAACTTCAGGCATGTTGGTGGCCTTGGAGAGGACCAGTGAGTGGGGCCAAGGATCACCTCACAATATCTTTTTTGCTCAGAGATATTGCATCGGGTTGGACTCACAGATAAGAGCTCCAGTGTCCTACAAGAAGAGCGACACATGGAGAAGGTAGGGTCTGGGGCAGGACCTGGGGTAAGCAAATAGTTGAACTTGTAATTTTTCATTTGTTGGGAATTTACTTTTTTATTTTTAATATTAGTAATTTGGTTTTCCTTTTTCTCCTTTTAAATCCAATGAGCTAATGGCTTATTTTATTGGACTAAGAAAACAGCTCCTTTATTTATATCACTGAGTTGGCTTTTTTTGGTTTATTTTCAATTTTAATATCATCTTTAATTTTAATTTCATCTTTAATTTTAATTTTTGCTGCTTAATTGGGGTTTGAAAATTTGTTGTTTTTCTAGTATTTTTAGTTGCATTCCTAATTTATTAATCTTTTTTTTCTTTTCCTTGTTAATAGAAGTACTTAGAGATATAAAATTTCCCCTAAAGACTGCTCTGGATGCATCACAAAAATTTTGGAATGGTGTCTCATTGTTATCATCTCTAATGAAATTATCCATCATTTCTATGATCCATTCTTAAACCTCACAATTCTTTAGGATTAAATTATTTAGTTTCCAGTTGATTTTTAATATTTCTTTCAGTAGCCTTTAATTTAGTGTACTTTTATTGCCTTGTGAGCAGTAAAAAGGATTTGTATAACATTCTTTTGGTCCCACTATGAGTGGCATAGTGTTAAATGTGAAGGCAGGCAATGAGACTGGGGTTCAAATATTACCTCTTACACTCATTAGCTGAATGACCATGGGCAAGTCACTTAGTATCTTTGAGCCTCAGTTTCCTCCATCTGTGAAATGTAGGTAAAAGTATTTCTCATACCTGTCTCATAGGGCATTTGTTTCATTTTTAGCAACATGCCTTGCAAGCAGAGGAGCACTTTATAAATCCTTGTTGAGTGAATGAATAAACAAGGTGTGAGGCCCAGATGAAAACGTACACTCAAAGCAGCCTGAAAACTTTAAAGCACAACATAACCAAATGTTAATTGTAGTATAGCAGTAGCAGTAGTAGTAGTAGTAGTAGTAGTAGTAGTAGTAGTAGTAGTAGTAGTAGTAGTAATAGCAGTAGTGGTAGTAGTAGTAGTAATAGTAGTAGTAGTGATGGTAGTGGTAGGGGTGGTGTTAGTGGTGGTGGTGGTAATTGTTTATCATTATTCCCCTAACCTTGGGGCACCTAGACATGTGCTCATATCTGAAATACCTAAGTACATGCCAACTATACCTACTGGTAATCTAACTCTGAACCTAACTGGTAATCTAACTCTGAACCTATCACGAAAAGGGAAGGGCCTAAATATAGATGGATGTATTCATTTGTTAATGAATTAATGAGTAAAAGGCAGCATTAACGAACAGTTAAAAATAGAGTGTTTAGTCAGCGTATGAGAATGTGCTCCTCTCATCATCATTGTTATCAATCTGTAACATGCCCTCAATTCTAGATCTAGTTGGAAGGGAAGTAAATATCAGACATTCCAACAGCTATTCCTTATCAGTGTCAGGCAGTCAGTGAGGGTGCCGGAAAATCTACCTGTCAGAATTGTGGATGGTAATTGAGATGATTCATCGTGGATTTCTCAAATACATCCTTGGTAGTGTGTGACAGACCTTGGCATGCCTTTTGTTTTCCCGCCAGCTCTATTCTGTGTCTTCATCATATAGTTTTCTGATATGGAGTAGTATTATTAGCCCTTGTCAATGTGTTGGTTAACATGATGTAAGATCCAGCGATGAATTTTGGAAATAGGAAAAGAGAGAAATGGAAGCCAAGGTGTTCTTTACCTGCTCTGCCCGACTCATCATGCCGGTGTGATGAAACACCACACCACTTTCCACAAGCAAGACTCAGCAGAGAAGATATGATGAGCGTTTTTTTTTCTCCTACTCCTTCATTACCATTAGTCAAAAAGATAAAATGAGAGTGAGGTCTGTGCAAGTTCTCTCCATCATGTCTTAAGGGAGGCTTGCTGTGCTCTGTAGCAAGATATGCATACAATTGTCTGGAAGTCTCTATTTTAAATATGATGTTCCTGAGAAGCCCTCTGATTCTTTGAGTGAAGTTTGTGCTGTGTTCAATTAAACATATTTTCTCATTTCAACCATACTTCAGTAAAACTGTCTTTATATTTACTTTTTACTTGATGCAGTAATAGGCTCAGTGAACAAAGTCTTTCATTGGTCAAAAGGAGACCCTTATTCATGAAAAGCAGTCACCATGTGACTTATGGGGGAAAAATACAATTATCATTCTAGTACCTTTTCCTTCCCTCCTCTAATAGTTGGGAGAATTAGAAATTGACCAAGTCTTGTCAGACCATTTCATTTTTGAAAAATCAAATACAATTTTTCGATTCTCCTTCGAAGAGTCCTTTGTTTGGGACTCCAATGAGCATGAAGGCAAAGACTTTATTTAGAAGGACCACCTCTTTGCTCCTGCATTTCCTCAAAGGACATGATGGGCTTTAGCTTTACACTGAATTGTTGCTTGGGTAGAATGACTAGAGCACAAAATCAGCATATTAGAGGGTGCTAGAAGCTCTTCTGTTCAAAATCACCACATTTTGGGGTCAGGACAGGCATTGGTGGCCATCAGATCCAGTCCTGGAGTGCTAGAGCTAATTGAGCAAGGTACGACTTCTGGTCTCAGGACCTTGGGAGAAGGGGATGCTTTGGACTAGCTTTTCCTGAATCCTCAACCTATATTAATTGTGCTGTTTATGTATTTCTTAAGTATTTAATATGTGTAAAACCATTTTTATTAGATTACTAGCTTTTTAATTTTTTTATGTGTCCCTGATGAAGTTTTTGAATGTTGTGCCTCTAACCTCATTTTTTTCATTAGCCCTGTGGCTTTTATTGTGCATTTTTCGCATGTTGAGGTGCTTTTGGGGAACATGTATGTCAAGTTATAGCAGAATGGTCTACTTCAGGTCAGGTCTGGTCAAAGGGAGAGTTCTAGTCCCACTTTATTCCTGGAAGTGAGGCCTTGCTTAATGTAGTCCATGATTTCTGCATTCTAGAAAAAAATAACTTAGCGAGAAGAATAAGCCAAAATAGGAAGCTGCCAGATGGTCCAGAATTCCTCCAGCCCTTCCTCCCTATTTTCCTCTGCTCCTGTGTTCCAGGTAGTTATTTGTCCTTCCACTCTGTAGCTGCTGGGTGGTATGGTGGCTAGAAAGTTGGGCTTGGAGTCTGGAAGACTTGAGTTTAAATCTTGCTTCAGACATTTAGTAGGCTGTATGACCTTAAGCAATTCCCTTATCCTGTCTTAGTCTCAGTTTTCTTAATTGTACAGCATGGAGGATGATAGTACTGATAGTATTGCTGGGAGGATCTATTTAGATAATATATGTATGTGAAACAGTTTGCAAACCTTAAATCCCTATATAAATGTTACTTCTACCCCTTATCATTATCAAACTCTACTAGGGGAATGACCCAGGGTCCCTGTCTCCTTGCCCCCATTTACCATCATTGAATTTATTTTAATGTTAATTAAAGGGCACTTCCCCTGATTCTTGCCCCAGGCTTGTTTTGTGGTGTTTGTTCCAGGTAGAAAGAAAGAAATCCAAGTCATGGCCCTGATTTTATGCCTTCATGGACTCACTGTACTTGATAAATTCAGAAACTTTTTCTTTCCTAATGAGAGCAGTTCATGAACACAGTAGGGTGGGATACAGAGAACAAGAGTGGGTGTTCAGGCTTGTAATTTCCAAAAGGCTTATTAAAAGATCTAGCAGCAGGCAACTAGGTGGTATAGTGGATAAAATGTTGACTATGTGATCAGGAAGACCTTAGTTAGAATTCTGCCTCAAATGTGCAATTGTAGCTGGGAAAGGGATTCAGCTTTGGGCTTCATGGTCCTCATCTGTAAAATGGGGATAATAACAACACCTACTTCACAGAACTTTTTTGAAGAGTAGATGAGATAATATATTTTATATATGTATATATATATGTATATATATACATATATATATATATTATATATAAAGTGCTTTGAAAACCTTAAAGCACTCTATAAATGCACATTTTCCTCTTGTCCTTCCTTCTTTTATATTTTTCTCTAGGAAATTATCATTAGTCTTACTTTCCCAACTAATCTTGAAGAAAAAAAGGATGATATTTTTAACAGTTCCTTATAGAGCCCCATGGATCTCTCCAGGAAACTTTTCCAGGTATTCAGAAGGTTCTTTGGCTTACTTCCACACTCCATTTTCAAGTAATCCCTTGGCTCTCACAGTTAGCACCAATGTTTCATGAACCCTCCCCTTTCCCATTTCTCAAGGATTTTTATCCTACCTTTTAGGTAGTGAGATAGGATTGGCTTTTTCTTCTTGAATTCCAAGTCTCCACCATGATCTGAATTCACTTGCTCTTATATTTCATCCTCTATCTCACCTAGTGGAAGTATTTGCTTCCTTCAGTTCATTTCACAGCATCCCTGTTCCTGGTCCTACTCTTACCACACCTGAGTAGAGGAGACTCCTTTTTCAAGGCTATAGTATGAGGTCTCTGTATTTTTGCTAAAAATGCAGCAACTTTACTCCTTTCCCTTTTGCAATAGGTGTCATTTATAAATTAATTTGTAAACATCTTGAAGAAAATAGGGCACTGAGTAATTACTAGCTTGGCTTTGTAAAAACTAATCTACTGTCCTTGATGACAGAATGATGGGACAGATAAATCAAGGGGAAGCCAAAGTTATAATATATCTTGTGCCTTGACAATGCCCTTGAATTTTGTCCCAACACATTGGAGGCACCATGGTCCAGAGGGAAGAACTTTGACTCCAGAGTGAGAGGACATGAATTCAAATCCCTCCTCTTAGTTTGCTACTTCTAGGATGCTGGGTGAGTCACTTTCTTGGGTTTCTCTCTAATGTAAAGGAGTTGAGCCAGTTGGCCTCTGAAATGCCTTCTAGGTAGAAATCTATGATCTTAAAAAAGTTGAAAATCTTTTTATATGTATATATGTGTATGTGTGTTTATATATACATGTATATTATATATGTATATATACACTCACCAGCAAAGTGCACTTTAACACAGGAACCACAATTTATCGAGTTTTTCCAGGTTTGCAGCCCAGATCATTTTTAATTATCATCCTCTCTCTTCCACTCCAACTGCTCTCACTTCCTTTGGGTTCTGCTCTACCCTTCCTGTTCTACCCCTTCAACAAGCTTCTCCCACCACATGTGACTTATTAAGCTGGTCTATTAATGAATGGGAAAGATCTTTCCATTTAAATTACTGTTACACTTGATTAGCCTGTTGTCAGATAAATTCAGTTATTTCTTTGTCTTATTCCTTAGACCTGTCCCTTTTCTGTCCACTATCAATCTGTGCCCAATCTTGGCACTTAGATTATTTCCCTGGGCTCCTAGCTTGGTACCTCTAACCTTCCAAATGGCTCCTTAAAGAATGGAGAATGTTGTCCCCAAACATAACTGACCATGTCACTAAGGATTTGCCATTTCCTTCCAAAAGAGTCGGAGTCCAGATTATCTGTAGCCTCAATCTGTATACTTTGATTGGTCACAGCTCTATGGCTTCCTTCTTTCTGCTTACTTCCTCTGTAGTGGATTGCTCCAGTTAGTTCAGTGACTCATCCTTTGACCTGTGGCTTCAAGGGACGAGGATATAGAATTATGGCACAGGGAATAAGTATTCTCATGCAAAGAGCACATTGTCATTTTGATCTTTATATACCGCCAACAGAATCTGTAGTGTGACTTAGTAATAAATAAGCCAGCCTACCATCTGTAGACTGGATAAATATTGGGTTTTTTTGCATGTATACATGTTAGTGTTTTTCAAATATGTGTAGATGTTGTTCTGATGAATAATTCAATTCAACAACCTTTTATTAAGCACCTGCCATGTGTCTTGTACTTAATTTCATAGTATGTGCTTAACTTTGTAATAAAACACAAATTCACTTAAAAGCATTACTCAATTAGTAGTACCTTTTTGTCATCATGTGTCTTCTCATCATTTCAGTGAGCAGATATTAATGGTACAATTACTATTATGTGGGAGTTTCCCAGAGGAACAGTGAATCTTTCCTGATTTCCTTAAGTTGTTACTGTTCCTTCCCTTTCCCTACTCAAAATCATTATGGATATACTTATCTTTTTAAAGGCTATGGCCCCTCTCCTCTCCAGAAGAACGTAAGCCTTTTGAAGATGGAGATTTATTGCTGTTTTGTTCTTTTTATCTTTGTATCGCCACCATCTATGACAGTCACCTAGCAAACATTTATTAAGCCCCTACTACGTGCCAGGCAATGTACTAAATGCAGAAGATACGAAGAAAGGCAAAAGACAGTCCCTGTTCCTAAGGAATTCTCAGTCTAATGGGGTGATCAATAAGCAAACAACTGTACAGATAAATACCTGGCATATAATAGGCACTTGGAAAAATGACTCTTGGATTGGTTCACGAGGATTTTTGAACTTTTCATACTCACAAAGGTTGCGTACCACATGTGGAGCCAAGCAAGGTAGGGTAGGTTCATTGGTGAATCATCAGAAAGGTGGTAAAGTTATAAATAAGTCATAAAAAGAAAGATCAAAGGATTGGAAATTATTTAGCTTGAAAGGGATTTCATTCCATAAGTCAGCCATAAGATCATGGATATAGAACATGGATATAAAGCTAGAGGGAATCTTAGAGGTCATCTGGTCAAACTGCCTCACTTTATAGATGAGGAAACTTGGGTCAAGAGCTATAAATTGAGCCACAAGCATATATTAACTATAATGGTGGACTAGCAGTGAGCCCAGTCTTTCCAAGCATACACAGAGTGCTTAGCTGGTGCAGTCCTCCTAAGGAATGGGCTCATTGGCCAGTCCCTCGTTATACATACATCTACTCTGTAGGATCATAGAGAAGCCACATGGTTTAATGCATAGGGAATTATCCTTAAAGCCAGGTAGAATTGGGTTCAGTTCTTGCCTCTGAAATATACTGGCTTTGCAATCCTAGGCAAGTCACTTAAACCCTAAGGCCATAAGTTGCAAAGAAATTTCTGATCTGCATAGGCAGTGGGAGTTTCTTCATTTGAGACTTCCCCATACAATGAAATCAAGTGTCTGGGCCCCATAGACTCTGTAGGCTCACAGAGGCTATGATCTAGCCCTGGAGATAGAAGGGACACTTCACACACTGGGATGTTCAGTGACTTGCCAGAGGTCACATAGTTAGTAAGCATCAGATAGGAGATTTGAACACAAGACTCCCAGCTCCAGAGTAATTGATCTTTCTTTCTATTGTAAAACACTGTACAAAGAGAAAATAAAAAAAAGTTCTTGCCTTCAGAGAACTTACAGTGTCTCCAAAGATGATAATGTGTACATATACAGATATATACATGATAGATCCAAGATAAATTTGATAATTTTTTTCTTGATAATTTAATGATAGTCTTCTAGTATTTGGAGAGCTCTCAAGTCAAAGGTGATGACTAACTTATCTCTGTCTCTTCTGATGATAGAATAATAGGAAACAGGTTAATGTGATATCTTGGGTCCCATTTTAGAAACATGGAGCTTTTGTCTCATAACATGTGGAGGTTGTTAAATTTTAGTTTCAGTTAGCAAGAACTATTGAGCACTATTTTAAAAACTGGTTAGACTTCATGCCATGAGACGGTGGCATGTAACTGTACTTGACTTCCTCCTGTGTGCCTAGTCCTTAGGGAGATGATCTACTCTGTGACCTCTCCAAGAGCCTTCTAAATCAGTGGCTCTAAGATTTCATACGCCATTACATTAGCCTATTTTTGTTGGGATCCAGTTGAGCTCATTTAAATGAGTTTTCTAAGTAGGCTTCTGTGCGACACTGTCAAGTTGGCTGTAGTCTGGATGCATTTTCTACTGCAGTCCCTTTATCCGTGGACTGTGATTCTGTTGGGAAAGAAATGCTTTTCTTTATTGTGCTCTAGTTACTTCTGTATATATTACAAAATTAATTCTACTTTTTAAATGAAAAACCCAAGTGATACATAAATTGTTGGTCTTCTTTCCATTTCACTCCCTACTCCAATCTTTCATTGAAGATTGAGGGAATTGAAACCTTTTTGAGATTTCTTTTGGGAATTTCTTTTCTTTTTAAAAACATTTCTCTCTTTCTTGGGGCTAAATACCTGAAGAAGAAAGTAAAGGAAGACAGCTGCATTATTTTCTTCTTTCTAAATAAAACATCAAGCCAAGGTTCCAGTGGAAGTTTAGATCTCAGGAAAACTAGAATGAGCATTTTAATTCAGTCTTTGGGGACTTTTTTTAAGAAACAATTTTCTGTATCTATGGGCATCACTCTTCTTTATTTCCTCTAAGTATTTTGTCAGTGAGAAAAAAATTTAGTTGCTTGCGCCATCACTGTGGCAGGAATATAATGTAATCGATAAATGTAGGTGGAGGTCAAAGGACAGTTAAATTGAATGAGCACATCTCTCTAATGGCAAGTTGCAACTGAATTTTGAGCACTGAAACTCTCTGTGCTATTTCTTATTTGCTTATTCATTCTGCAGATAGTTATCAAATGCTTGCTATGGGCCATTGTAGCACCCTGCAAAGTGATTTAGATACCATGACTAGTATAGAAACTACTGAGTCTAGATAAACAGGTGATATCTAACAGACAGGTGATATCATAGGAGGGTGCATAATATGGGACATACACTCAACAAAAAATCAAACAAATCACAAAGCTAGACTGTGCAAGTTCAGTGAGAGGTAACAGAATTATGCAAAACAGGTTCTAATCTGCAGTTGTATTATTTTTCTTATTTTCTTCGCATTTGTACTCCTGTGTCCATAGTCTCATTGTGTGGGTCCCGTCTTCAAGAGTACAAATTGATACTCTTTGACAATTTCTTACCTGGTTCCACCCCATCCTTGCCAATGGAGCCCTGGAGGCTCCATTGATCAATCAATCAAGAAATATTTATTAAGTACCATATGCTGCCCAGGAG
Source organism: Bettongia penicillata ogilbyi (assembly GCA_023548195.1). Lineage (NCBI taxonomy): Eukaryota > Metazoa > Chordata > Mammalia > Diprotodontia > Potoroidae > Bettongia > Bettongia penicillata. The sequence continues at coordinate 2,911,563 of JAJHZJ010000167.1, read as the reverse complement.
CTACACCAAGCCCCCAGGAAAGGCGTGCCACTCAATTATCCGTGACTCTTCCTCTAGGTATAAGCTTTGTGTGCTAGTAAAACATTTGGTTAATTTTCATTTAATACATGTTTGCTGTTTAGATCAAACCCTAAATCCCTCACTTACAATGCACAACTGCTCTGCCTTCTATTCTTAGCTAGCTATGGCACAGGGGATGGATTCAGGAACACCTGAGTTCCAATGAGTCAAAGACACTTCCTGGCTGTTTGATCCTGGATTCTCTACTGCAATCCTTTTGTCCATGAACTGGAAAAAAGTTATTTATTTCTTGTTTATTTTTGCTCTAGTTACTTCTTTTTTGATTAAAAATACTAATTCTGGTTTTTTTTGGGGAAGGATTCAAACATATTGTTTATCTAGCCAGATAGTATTTCTGTTTTCCTCTCTGCCCCTCTCCAACTTTTCATTATAGAGTGAAGGGATTAAATTTTTTTGAGATTTCTTCTTAGTGGGGATTTCTTTTCTTTTACTGAATATTTTTCCATTTTTTGGTTCTCTGTTTTAACCTTTGCTTGCCTCAGTTTACACAACTGTAAAGTGGGAATCATAACAGCACCCATCTCCCAGGGTTATTGTGAGGATCAAATGAAATATTTGTAAAATGCTTAGCATAATGCCTGTCACATGATAGGCATTATGTAGAATCTTAGTTCTTCCTCCCCTTTCTTACCTTGATAATTCATTTCCTGATCATGTAAGGAGCTGATGCAAACTTCTAAGAATAAGAAGCATTCCCCAATTGATAAATGGTTGAAGGATATGAACAGATAATTCTCCAGGAAAGAAACTCAAGGTATATATAGCATGTGAAGAAGTAATCCAAATCACTAATAAGTAGAGAAATGCCAGTTAATGCAACTCCAAAGTTTTTCTTTATATCTGTCAATTTAGCAGAGCTGACAAAAAAAGATGAAATAGGGACAAATTTTGGAGGTGTTGCTGGAAAACAGGCATATTGATATATTGTTGGTGAAGCTATGATTTGGTATAGCTCTTCTGAAAAGCCATTTGTATCCATGCCTGATGTTACTAAACTCTGCATGCCTTTTCATCCTAAATGAGGTCTTTTTCACAGTTTCTTGTCAACAATCCTTTATTATTAATATACTACAGATTATATATACCTATCTGATCCTCTCTTCTGTTCTTTGGGGTGATAATTCTGATTATTTGTAGATTCTAATGTTCCCTACTTGGAATTTCAGAAGAATATTGCCATTTTTAAAAATGAGTTTTTGTTTCCTTTTACAGCTGAGGATACATAGAAAAGGAAAAAAAAAAGTGGTCCATGCCCTTAAGAAACTCACGTTCTAATGGAATAGAACTTCAAGTTAAAGGAAACCTGAATTTTCTAGTGGGACTGGCAGAGGGCAAACTATATTCTAGAACTGGGAATAAAAAAAAAGAAGGGACAAAGGAACACAAGTCAAGCCAATGAACATTTATTAAGTGCCTGCTATGTTCTAGGTGCTATGTCAAAAATTAGGGATATTTTAAGAAAGACAAAAGACAAAACCAAACCAAAACAGTCTTTGCTCTCAAGGAAATCATAGTCTAATAGAAGAAACAACTCCAAACATACTATCATGTTTGGATGTTGTTTCTTCTATTATATATTCTCTATCTTTCTATGTGTATATTTATGCATTTCTATATCTATACATATTATATATGTGTATGTATATTTTATATTGGGTCATTTTATATTTTGTTATATTATTTATATTATATATTTTCATATGGACTTTTCATGTATGTATGCATGTGTTTATATGTGTGTATACATATATATCATAAATTGAAAATAATCTCAGGAGCTAACACAATAGCAAAAGCCTTTTGGGAAGAGTTGGGGAGGTCTTCAAAGCTTGTACTCAAGGGAAGATGATCTGCTTTTTGGCAGGACTGAAAGAGGTTGTGTATGATGGGGGTATTGTGAGTTAAAGCCATCTAGGGCTGCTGATTCATGAATATTTTAGAACTAGACGTAGTAAAGGAATGATCAACGAGGTCTCGTTAGAATTGAGATCATTAGGAAAGAAGAAAATCTTTACTGAGAGGAAGCTAGAAGGAACACAGGAATAAAGTAGGTGGTAAAGATAGTAGGATAGTCTTTTGCTTGATGTTATCGTTTTGGGGTTGTTTTTGCTTGTTTTTCTGTTACAAAACTATTATGTAGAGAAGGGATCATGGCAGAATTGAGACAATGTGTTCACCAGGCCAGTACTGTGGAGATGCAAGAATGGGTGTTTGTAGATTACATTACTCTAAACACTTTTAGGAACCTCTTTCTTATATTTATGCTACAGAAGAGTCATGTCAACAAGTGTTTTTTAAGCTCCCACTATGTGTCAGGAACTGGAGATAAAGCAAAAGGAAGAACAAAACTGGTCCCTGTGCTTGAGGAATTCCCATTCTAATGGTGGTGCAACTTGCAAACAACTATGTAGAAATGTGAATTGGAAATAATTCAAGAGGGAGTGTATTAGCATTGAAAAGATCAGGAAATTAAGGAACTTGCCTGAGGTCACCTGGTAAGATTTAAGCTAAGCTTTGAAGGAAGCCAGGAAAGCCAGGAGAAAGAGATAGAGGGGGAGAATTCCAGGCATGGGGGACAGCATCTGTTCAGACACAGAGATGGAAGACTGAGTGCCATGTTTTAGGATCAACAAGAAGGCCAGTGTCACTGGGTCATAGAATACGTGGAGGGGAGTAAATGTTAGAGGAAAGGTAGGAAGGGTAATCCTGGAATTAATAGGGAAACACTAGAGTTAACCAAGTAGGGAAGAGACATGGTCAGACATTCAGCTGAGTGAAGGATATGCTGGAATAGGGAGAGACTTAAGGCAGGGCATGCAATCAGAAGGTTATTAAAATAGTATAGGCCTAAATTGATAAGGGACAGTATCATCAGGGACATATAAAAAGATGTTGCGAAAGTAAAAATGGCAGAATTTGGCAATAGAGTAGACAAATGGGGTGAGTGAAAGGAGAGAGTTTAGTTTATCACTTAGGATGTGAACCTGGGTGAATGGGAGAATGGTTTACTATTAATAGTAATAGAGAAGTTTGAAAGAAGGTAGGGTTTGGGGGACAAGGTAGTAAGTTGGTTTTGGACTTGTCGAGTTTGAGATGTCTATGGGACATCCACTTCAAGGTGTCCAATAGAAAGTTGGAAGAACTTTTAAGTAATACCAATTTTATAAAACCACATTTATATAAAGCTTTAGGAGTTACAAAGCACCTTACCAGTACTGTCCTATGAGGGAAATAGAACAAATGTTATTCCCATTTTGCAGATGAGAAAATCAAGACTTTGAAATGCTAAGAGGTTTACCCTTGATCATAAAGCCAATAAGAATATGAGGTAGAATTTGAACTAAAATCTTTTGACTTTCTAGTATTCCTCACTTTCCACTATACTTTATGGAAAGAAATAGGATTTCTCTCCAACGTCTCTGAATTCACTTATGACTGTATATATTTTCTCTGTTGGATGCTTACCAGGTGTCCATAACAGTCTGATTAGGTCCTGGTCCTTTGTTCCTTGCATAAGCAAAGCGCTCACTGAATTATCAGGATTGTTGCCTATGTAAGGAGTAAGCAAGAGCCCCAGAAGCTCAATCTGAAGGAATGACTAGTAGTTGCCTGAATCATCTATACATTCCCACTTCAGCATCTAGACTTCCACTGTGCTCAACATTACAGTTTCATTTTATGATGAATATTATTGTATGCTCTTACCTTCCTTAAGAGCTAGCAAAAAGCATCAAGGGTCTCTGAGCAAGTCGTTATACTTCCCAAAATGCCGGAAAGTTAATTTCGTTCTTCTCACCTCATCAATTAACCAGTCAGTAAGCCAACAAGGATTTCTTAAGCATCAACTATGCGCCACACAGAGGTAAATGGCATGATGTATAAGGAGTCAGCCTTGAAGCCTGAAAGAGCTGGCTTTACGTTTCAGAACCAGGACAAATCACTGAAGTTGGCAGTGCTCTGAGCACATCTCTAAGACTATAAGTTGCAGGGTAGAGTAAATTTTCATATATGGATGTTGCTCATATAAATGAAAGCACTGTTCAATTTCTAGTATATACCCATGCTAGGTGCTGTTCTAGGTGCTGTCCTAGGTACTACAAATTATATCCCCTCCCATTGCACAAACATTGATTATGTACCCACTACGTTCAAGGCATTGGGCATGCTAACACAAAATTTGACTGCTCTTGTGCCGAGGTAAAGGCAATAAATCAACAAGTGAAGAGGAATGATTTGTTCTGTATTTCCAAGGTAATTAGGTCAGTGACCTCTTTGAAAAAGGTCACTTGAATATTCCTTTCTAAGATCTGGATTGCCTTAACTTAAAAATAGCCCATCTCCCAAGGGAGGTTAATTAGCATATTTGTTTGTTTTAAATGATCTTAACAAATAAGAAATCTTGTTTCGTAATTCAGGTAATCCTAAGAAGATATTGAAACATTATTCTTAATTGTGTTAATTTAGGTCACGAAGAAAAATTTTCTCTTTGTTTCACTAAAGTATTCATAGCCTATCATTTAGATTCTTGCCTGTGAAACTATCTTAACATCACAGCAGAGCTTGTAAAATTGTCCCTTTTCAATGAGATCTGATCCTAAGCCTAGGACTTAGATTAGGGGGGCACCTGTATCGTAGATGAAGCACTTCAGAATTGTTTTTTATTCAGAGAAGTTTTCACATATTGAGGTTAGAGCATGTCTGAATCAGTATAATATGAAGATTCTGTGAGTTTGTTCATTGCAGGCCACAACAAGTCTATGAATGGTATTTGAACCTGATTCTTGGTTACTCCAAGAGTAACTTTCAACTTGATGCCATGTTGCTTCTGTGTACTATTGGTGCTAATAATAGAATTATAATGGAATTTTACTACAGAACTTTAATAATTTTGTTCACTTGGGAAGTATAACATCTTGATATAGAAAAATTTGTAACGTGCTTGGATGTTTTCTGTTCTAAGAGAGCTCAACGTTCTAGTAAAACTCTATAGAAAATTATGATTTCTATGCAAACATAGTCTTAAATTTTTTAATTAAAAAGACAAACATTTTCTAATGGGCTTTGTTTTGCTTTTGCTTATGGGTTTGTTTTTGTTTGTTTGGGGCAATATTTCACTATCAAGGCAAATGTGTTTGTTTGCCAGGGATCAGGGAAAGCATTAATTTGTTTTAATTTCTTTTTTAAAAAAATTAATAACACATTTACGTGTCATGTTAAGCTTTGCAGAGTATGTTCTTCACAACAACCCTCAGAAACTTTTATTAGCCCTTTTATAAACCCCTTGAAAGTTTTATTAGCTTCATTTTACAAATGGAGTTACTGAGGCTCTGAGATGTTAAGGAACTTGCCCATAATCACCCAGCTAGCAAGTGTCTAAAGTGGGAGTTGAGTTTGACTCCCAAGTTCAAATATTATACTTTAAGATGGGCTAGTGAAAAGACATGGTTATAACACTGAACCAAAAATGTTCTATAATCAAGAAGTTCTATAGAATTATTGCTCTGTGTGGCATTTGAGTGTGTTGCCTTTTGTCTTTGGACTTTAATTAAGAAACATTCTTGCTGAAACCATGCTGTTTCACCCCTTGATAGACTTGATAGACCAGCTTACTTGAATTAGGCATCCACGTTGCCTGCTCAGAATTGGATGTTGAGCCTCTGGGACTATACCAGCCCTTTCAGAGGAGGGAAAAAAAGCTCTCGTATCCATGCCAGAATTTCATTCCAGTCTCATGTTTGCCATATTAGGTCAAAGTCTTTCTGCATCCCTTTCCTTCTTTTCATGTAAATTGAGAATTCAGGGTTTAAAAGTAAATCATCTTCATGTTATGAGACTTGACTTCCTAATAGTTTCCCCTTTAACATTTCTATGAAATGTGTTAGACAGGATCAGAACAAAACCAGCCACAAATGCCTGTGTATTAAATATCACCCTACCATATGAACTTTTTATGGGCCAAAGATGGACTGCAAAAGATCATGTATGCATTTGTGAGAAGATTGGCTCTGACTTTATGACTGGTGATGAGTGAGTTTTTATCTCCAATGTGAGTTTAGCAGATAGGATTAATGCATTTTAAACACATAAATGTGGAAAAGTAGGTAAAAAATATATTCTCATTGTAAGCCAGTAGTCGTGTACATTGAGTCTTTCTTTTCTTTTTTAAAGCTATTGAAAAATACTATCTATAACTAGGAAAAAGGTATATATTTCTTGGCCCCCTAAATACTGAGAGGGATACCTCTAATGTCAGTTCGTCACTTAATGGGCTTGCCAGGACTGTCTGAGCTTGATGGGAGGCCAGTCCCATCCCATCCCAGGCATCTCTAAATGTGATTAGGTGCTGTCACAATAAATTTAGCCCTCATCTGTTAGATCAGGAATTCAGGTGAAAGGTCACCCTCTTCCACAAAGTGGGCATTGAGTGCTTTGATTTGTTCTAATTGTAAATGATAGTCAATGAAAATCATTTATAAATCTTGTCTAAATGAGTGATTCTCTGTGGGGGATGCTTGGCCTCTGTCACATCTGAACCAGGCTGGTTTCAGAAGGTTTCATGCCATGTGACTGTAATAGGGCTCAGAACTTAATGAAGTCTATATATTGAAACTCATTTCCAATTGATGGTCAAATGGGCTTCGGTAAAAAAAGTCACCATTGGAATCTTGGTCGCATGACTTCATTTGACTTGACCTTTATTATCCTATACTTTTAATTGAAATATTACCTCCTTAGAAATCATGTGCCTCATCTAAGCCCTTCACACATTTGGGTAATGGTTGACATACACTATAATGATGATTAATAGTCTCTTCAACTAAACTCATTATTTTAAAGGTCATCTAATTTTTACACACCATCTTAAGCAAATGTTTTAGACTTAACTTGTGCTTAGTTTCAGGGAAGAACACTATCAGTAACATGTTGATTTTCCTCTTAGATTTTTTTCCTTATTTTTTAAGAGCTTTCTTTTATCCAAACTTATTTTTCTAATTTATCTTCAACATTTTTAAATTAAGTACTTATTATTATCTGCTACCATCTCCCAATCACCTATAGTATCAAATATAAAATCCTGTGACTTTTAAAGCCCTCCATAACCTAGATTTTCTAGTCTTCTTACATCTTACTCCTATTGATATACTCTGTGATCCTAGTAACAATGGTCTCCTTGTTCTTCCCCTATGACAGATATTCTGTTTCCTGATTCTAAGCATTTTCATTGGCTATACTGCATGGCTAGATCTCTCTTCCTCCTCAGTTGAACCTCCTGACTTCCTTGGCTTCCATCATGTCTCAACTATAGTTCCATCTTTTGTTAGAAACCTTTCCCAGTTCTCCTTAATTTTAGTGTCTCCCCATGTTTTCAGGTGGGTTTTTCTTTTTTAACAGAAAAGTGTTGTATTTTGTCAAAAAACTTTTTTTTGCACTTGTTAACATAATCAAATTATTTTTATTGATTTTGTTATTAATAGTTAATCAAGTTCCTAATATTAAACCTTCATTTTTAAAAAAAATCAATCTGATAATATAACCAATATATAACATATTATATAATATACAATATATAATCAGATCACTACTAAATAAAGAAATGCCGATTAAAGCAATTGTAGAGTTCCACTTCACGGCCATTAGGATGATAGTGACAAAAAAGAATGAAAAATACTAGAGAGGTTTTTGGAAAATAGATAGATTGATTGATGCACTATTAATTGTCCTGTGAATGGGTATAAACACTCTGGAAAGCAATTTGTTATAATATTAAAAAATTTATTAAGCACTTTGTGTCCTTTAAACTAGCTATACCACTGCTAGTCTATGTATAAAAAATCAGAGAAAAAATTCTTTATATACAAAGTCATCTATAGTAGCTCTTTTTGTAGTGGTAAAAACTGGGAAAGTTTTAAACTGAAGAGGATGTACAACAATGGAAGAATGACTGAATAAGTTATACTATATGAATGTGATGGAGTTCTGTTGTGCTATAAGAAATGAGGAAAAGAATAATTTCAAAATAATTCAAAAATATATGGAAAGACTTATATGAATTGATGTAGAGGCAAGTAGAACCAGGAAAATAATTTATACTGTAATGTCAATATTACAAAAATGAACAATTTTGAGGGCTTTTGTAAGTCTGTAAAGAGAATAAAATGATCAGAATCAGGAGAACAATTTTACCATTATAACAAAACTGTAATGACAACTTTAACAATGAGAACAGCTATGATTCTTATGATCCCAAAGGATTTTAAGGTGGAAACATGCTGTCCACAGCACAGGGAGGTGATGGGTTTGGGGTGCAGAATGATGTCTTTTGTGTACAGCCACTGAGGGAATTTGTTTTACTTGACTTTCAATTATATTTGTTATAAGAAATTGCTTTTTCTTTCCTTTTCTTTTTTTAATGGATGGGTTTAGGAGAGAAAAATAGGTTTCTCTTCACCAAAAAAGTAAGTAGAGAATGATATAGATTTGAAATGCTGAATACGTTTTCAGATGATGTCACTATATTATTAGATTTACTTCTTCCTTTTCTTACAAAAGACCTTTCAGGAAGTGGGAACAATCTGTAAATGTGTGTAATGTAAAAACAAAACACGCTGATAAAATTGAAAGTGACAAAAAATCTTAGTGCTTTTCCTCTGAGACTACCTCCCATTTATCTTGTAGACATCTTGTTTGCGCATGGTTGTTTGCATGTTGTTTCTTCTATTAGACTATTCGCTCCTTGAGAACAGGAACTATTTTTCCTTCCTTTTCTTTCTTTGTATCCAGTTCTCAGCACAGTGCCTGGTACATAGTAGGAGCTTAACAAACATTAGTTAATCGGTTAATTATTAGGTGCAGTACCTAGGCTTCTACCATATAGCAGGCACTGTCCTAGGCACTAGGGACACAAATGCAGAAGGGAAGCAGTTCCTACTTCCAAGGACTTTGGAGTCTTTTTTTTTTGGGGGGGAGGAGATGGGCTGCTTCATTCTTACTCTTTCCTTAATGGTTCCAGATTCTGCTTGTCTGATGCTAATTCCATTGAACCTTCTTTCTTCTCTTAGAAAACATCATTCAAGGTGTCTGGCCACCTTGCCAGTGTCTGAACTTTCCAGAAATCTCAGGTTTCATATTGTAGGAGTGAGCATTCATAGTATAGTGAACATTTTTGCTACTGAAAATAATCACTAGTCTACAGTAGGCTTGATACTTGCTAATTTCAATGAAAAAGTGAGCACATTGGAGGATACGGAAAAATGTGTTGGGAAATGGTATGGCTCAGTAAAGAAAGGAGATCAAAGGCTTGTTGATGGCTTAGGAGCTTCACATCTGTGTGTCACAGATACTTTAAGAAGAGAGTTGGAAGATAATAGGTGAGGTAAGCATTGAACAGCATAAAAAAAAAAAGAAATTGATTATAGTGTAACAGACAGGAAACAACTGTTTACTGATGTGGTTATTTTCTGATAAAGCAAGTAAAATCCACTTGTCATTTCACGATCAGTTGTTTGCATAGTGAGATTGATTAGAACAAAGATCAAAATCAATATCAAATGAGAAGAAAGACTAATGATAAGAAGACTCTGTGTTTGATTATGTCAGCTCTAACACAACCTGTTTAAGCAAGTTGTTTATGCCAAAAAAGGGATAAAAGTCAAATCACTTGACTCTTACAGTACTTTTTTCTTAAATAAGTTTAACTGATTTACAACTGCCAAAATGAGTTCAAAAGAACTCAGAAGTAGCATCATCTAGCAAGCATTTACTCCCTTCACCAAGTAGTGTCATAGCCTCGATCGCAATGTGAGCTAATTTGTAAAGCGTTACAGGCTAAAGTGATGGAATGCTATGGACAATGTCATCTAACAAAATATGAGAATTGATTAAGTGATTACTTAGCCTATGGAGAACTTGACTAAGCCAGACAGATCATCCTGAGACTAGTTATATATAGAATTAGGAGTGCAATAAACAGATGTGACAATAGATAAACTAGTGTTTCCTTAATGATCTAATTTAATCGGTGCTGACAGAGGTACTACCATGTTTGTGCTTTACCACCTGCATGCCCTGCATTTGACAGGAAATTGTAATAATACTTAAGATGATGAAGTCAGAAAGATCACCTGGAATGCCAAATCCACACATAAAAAGTTCACACTGTAGGTGATCAAATTTTAAAGGCACTCAGGAATTAATTTTCAAGACATCTCAAAGACCTGAAGATTATAAAAAAGGAAAAGTTCATAGATGGTATTTTTGTCCTGAAAAAGGACTGAGAAGGCATTTGCAACTATAAACTAAGTGTCTACTTCCTAATCTCTCTAAAATTTTGTGAGAATTGTTTAGTAATTGAGAACATCTTCAATGAATGCCTCTTTATTATTCATTGAATAAACCTTTTTCTTTAGAACAAAATAAACCTGAAAGACTCTTTTCCAGCAAGGTATCAGTTGGATACCCATGCTAATATGATATAAAGTTCTATGAAAGATATGACCAACTATGAAAGAGAATATATATTAATCCATTGAGTTTCATCATCAAGCAAACTGTAAAATTGGAAGTTGTGTTTGCATCAAGTGTTTGCTAATGTAACAGAGTGTTTTTTACAGACAAATAGAAGAAAGATTTCCTATTAATGCTAACATTTTGCAAATGTTCCTATTTGCAGATGACAATTGAATTAAACTATGGAACTCAATGACATCTCCTTAATGAAATATATAGTTATTTAAAGAGTTTGGCTTCACCATGGGGATGCATTGGAAAAACAAAGTGGATAAAAGTGTGTATTGCCTAGGTTATTACAAAGATCATTTGTATGGGCAACCCATGGAGTGAATTGATGGAGAGTGATCTGGGACTATAGTTGAACAGGAAAGGTCATTGGTTATGTTGCATTTGGGCAGCTGCCCAGTGCTTTCAGTGATTTCCAAGCTGTTTCACAGTCTATCATTTTAACCAAAATCTTCTCCTACAGATTCTACAATCATTCTACAATGGGCTAGACAATGTAGTACGGTAGAAATTGTGATGGATTTGGAGTCAACCTATGTTCTAATCTTGGCTCTGTTTCATATGATCTGGATCACCATGAGCAAAAGGATTTTACCTATGTGGGCTTCAACTATTGTTTCCTCAACTATAAAATGTTGTTGTACTGGAAGACCTCTGATATTCCTTCCAGCTCTAAATCTGTCATCAGAAGAGTAAAAATTGTGAAGGACAATGAGAAGATGACCAGTCAGTCATGTGGCAAAAGGCAGCAACAGAGTACATTCTCCTGAGCGTTGCACTGGTCCCCATGAAATGTTGAAAGAACCAGAGAAAGGCATTTAGCACATTGTAGGGATCACTTATGAAGGTCTTGCAGGAAGATTTGGCCAAGAATTACCCAGAATAAGATGGTACGAAGGGAAGGGGTACCCATACCAGTTCAATCCACTGAAATTTGAAAGTCGGCAGCATAGAAGGACCTCTCCAATCAGCTTAAGGAAGGCCCTGCAGGATTGACTGAAGAACTTCAATGAAACTCATCTTCTTGAGTATCAGAGCAGCTTTCAGGAAGACCAGAAGTAAACTCAGCTTTATCCCAGCTCCTATGTTTCTGACTCCATTCTCTGGCATAGCTTCAGACAATTTTATTCAATTTTTTTCTCCTCTTTTGATGTCTTCTTCATGAGGTAGGTAATGAGGAATCAATTAGCCCGGAGGTGATCAGCTCTGACATGACTAGCTCTCAATATCTTTGTGAAAACCCCCAGGAAGTCATTTCTTATGGGTTTTACAGGTTGGTAGGGATAACCATTCAGAATCTGTTTCATTCCTCAGTAATGACTTTTCAAGTCTAGGGTAGCAGCCACCATTGCTTAAACATGTACTGTTTCCCCTCATGAAATGTCAAGAGAGCATTGCCTTTGTAAACCTGTGTATTTTATTCTATGCATTTAAAAATATTGGGTATATCCATTTGCAATATTTTTGAGAGGCTACGGACAAGATTTCTTCAGGACAAAAAGATGTTTGGGTGGGTAGAAATCTTCACTGTTGAAGCAAATAGACATGCCAGGTCCCAGATTCATTTAGGTGTCATATCAGTGTATCATCAAGCAATACAAAGGTTAGGCTTCACTATAAACTTAGGGAGTAGTCTTCACATGGGTATTGTGGAAAGCACTATACGTTTATCCTTCTTTTTCATCACATCCCTATTGCTGATTAAAAATACCACCAAAGCAGAATCTGAAATACTGGAGAATAATTTTGCCAATGTAGTAAATTTTCTGGGGTAGGAGGATAAAACTATTGGCTAAAATAAAATTCTTTTTTCCCCTGTAGACTCAATATAACCACATTATTTTGGGCCCCTGCTATAGATAAAGTTGGCTGTACCTTTGCATTTTTCTCTGCCTGATTTATGATTGTGTATATTTTCTCAACCAATCTTTTAACCTAGCCATTTAACCGTGGCAAGATTAATTTTCTTTCCCACTTTGATTACTTTAGTCATTTACATGTAGGGTTTAAAGTAGGTCTCAAAGCATGTTTCCTTTTAAGAAATTTAAAGAAGTGGAAAAGGAAGCAACAGCGTGTAGATTTTCAATAGGGAGTCTAGAAAATTGTTGTATTCCAACAAAGTCTGCATGACTGGAAGGATATAAAAATACTGCATATGACTCTTTTGAATGCATCTAAAGAAAAGAGATTTGTACATTTATATGCCAGCTTAAGGGCTGTAATCATCCAGTGTGCACACTTTGCAAATGAGCCCACTGAATTTTCTTCTATTTTTTCCAAATGGAATTTCAAAACTCAGATCATGTTAACTTTGATACCAAATCAACATCAAATATTTTTTTGACTCCTAGTTATAAACGATCTTAATGATGTATCTTAAGAATGAGGGTACTTTTGAGTCATTAAATGTAGCCAAGAAGAAGAAAAGATCACCTTTTCATGATTTCATGATTTAATGACCCCCTCCTCACCAAAAATTCAATATTTTCCCTTCAGATGTCCCAAATAAAATATAACTTTAAGGTGATACAAACAGGTAAACTTATATAAAAATAAACAGTACTATTGCTGAACTTGTAAACCCAAGATTAGAGGAATAATAAGACGATCCAGGTTGGAGAGTCAGGAAGATGCTAGGACAGGGTTTCTGAACCCGGGGTCTACAATCTCTTTAAAATGCAAACACATGTGCATATACATAAATATATATATATATATATATGTATATGTATAATTGTGTATCAGTGTAACCAGTTTCTTTTGTAATCCTGTATATTTTATTTTATGTACTTAAAAGCATAAAAGAAGGGATCTAGAGGCTTCACCAGACTGACTGCCCAAGCAGTCCAAGACACAAAAAAGTTGAGGATCTCACTTTTGGAAAGAAGGTGGAAGAAGGGGATCCCTCTATGGCAGGGGCTTTGTGTCATGAATGCCATCAGCAGTCTATAGAAGTCTAGATATTTAGTAATTGGTAGGACTTTCTCATTATCATTTCCAAATATTGACATCTCTATGGGGAATGATGGAGGCCCCAGGATCTACAACTTCCCTGTCAATTCCATAAGTAGGAATTATTTGCTTTATCTAGAACCCGTATTCCTCCCAACTGGACTGGATTAGCATTAAACTGGATTGGATTCATTCCAATCAGTCAGTCAAGCAACATGTATTTCTTAAGCACCAACTAGATGTCAGGAACTGTGCTAAGTTCTGGAGAGACAAAGCCAAAAAGTACAAGAGCCCCTGTCCTCAAGGGACTAACATTCTATTGGAGGAGAAAACATCTACTTATATAGTATTTGTAAAGTAACTTTTAGTAGCAATTGGCAGGAAAGGTAGTAGCACAGTGCCTGGTACGTAGGAGGCCCTTAATAAATGTTTGTAAAATTGAATTGGTGCTCTTGATCTGAATTTTGAAAGACAGTAGGAATGTGAGGGTTGGAGGTGAAGAAGCATTGCATTCCAGGTATGAGGGACAGCCTGTACAACTGTCACTCCCGCATTTCAAACAAAGCATTGGCTCCAGTGATCTGTGTGTATTCAAAGCCCTTCCTTCCTTAGCCTTCAATATTCAGAACCCTGCACACCCTTACTTTAATCTATTAGGTTCATTCTCTTTTTCTCTCTTATGCGCTGATCTATTTGTGCAACCACTGCTTTTGGATCAATTAATCAATGGACAGACATTAAGCCTCTGCTATGTGCCAAGCACCATAGTTAAGCAGTAGAGGATAAAAAGAGCAAGAAAGAATCTCTGTTCCCCCAAAACTTCCATTCCATGCATTACAATTGCCATCTAGTCTGCAGGCTAGAGTCCACTGGAGCTCAGCACCACCACAACCAGCTGGAAGGATATTAAGACCAAGTGTTTTACAATTCAAGTGGTAATTAACTATTGCAGACAACTATCCGAATTCTGCCTCTTGCCTCAACAGCTGTCTGCTTTCCTCTGAGATTCTCAGTATGAACAGTTTGTAAATATTACTGAAATAGCTAAAAAATGGGGGTGGGGGTGATGTGGTTAATTCATATCCTGTCCCAGGTGGCAGACACTCTGAGAATAGCGCTTCTTACTGTCCAGGCTAGCCTCCTTCTTGTTGTTTCTAAGCCTAAGCCTAGTAGTAAAAACTTTATTGGTAAGAGGATGTTTTAATTGCTCTTTTCTTTGAAAAGATCCTATGTTTAACTCAAACAACAAAGAGTCTAGTTGGAAGCACAACCCACTCAGTTTGGGATTTTGACTGGGACAAGTTGACTGGACTTCCAGATGCTTTTGTGTGTGGTCTTGGAGAGAAAGATGAAGATTTTATTGCAGTACAAAGATGAAACCTTATGAAAGTCCAGAAAGGAATTCAGCCAACCTAACTCTTCTGTGAATGCTAAAAAATACCTTTTCAATGAATATTCTGTTAGGAACAGAATCAAGGAGAATTTGGAAAAGCTTAAAGATTTTTAAATAGCACATATGCTTAGAATACGAATCTTACATGGAAATGTTTTTGCCTTTTTTTTTTGCTCTTAGAACATTCACAGAGGTCAGCCAGAATCTGTCTGGGGAAAGGTTGCCATCATTTAATATGATGCATTAGATAATCCTTCCCTGCAGAAACCAGGTAGAGTGTGGGCGAACTTTGCTCTACTTGAGTCAGTGAAAGTCTCTGACCAGTGTTCATTTAACAGTTCTTCTATGATAAAGATATTTTACTATCATCCCACCCTTTTCTGCTTGAATTTTACCTTTTTATAGTCTGATCAATTATGTATAGTGATTACTTAGTTTTTCTCTTCTCAAAAACCCAAATTTGACATATTTTTCTTTCATTTTCTCTCCAATGACATTTCCATGAATGGACGCAAGTATTCCCCTCTGGAGAGTTTTGTTGACTGGATGATACCATTGTGTAGATGTGTTTATTGACTGTTTTCAATGTTTTTTTTTTAATATAAATTTATTTATTTAACTTTTTACATTCATTTTCACAAAATTTTGGGTTCCAAATTTTCTCCCCTTTTATCCACTCCCCCCACCCCAATACACCGAGCATCCAATCTGCCCTCTCTTCTATCATCCCTCCCTTCTCTTGTCCCCATCTTCTCTTTTGTCCTGTAGGGCCAGATGACTTTCTATTCCCCATTAACTGTATTTCTTATTTCCTAGTAGCAAGAACAATACTCAACAGTTCTTCCTAAAACTTTGAGTTCCAACTTCTCCCCATCCCTCCCTCCCCACCCATTCCCTTTGGGAAGGCAGGCAATTCAGTATAGGCCCTATCTGTGTAATTTTGCAAATGACTTCGATAATAGTTGTGTTGTGTAAGACTAACTGTATTTCCCTCCATCCTATCCTGCCCCCCATTGTTTCTATTCTGTCTTTTGATCCTGTCCCTCCCCAAATGTTGACTTCAAATTGCTCCCTCCTCCCATTGCCCTCCCTTCCATCATCCCCCCCACCTTACTTATCGCCTTCTCCCCCACTTTCCTGTATTGTGAGATAGGTTTTCATACCAAAATGAGTGTGCATTTTATTCCTTTCTTTAGTCGAATGTGATGAGGGTAAACTTCTTGTTTTTTTCTCAGCTCTCTTCTTTTTCCCTCCACTCAAAAGTCTCCTGCTTGCCTCTTGAATGAGATATAATTTACTCCATTCCATTTCACCCTCTTTCCTCCTACTACATTTCTCTCTCACCATTTACCTTAATTTCTTTTAAGATATGGTCCCATCCTATTCAATTCACTCTGTGCTCTCTGTCTCTGTATGTGTGTGCATGTGTGTATGTGTGTGTGCATGCATGCGTGTACGTGTATGTGTGTGTGTGTGTGTATGTATGTGTGTGTGTGTGTGTGGTCCCACCAACTACCCAGATACTGAAAAGTTTTAAGAGTTTCAAATATTGTCTTTCCATGCAGGAATGTAAACAGTTCACTTTTGGTAAGTCCTTTATGACTTCTCTTTGCTGTTTACTTTTTCATGCTTCTTCTCATTCTTGTGTTTGAAAGTCAAATTTTCTTTTCAACTCTTGTCTTTTCATCAAGAATGCTTGAAAGTTCTCTGTTTCATTGAAAGACCATATTTTCCCCTGAAGTATTATACTCAGTTTTGCTGGGTAGGTGATTCTTGGTTTGAGTCCTAGTTCCCTTGACTTCTGGAATATCCTATTCCATGCCCTTCGATCCCTTAATGTAGAAGCTGCTGGATCTTGTATTATCCTGATTGTATTTCCACAATATTGGAATTGTTTCTTTCTAGCTGCTTGCAATATTTTCTCCTTGACCTGGGAATTCTGGAATTTGGCCACAATGTTCCTAGGAGTTTCTCTTTTTGGATCTCTTTCAGGCGGTGATCGATGGATTCTTTCAATACTTATTTTGCCCTCTGGTTGTAGAATATCAGGGCAGTTTTCCTCTATAATTTCAAGGAAGATGATGTCTAGGCTCTTTTTTTGATCATGACTTTCAGGTAGTCCCATACTTTTTAAATTGTCTCTCCTGGATCTATTTTCCAGGTCAGTTGTTTTTCCCATGAAATATTTCACATTCTCTTCCATTTTTTCATTCTTTTGGTTTTGTTTGGTGATTTCCTGGTTTCTCAGAAAGTCATTAGCCTCCATCTGTTCCATTCTAATTTTGAGAGAACTATTATCTTCAGTGAGCTTTTGAACCTCTTTTTCCATTTGGCTCATTCTGCTTTTGAAAACATTCTTCTCCTCATTGGCTTTTTGAACCTCTTTTGCCAATTGAGTGAGCCTATTTTTCAAGGTGTTATTTTCTTCAGCATTTTTTTTGGGTCTCCTTTACCAAGGTATTGACCCGTTTTTCATACTTTTCTTGCATCTCTCTCATTTCTCTTCCCAGTTTTTCCTCCACCTGTCTAACTTGATTTTCAAAATCCTTTTTGAGCTCTTCCATGGCCTGAGCCCACCGGACATCCACTTGGGATGTCTGGGATACAGAGGCCCCGACCTCCACGTCTTTCCCTGATGGTAAGAGTAGTTCCTCGTCATCAGAATTGAAAGGCGGGAACATCTGTACCCCATCAAAGTAGCTTTCTGTAGTCTTATTTTTCTTCCCTTTTCTGGGCATTTTCCCAGCCAGTTACTTGACTTCTGAGATTCCTCTGCACCCCCACCTAGATCCACCCAACTAGTTCTTGGGGTCTGAGATTCAAATGGGCTTTCAGGGGCAGGCGTGGCTGCTATTCAATGTGAGCTTAAGTTCTGGTGCTTGGGTGGGGGCAGGGCTCAGTTCCCTCAGGGGGTTTATGCAGAGACCTTTGGTAATGGCCCTGAACCTCTGCCTGCTGCTCGGGGAGTCCCGGGCCGCTGCCTCTGCCGCTCCCTCTGCCGCTTCCTCCCGAGGGGGCCCGAGTCATGGAGACACCCCGTTCCCCTCTCGGCCAGCCCAGAAGTCTCTCTCACTGATCTGTAGCACCTGTGGGTGGAGGGACCTTCGTGGCTGCCAGAGGTTTTGTCCCTGAAGCCTGCTCGGATCCGCTCCTCTGGGGTTGTGTGGCCAGGGCAGCTCAGGGGTGGGCTCCGTGTCCGGAGTGTGACTGACTCCTGGGGACGGCTCTCCAGGGCTCTCTGGAACGGAAATCTTTTCCACTGTGTTTCTGCGTGCCTTGCAGTGCTCCAGAATTTGTGGGGAGTTCTTTTTGCAGGAAATATATGGGCTGTGCATTCGGAGCTAGCATACGTGAATCTTTCTACTCCGCCATCTTGGCTCCTCCCCGTTTTCAATGTTTTTAGAACTGTGTTTAATTGATAATTAGGATGGAGTCCCAGTGATTAGAAAAGTTGACTTCCTTGTCAGAAACAGTGTTTGTTACATTGTCTCAGGTTTTCTAATTAGTGAGGTTTCCAAACCACTTTTCGAACTCTCTTAGTATATATTTTTCAGAAAATAAACTCCACATTGCAAGTGAGTTGTTGTGTTTGTTTTTAGGCCTTTGTTGTATACTTCTATCAGGGTTGCCAGACTTCTGGGTGCACAGCAAGACTACACAAGTAGCTCTTTTTGGGGAAGGGGCCATGGGGGTGCCCACGTATAGGTTCCTCCGATTTAGTGAGTATCATCCTAGAAATGAAGCTTATCTTCAGTGTTTGGGCAGGTGACTTCATAGACAATCTGTGCTCTAGCCATTTTTTGTGTTGTTTCCATCACAACTTCCCAGGTCCTTTCTCTGCTCTAGACTCCCCCCTTCTTCCCTCCCCACATGGTTGGTGTGGATAATTAAGGCATCTCTTGTCCGCTTTTTGTTTGGTCCTTAGATGGGTTTGTAAAGTCATTGATAGGGGTACTCTCTCCATTGATGAAGATTTCCACCAATTCCTGCCTTTTCATTTTGTGCAGTTTTTAGCATGGCTTTCCACTGATTCTCTAGGATCTTGTTGCCCAACATACTAGAAGTCTTTTTCTATTTCTATGAGCATTTTGGGGCAGCCTGTTTCACACTTGGACTGTCCATCTGACATCCCTCACTTGTGACACATGAATAGCTCCCCTCCCATTCTGAACAAAATTTCCCAGAGGATGGCTCTTACACTGTACCAAGAGCTTCTCTGTTACCCCTGGGCCCCCTGTGCTGATTGTTTGGAGATTATAGTGGTTCATGAGCTCCAGTCATGCATAATCACTGGGTAAATACTGACATTAAAAATTTTAGTTTTGGGTATGTGATTCAGTAAATCAGGTGACTGTTTCATAATTAAGCTTTATTAACTACTCATTATTTAGTCCCCAGTAAATCGCAGCTAGAAACAGAATGTCGTAATTATGACTTGAGTGTATTCAATACCCTCTTCATTTCTTCAAACCATCCCCTTCCCCTCCTTCCTTGACTCGCTTACATGGGACCTCTCCTTCATTAATTGGCCTGCTAATAATTGAAGCAATGACCAAAGTTAAGTATGTTTACTGTCTCCAGGTTAGGAGGCATGCCGACTCTTCCTGGGTCAGGGGAGTACTTAGTCATAGGGATTTCTTTATTATCTAAAGAACCCTCTGGACCTACTCCTTTCCTTGGGGCTGAAAAGAACTTTAAATGTCACTTTAGCAGCTAATCAGTCATCTGGGATAATTAGGAGAAAGGTTAGTTCAGTCAGGGAAGGGAAGACAAAGCTGAGCTTCTGAACTCAAATATTCATGCCCCAAAGAGTGATGGGCCACTCTTTAACTCAGAGTACACAGAGACTTTCATTTTGTCCTTGTGTTCCAGGGCTTAGCACAGTATCCTTAATCCACAAGTAGATATTTAATGAATGTTCATAGAATTGAACTGAATGCATATGATGAGGGCATTCGTTAGGATAATCTGCAAGGTCCTCTTAAGCTCCCAAATATTCAGATCTTTATAGTTGGAAGAGAAAAGTGTCTATTTAAACTGAAGCTTTTACAATCTTACAGTAAGCTTTCCTGTCAATAAAAAGCAATATACTTACATTTTACTAATGTGTGTGAATTATGGATGTCATATGTCAGGTCTGAATATGTCACTGCTATGCTCAAAAATATTCGCTGGATCCCAGATAAAACAAAAATCTCTTCTCAGCTTGGCACTTAAAGCCCTTCGCCATCTGTTTCCAGACTATCCTTCCATATTCTATGTTATCCTCTTCCTGTATTATATTCTAGACAAATAAATATGGTAGTTATTCCCCAAACTTAGTATTCTTTATTCAACCTCCACTCCTATGCACTGGCTGTGCCTCATCCCTGGAACACATTTTCTCCTCACTGTCCCCTCTTATGATTCCTAAGCTTCCTTCAAAGCTCAGTTTAGAGGCAACCTCCTGCATAAAGCCCTTCTTTATCTCCTTAGTTGGTTGTGCTCTCTCCTTCCTCAAATTAATTCTAATTTACATGTAGCATTCTTTAGTGGAAGGTAAACTCCTTGAAGGAAGGGGCAGTATTCTTGTCTTTGTATCTTCAAGGGCCACCTAAGTCCCTTACATGGTGCATACCTAATAAAGGAGGCAGTTAGGTGGCTGAGTGGATAGAGTACCAGGAAGACCTGAGTTCTAATGTGGCTTCAGGTACTCACTAGCTCTGTGATCCTGGGCAAGTCATTTAACCTCTGTTTGCCTCAGTTTACTCATCTGTACAATGAACTGGAGAAGGAGATGGCAGACCAGCCCGGTATCTTTGCCAAGAAAACTCTATATGACATATATGTATGTATATATATATACACACATACATAACATGATAATATTAGCACAATATGGGCATATATATGACAAAATTGGCATGATATGGTCTATGGGGTCATGAAGAATCAGACACGACTTAATGACTGAAAAACAATTTTATAAATGTTTGTTAAATTAAATTGAAAAGAATTGTAGCTGAGATTCCTTCCTTAGTGTTTTCATGAAATGACATTTCTCAGTTTCCCTTCTTCCTTAGTCTGATGATTAGTGATGGATGACTAATAAATTAAGTGGCTAGCATCAATTCCTTTTTATGTGCATTAACTTGAGTTCAGACTTTAGTTCCTACACAACGTACTGCCTTGAAGGCCATAGTTGTTCTCTGCTCCTCCTCAAGGTCCATTGAAAGTCTCTCCATTTCCTTCCTGACTTCATGTGATGTGGTTGCTTCTATCTTAGTTTCAAGGAATATTTGTTTTAAATCTTTTGCCTCATTTGTTTCTGTTGTTATTTAATTGTTTTCAATCATATCTGACTCTTTGTTACCTCATTTGAGTTTTCCTGGCAGAGATACTGGAATGGTTTGCAATCTCCTTCTCCAGTTTCATTTCACAGAGGAGGAAACTGAGGCAAACAGGGTAAAGTAACTTATCCAGGGTCACACAGCTAATAAGTATCTGAAGCCAGATTAGAATTCATGAAGATGAGTCTTTCTGAGTCTAGGACCAGTGTTCTATCCATTTCTTTTAAAGTTTATTTATTTTTAGTTTTCAGCATTCATTTCCATAAAATTTTAAGTTCCAAAATTTCTCCCCACCTTTCCCCTCCCCCATCCCAAAATACCTTGCATTCTGATTACCCCTTCCCCCAATCTGCCCTCCCTTCTGTTGCACCTCTCCCTTCCCTTTTCCCCATCTTTTCTCCTTTCTTGTAGGGCAAGATAAATTTCTATACCCAATTACATATATTTCTTATTTCCCATTTGCATGCAAGAACAATTCTCAACATTCATTCCTAAAATTTGAGTTCCAAGTTTTCTCCCTTCCTCTCTCCCCACCCGTCCCTACTGAGAAGGCAAGCAATTCACTATAGGCTATATGTGTAGTTATGCAAAAGGCTTCCATAATAGTCATGCTGTGTAAGACTATATTTCCCTCCATCCTATCCTTCCCCCCATTTACTCTAGTCTCTCTTTTGACCTCATCCCTCCCCAAAAGTGTTTACCTCTAATTACTCCCTCTTCCCATTTGCCCTCCCTTCTATCATTCCTCCCTCACTTATCACCTTCTCCCCTACTTTCCTGTAGTGTAAGATAGATTTTCATACCAAATTGAGTGTGCATGTTATTCCCTCCTTAAGCCTCCTTAAACTGTGATGAGAGTGTCACTTTCCTTTAGCAAGCTGTTGACTTACTTTTCATGATTTTCTTGCATCTCTCCCATTTCTCTTCCCAATTTTTCCTCCACCTCTCTTACTTGATTTTCAAAATCCTTTTTGAGCTCTTCTATGGCCTGATACCATTGCATATTTCTTTTAGGGGTTTTGGATACAGAAGTCTTGACTTTTAGGTCTTCCTCTAATGGTATGCATTGTTCTTCCTCATCTGAAAGGATGGAAGAAAATAACCTGTTCACCAAGAAATTAACCTTCTATAGTCTTATTTTTTCCCCTTTTTTGGGCATTTTCCCACACAGTTACTTGACTTTTGAGTCCTTTGTCAAGAGGAGGACATACTGTAGGGACCTGTAAGTTCTCAGTTCCCCAATGTGGCTCAATCAAGGGAGAGGAGTTTAATTCTCTCCTGGCCTGTGAGCTACCAAAAGTTTTTACCCAGGATCTTTGAGGAGTATTCCCTGTCCAGAGCCTGAACCAGCTCCACCACATAAGCACTCTTCCTCACCCCAGTACCACCACTCAGGGCTGAGATCCAGATTAGCCACATGATACCCCAAGGGGATTTAGGTGGAGGGCTCAAAAAATAGATACTACTGCTGCAGTAGCTGCTGCTGGGGCCAGACCATATTCCCTTCTCACTCAAGTGAAAGAGCTTTCTCACTGACCTTTGAAGCTGTCTTTGGCCTTTGTGGGTTGAGTAATCTGGGAACCACTGGGGATTCCACCCCCTAAGGCCTGTCCTAGCTGTGCCTTGCATGGCCAAGGCTGGGCTGTGCTCTGCTCCACACGTGGTATGATAGACATTTCCTGTTGGCCTTCCATGCTGTCTTGGATTGAAAATCTCTTTCACTCTGTCGTTTTGTGGTTTCTGCTGCTGTAGAATTTGTTTAGAATCATTTTTCAGGTATTTTATCAGCTGTGGGGGAGAGCTTTTACAGGTCCATCCTTCAGCTTGGCCATCTTGGCTTCATCCCCTATCCATCTGTTTCTACCTATACTATAAAAAAATCTTTATTTTTCCCTTTATAACCTGGCTTCCAACCAAGTCTGGGACATTTTGCACATGCCTACTGCTCTCTGAGTCTCAGTTTCCTCATCTTATAGTTGAGAAGATTGGATTGGATGGCCTTTGTGGTGTCTTCAAACTCTTGAATTTTGATTTTATATGTTGGATATAAAATCCTCTCTGAATCTCAGGTCACTTCCTCTGATTCCTCTGCTAAGTTCTAATTGGGTTGTGTCTGCTTTGGTGGAGTGGCTTCCCATCCTATTAAAATCTCACAGATCTTTTTTGATGGGCTGACCTATTCTGACACACCTGTGTGAATGCTCTCTCTCCTACTAGGTCATGGAGGTCAGGCACTATGTTATATATTACTTTTGTAACTCACAGAATAGATGTTTGACAAATATTTGTCGAATAGAAGTGAGCCATGCCACATTCTGTGTGCAGCTAAGTCTGTAGGTGCCTCTTGGGACATTTTGTAACAGTGGTTGTCTATCTTTTCAGTCTTGCTGGACCTTAACCATCAACTCATTGAAAGTATAAAGTACGTGAGCTGAGGTGTCTGTCATGCCAAGAGCTCCATGCAGCTGATCTATAGATAGCCCTCTTAGTGGATTTATGAGAAGATAAAAGCAGTTAGTGTCACATTAGTGGAGAGTGAGCATTTTTTCTTCATCCCCTTTTTTCCCTGTAGTATTTCTTATTCATTTCAAGTGGTGTTTCCTGTGTAGCCAACAAAAGGGCTGTGGGAGATGAGGGCAGACTCATGGATCTGGGACTGGCTTTGGTGTGGTTCATACATGCCACTGAATAGCCCTAGGCTTCTCTCTTCCACTGGATCTCATCCATATTGTACCAGGGATGTGGAGCCTGGCTGAAAACTACTGTGGAGCCGAGGATAGAAAGACCCACCTTTGTACAGGAAAGCACTGTGTGCATCCATCATCCTTTTACCGGCAGCAACCTAAGTGGATGTATGTATCCATTCTGATTAGCAGGCTAATCAATAGCAGGGCAGGCAGATGCCCACTGGCTTGATCCTAGAAGAGTTCAAGGCAAAGGAAAATGTTCATCCTCTTCCTTTGCTGCCTTCCTTGATGAGATCCCATTTTTTTTTTGTTTACAGACTTTAGAGTATTGGTGATGGGCAATATGAAAATTATGTACAGATCTAGTGTTTAGCATGTTACCTGGCACATAGTAGGCACTTAATAAATTCTAGTTGACTGAATGAGTGACGGACAGATTCTGCTAATGGTGTTGGAGATTCCAAGTAGATGGTGCTTTGTTTATATAGCAAAAGCTGAAACACAAATTTTTTTCAGAGAAGGTGATTTCCTAAAGATTCAAGATCTCTGTACAATTCTAAGTTGTTTAAACAGTAGATAGAAACTAAAGATTTATGGCAATGGCAGAAAAGAGGTGATGTGAAAGGACCATTAAGGAACTATACACTACACATTCGTCTTTTTTCAGAAGTATGCATGAGCCATAAAGAATGCAAGAGTTTTTGAGGCTCTTGTCTTGAATTTCCAAAGTCAACTTGAAGTGTCTGTTTCTATTTGGGGAGCATTGATTTTCCTTCATAACTTTCTGGGCAGCCCAGACAGGGGCAGTGAAATCTGGGAAGAACCTACTGGGACATTGAGGACATCCCTTGCCTGTGATTGAATGGCCTGTCTTTTGTGTTTAGTCGCTTTTCTGTCCTATCTTTGCCCCTCCCTTCTTTGTCATTTGGTGAATCTATAATACTCATGTTTCTGGCTGAGGAATAGATGTCAGTAGAAAAGAAAAGAATTAGAATTTATTCTTATTAATTATTTACCCAGCATATGACAAACTCCTGGTTGTACTTGGAAATAATAATGATAAGAATGAGAGCTAAAGGCAAAATCTAAGTCCAAAGCAGCAATTCCATCCTCCCTCCTATCATACCCTTCAAGGATGAATTTCCTGGTATCCGTTCTTTAGCCTTTATTAAAGCTACTTCCTTTGCTCAAAGAAGCACTTGATTTCTGAAAATTTCCATAAGCAGCAAAGGTGAAAGGCAGGAGACCTGTTGCTATGGGCTGTGATTTGCGTGAACCCGTGTGTGTGTGTGTGTGTGTGTGTCCGTCCGTGTCCACACAGTCACACACACTGGAATTAGCATAAACAAGTCCTGATTATGTTTTGATTGCACTCACTGGTTTTCATTGTGCTAACTGGACCTTTACCTTTCTGCTTCTTTCTCGCAGACTGCTTGGTCAGGATGCCATGGTTAACCTTTGGCTTTCTATTTTCAGCCTATGATTAGGGTGAGCCTTTCATTTCCATCCCACACCCTATGAGCTGGCGTGGAAACCCCTTCTTTTAAAAATTCCATTCCTCCAGCCAGCTGCTGGGTTGGATCTTGTACTTGTTTAAAATGGCTGGGGCACAGGGCACTCCTGTAATCTGGGAGGCAGTGTGGTGTGGGCAGAGAGGGTGTTGTTCTACATAGGCCCCTGCCAGGTACCCACACTTAAGGGAGAGTGGTACACTTGGATCAGGAGAGACCTGGGATCCTATCTCACCCCCAGCACATTTATTGGTTATGTGACCTGGAGCAAACCATGTAACTGAGCCTCATTTTTCAAATCTATAAAATGTGAAAGGGGATATTGTATTCTAGCATTTTGTAAGACTTAAAATTCTATTTACCTGCTAACAATTATGTTATTAGGGTTCCACGTGTTTTTCCCTATGCTATTCCAGCAGATTTTTGCAAATGAAGCCTATTCATGGTGGAGGATCACCTGCTGCTCCTGGCTGCAGTTTGCTCTGGGGAATAGAGGAAAATATGCCCTGGGGCTCACTCCCCTGCATCCCTGGGGGTCATCAGCCATTCTCTGAAGGCCCTGTTTCTTTGCAAATGGAATCACCAATTCTCCAACCTTTTGTATTTTTGGATCCCAGGATCCTAATTTCATGCTTGAAAGGGACCTCCGAGATTGTCTTCTCTTGCCCCCTCATTTTAAGAACCAAGGACCAAGCAAATGAAATGCCTTGCCCTACTTCCCCCAGGTAATAAGTGGTAGAGCCCAGACTCAAGCTCATGTCTGTTTACTCCAAACCTGGTTCTTATTACCTGGGCCACATGATCACTTGAATGAGTTCCCTAACTATCATCAGATATGAATAATAAGGCAGTAGATTTTTGTTATGTTCAGGATTTTCCAAGGCATTATAAATTCAGAAAATCTTAGTGCTGTTAGGAACATAAGTCCTCAGCTTTCCTTGTACCACCTCCTGGTATCCCTTCTGCAGAAATCCTGACAAGTGTTCACCTGTCCTGTTTCTTGATCACTTGCAGTAATGGGGAAATCACTCCTTTACACAGTAGCATTCCAACTCAAAACCACTCTAATTGTTAAAAGATTTTCCTTCTATTCAGCCAAATTCTGTCTCCCTACAACTTTTCCTCATTAATTCTAGTTCCGTCCCCTGGAAGTGCCTCTAATAAGTTTAATCTTTCTTCCAGATGACAGCCCTTCAAATATTTGAAGACATTTGTCACGGCTGCCCTAAGTTTCTCTTCTCTAGCATAAATTCTCTGAAAGTCATGGTTCCTTCGGCTGTTGCTTGCATGATGTGATTCTGAGCTTCCTCACTGTTCGCTTGTCCCATTTTATCAATGTCCCTTTTAAAATTAGGTACCCTGCAGTGAACACAGTGTTCCAGTTGAAGCCCAACCAATGCATAGTATAAGACAACGACCTCTTTTATTTTGGACCCTTTTTTCTGTTAATGCAGCTGAAGTTTCTAATAGCTTTTTTGGAAGCCATAATATAAAGCACGCAATAAACTCAAACCCTTAAATGCTTTTCACATGAATTGCTGTGAAGCCAGGTTTCCACTCTCCTGCTCTGGGCCAGATTGGGATTTTTTCAACCTCGGCACAGGACTTTAACCCCATTAGGTTTCATCTGGCTCATCCCAGCCTCGAGACCTTTTTGGATCTTATTCCTGTTAGCTGTTAGGGCCACCTGGTTACCCTTTAGCAAGGATGTATTTCCCAAAAACAGTGATGCATCTTTTTCTCCTGGGGCTAATAACAGGCATCTTCACATCTGCTGATGCTTGTGAACCCTCCTTCTTTCAAGGCCACTCTTTCCCCCTACATGGTTCTGCTCATCACACCCCTCCCCTAAGCTGGGACTCTGGGCTGTTTCCTGGAGATCTAGCTTCACCCTTTGCGGGAAAAGAGGAACGTCTCGCTCAGCAAAATGGGGTCAGAGTTTCTCTTCCTTTCCTTTCTTTTCTATTATATCCTTCCAGTTACCAGTCTCTTGACACTAACTTCAATTTCCTTCCGTCTCCTAGAATCTTTTTCATTCTGGCTTAGTTTCTGGATGAAACCTCAAGGACTGGAATGGAACAGAAGGGATCCAGTCCAACCATCTCATTTTACAGATGATGACGTGAGGCCAAGAAATGTCAGCTAATTTGTCCAGGGTCCATAGTCCTCTCACGCCAAAATGAGGGCTCTTTTCACTGTACTGGGTTGCCACCTTCATATATTATGTTTCCCATCCTATCTAATAATGATGATGAGGACACAGACATGTAAGACTATATGAGTTCAACCCACTTTCCTGATCTCACTCTTGCTATGCCTTATAATTACAAACAAACTAGTTTCCTCACAAATAGCCCAGTGAGTTTGGTAAATATGTGTACTCGTATCTGTTTTACAGATGAAGAGATTGAAGATCTGAGACATTAAATGACTTGCCTGTGATCATACAGAGAGTAAGGATTCATTTTCTCTAAGAAGCCAGAGCACAGAGAAAAAAAGTTCTCATGAACCTCTCAAATGGGGAAGTCAATTGACATTATATACCTATATGTGTGTGTGTGTATACACACAAATATACACACACATATATGCATATACGCACATACCTATGTATACACACGAAAAATATAATTACATGTGTGTTTACATATAAATGTCTGGACACACATATACATGCATACATAATTGGGGAGTGCCTCAAGCAAGAAAAAAAGCACACATAAACCCATATTTAACAGGGCATAGGAACCGTTCCATTAGTTTCACCCCCTCCTACATCAGAAGCAGGGTTATTGGCCTGTGTTGATTTACATGCTTTATATTCCTCCCTCTAAGTAACTACAATAGAGTGGTACTGCTGGATTTTTGGCCATGTTTAGGAATCGTGGTAACTTTTTCCTTTCTTCTCATTTCCTGATAGACCCCTGCCTACTGTGTAAGCATTTCACCCTAGTTAGCTTAACTCAGAATCCTTGAACAATCCTAGTCACAATCAGCCAAATCACCAAAACCCTTGATTAAAGTATTTAAGGGTCTTTATAATTTCTTCCCATCTCAATTCAATTAAGTTCAAAAAGCATATATTAAATGTCTACTAAAGATTAGATACTGTAAGTATAAAGAGAGTGGAATAAAACTGCTTCAGCTGTTAGAGAACTTTCTTTGGGCATTTCTTTTGCCATGTCTTTTCCCAGTGCTATTGGGAGCATATTTTTGGTGTTTAAAATTCCAAAATAGGGAGTTATACATGCACTGAAACTCTGGTTTCCATCATTTTTAAGTATGAACAGTTTTTTAACATCTGAAAAATTTTCAGACTTCCCTGCCTCATGCTAATAGCAGCAATTAATATTTGTTAATTAAGAACATACCTAATGACAGAAAGCTACTATGAATTCAGAAACATTTTATATGTACTTGTATTATATTAATTAAAGCATATTTGAAAAATAGTAATGCATGAGATATATTATTCAAGGTACAAAATTTCCTTGTGTGATATTAAATCTGGATTTTCATATCCTTTGAAGTAACCTCATAGCCTCTTCAACATCTCTAGTCTCCAGGTTGGGAGCAATTGCACAGAAGGAACAAAATCCCAAAACACCTTTAAAATCTATCTGCATGTTCATGCTTTAGAATTAAAATATTGCTTTTACCTGGATGCCTTTTGTGTAAGAAAAAGAAATGACTTATTTCTGCTTTTTAAGAATACCTTTTAAACCAGCTGTAACAAAAGTCCATGTAACCCGAACTCAAATGCTGATTTGTCATTTTATTTAACTCAACCCCATGGGTTTCCTTTGCATTTTGGAGGTCACTGTGTAAATTGTCCTGTTCTGTTCAGTTTACTCTGAGTCAGTTTTCAGTTCAAAGAACTCTTCCTATGTTTTTTCTGACTTTTTACTGTTTATCATTTCTTTTGGCACGACATGGTTGGTTCTCTCATGTTCACATACTATAATTTGTTCAATCATTTCCCAGTTGATGGACATGTACTTTATTTCTGGTTCTTTGCCACCACAAAGAAAGTACTGTTTAGAATCACTTTGTGCCTGTCAACCTTTTTCTCTATCACAGACTTTCTTGGGGGCATAAGCCTGGTAGTAGTATTAGTGGGTAACAGTTTAGTGACAGTTGCACTGTTTAGTGTTTAAAATACACAGCTTTGTGACTTTGGGTGTAGTTTTCAATTGTTTTGGAATGGATAGAAAAAATTATTGCTCCATCCAAATTACATTAGAATGCCTGCTATCATGCAGCATCTCTGACAACTGCCATTTTTATGTTTTGTCTTCTTTACCACCCTTATTGGTATGAAATGGGACCTCAAAGCTATTTTAATTTGAACAGCTCTATTGGTGATTTTTTTTTCTAGTGGAAGATTTTTCCATATTGATGGCTTGGATTTCTTCCTTTGAGAACTTCCCGTTCATATCATTTGACCATTTATTTTCAATTGGGAAATGGTAGTACATTACAAATAGTGTTGGGCTTGGAGTCAGAAAAACATGAGTTCAAATGTCACCTCAGGTACTGACTTTTTCTCTGCTTCCTTCTCCTCCTCTTTTTCCATCAAGACAATGAGAGGCTGGTATAAAGTTGTGGAGAACACTGAACGAAAATGCATTCATCCATTCATGAAAGTACTATGTGTCAAGGCACTTGGGACACAAAGATCAAAAAGGGTCAATCCCTGCCCTCAAAGTGCTTACATTTTTTAAAAACAAAGATCATTTTTTGTTGTATTTTATTTTATTTTCCACATTCTTTTCCTCCTCATTTCCTTACCTGTTAAGAAAGCAAGAAAACCAAAGCCATTACAAAGACATATAGTCCAGTAAAGCACATTCCTGTATTGACCATGCAAAAAAAATATACTTCAATTTGTACAAGTCCATCACCTCTATATCTGGAAGTGAGTAGCATGATTCATGATGAGTCCTCTAGGATTGTGGTTGGTCGTATGTTGATCAGAGTAAGGAGCTTATATTCTCACAGGGGAAGCATCACATATTAGAGTATTGTCTAGGGAAGGGCAAAGTCACAGAGACAGTAGGGGCAACCGTAGGAAGACTGATGTACTCTTTCCAGAAACAATGGTACTATAGTTATGATTTGACTAATCCAGAAGAGCTTAGTATCTAGAATGAGGGAAGTTATCATTTGGCTGTGCTCTGCCTTCAGTGAATTACATCTAGAGTACTGTGTTCTATTCTGCTCACTTCATTTTAAGAAAGACAGTGATAAAATGGAAAGTCCCCAAAGAAGATGATAAGGATGGTGAAGAAAGTTGGCTATGCCCTTTCTGAGAAGAGATTTAGGAGGCCTGTATTAGTGATTTGCAAGCATTTGAAGTAGTGTTATAGGGAAGAAGCATAAGATCTTTTCCACTAGTCCTCAACGGCAGAAGAGCAATTAGTGAAAGTCAGAGAGGTACAGATTTGGGAGTTAATGTCATATAAAAATAATGAACAATGAGGCAGAAAGATTTGGGTTTAACTTCTGCTGTGTGATCACAGCCAGACCAATTCACTTATTGGAATGTCAGTGTCGTCATTGAGAAAATGAGATTCATAACTATTATATTGCATCCCTTATAAGGTTGTTGTGAAATAAAATTAGATAATGTAAAAAGATAGGTAACTTTGCAAACTTTTAGGTCTGTGTAGATATCAGTTATTATTATCTTCATCATGACTATAATTGCTGTTATTATTACTTGGTGTGACTCAATAGAGCAAAAAAATTCCCATCTATTTACATTTTTCCCTAATAGGATGGATAAGTAGCTCAGCTATGTAGTGTATATAGTGCCAAGGCTGAAGTCAAGAAAACTCATCTATGTGACCCCAAATCTGACCCTGGGCAGTCACTTAACCCTGTTTTCATCGTAACTC
Organism: Bettongia penicillata ogilbyi; assembly: GCA_023548195.1. Lineage (NCBI taxonomy): Eukaryota > Metazoa > Chordata > Mammalia > Diprotodontia > Potoroidae > Bettongia > Bettongia penicillata. The sequence goes on along the minus strand of JAJHZJ010000167.1, from coordinate 2,880,195 downwards.
ATCTTTAAAAAAAGCTGGAGAAGGCAATGGCAAACCAGTCCATGATCTTTGCCAAGAAAACCCTAAATAGGGTCATGGAGACAAGACATGACTG